>CM069454.1:33536019-33675120 GCA_035610835.1 Ophiura sarsii | reverse complement strand
ATAGTCAGTGCGGGATTGTGGTATGTGGTATGAGAGGGAGTTTTCGGTGCGAGTTAGTGTGTTGTGATGTTTTGTTCAGGGGCCTAGATGTATAGAATACATCCTCCTGACCACCAGCCCAGTGACCAGCCTTACATTTATCCATTTAGAGTTGTTGGTCCTGTCACTGGCCTCTGCTCGCTCCGCTCACTCGATGGACACTGGATTGGGGCAATCAGAGATGGGGTATGCTAGCTTCATGATTGGGGTAAACTCTAAATAATTTCGCTCCGCTCACTCGATGGACACTGGATTGGGGCAATCAGAGATGGGGGTATGCTAGCTTCATGATTGGGGTAAACCGAGGATCTTAATTTAGATCTAGGGCCCGCTGTAATAGTTGGTCAACCAACTCTAGCGGTGATGAATTGAAGAATTGAAGAATTGATGTGAGAATGGCTGGCATCGAGGGCAACAAGGCTGTGGTGAATTTTGTGAAACATTGAGAGTCTTGCATGGAGGCTTCAGCGGGCTATGGAGGCCAGGAGAGTGTAGCATGGTGGTGACACAATGACACTGTCGGTGTGACGATAACGGTTGAGTGTAAACCTTGCTGCCCGGCGTTGAACCATCTCAACGCCAGACCCACCGTGTAAACGGACCAATAGGGCTTGACTTGCCCAAATCAAAATAAATACCATACATTATGTCCCGTACCGCCTGTAGCTCTGCCTGCTGGGACCAAAAAAATCATAGCGCCCTCTATAAATAAATGCTGCTCTAAGCGTTACAGTTTAATTATTATTTACCCTCAATAATAGGAGTTTAGTAAAAATCCCTGGTAAAAATATATCATTTTCACCAATTACTTGATTCAAGTACATTCAATATAACTATATCTATATTACCATTGTAAATATTCAGTATACCTAAGGGATATGTATAGATTGATTGCCAGTTTGTGAAAATCTGCATAGTAAAAGATAGGAAAATGATACTGGGTATATTCATTTTTACATTATTTAACTCTTTAACACTTTTTGTGTGTAATAAATATCAATTTTCGTGTGTGAAAAAGTACAACATTTACAGAAAATGTCTTGGCAACAGTACATTGATTCACTCCTAAGTAGCCAAAGGTAGCAAATGTTGCTATCGTCGGACATGATGGATCGGTGTGGGCGGCAAGTCCAGGATTTCAGGTTAGCAAAAATAGAAATCAGTTCTTCTTGCAGGTGAACAAATTTGGCCACCGTCACCGATTAGTGACCAAATTCTCCCACCAAGACAAACTGCGTAATAAATTCACAATTTTTCATGTTTGAAACCCAAAATAATTGTTCCAATGGAGTAAAAAAATCTGTTGGGGTTAGGTTTATGTAGGCCTTTGTTTGATTTCCTGTTTGAATTAAGCAACTTCTGATGATACTATACTGGGATAGGCCTAGGCTACTTGTTGAAAAGAGATGAAGAACATTCTGTGATTTGGGGTTTGAGATTGAGAGGCTTGATATCACCCAGCACTATATCTGGGTGGGTCCACTAGCCTAAATGAGTACTTGTTGTGCGTTGTCAATGAAATACAAGGGGTGTGTCAGAAACATCCATTCAGATTTCATCATTTCAGCATCAAGCAAAAGTGTTGTCTAAAAATGGTAAAAAGTGTTTGTAGACTGTAGATTAGTGATGGGCGGCGCAACGATAATTGATACCATGGTAGGCATGTTCATAAAAGTATCTCTTTGAAAATGAATACATGGAAACAAAGTACTTTACAATAAAAAAATGATGGTTCAACCATGTCTGCTGGCTGAATAATAAAAAAGTTATAACCAAAAGTAGTTTGCCTCATATTGCTGAAAACTGGGCAAGTCATGCACATTTTATACCATTTTAGGTAAAAAAAGTTTACTTTCATGATGTCTAGTTGCTTGTGCAGGGTTGTATAGACGGAATACATCCTAGCCACATCGTACTACATCGATGTATTTAAAAGAGGTAAACATGGAGTTTTCTACACATTTTGGTCAACTAATTTTTCAAAAAAATGTCGCCCTCTGTAGTCAATGATATGAACAGCCCTACCATGGGATTTTTGTAATTAGGGGTGGGGGGGGGGGGGGGGGGGGGTGTGATGGGGTATAGGGAGGGTGTTTGTGATTGGGAAGGGGTTAGTGATGGGGGATTGTGGTTGGGGAGGGGGGGTTAGTGGTGGGGAGGGGTTGCGGTGGAGGGCAGGGATTTGTGGTGGCGAATGGGAATGGATGGCCCTGGGGAGGGGGTTTATGGTAAAGAAGGGGGATGGTGGCTTGGATGCATGGGGGTGGGAAGGGTTGGCCTAGGGGTGGGATGGGTAGGGTGTTTGTGGTGGGGGAGGGGTTTGTGGTGCGGTGGGGAGGGTAGGCCGTGGGGTGGGGAGGGTAGGCCGTGGGTGGGGAGGGTAGGTCGTGGGGTGGGTAGGGTGTTTGTGGTGGGAGAGGGGTTTATTGGTGGGGGAGGGGTTTTGTGAATGAAAGGGGAGGGGTTTGTGGTGGGGATGGGAAAGGGAGGGGGTTTGTGGTGGGGATGGGAAGGGGAGGGGGTTTATGGTGATGACGGGAAGGGGAGGGGTTTGTGGAATTTGTGGTGGGGATGGGAAGGGGAGGGAGTCTGTGGTTGGGGTTGTGGTGGCATGGGGGTGGGTGGGGAGGGGAGGTTGAAGGGTGGTTTAGATTTGGAGGGGGCATTGCAGGAAGGTGGAGTAGGTTTGTGGTTGAGTGGGTTTAAATGCATGTGGAATGGGGGTGAGAGGGTGAGGGGATTGGTGTGTGTACACCATTAAGTACACAATTAGGCCCCCCAAAAAGAAGTTGTGTTGCCCTCAGCGACCGACCCTAAAATCATAAAAACTAGGGTCGCATTTTGTTTTTAAAATTTAAATTAGATTAAAAGTGTCTAAATGTTACTATTTCTTGCTTGAAATGAATAAGTATTAAAGCTTAAATAAATGTTTTTTAGACTATTGTCACACTAGAAACATTAGTTAAATTGACATGGACCTATACCAATTTTGTCTTAAATCAGAATTATTGGAGCCTTTCAATATGATTGTTGAGTGTAAAATATTCTGATTATTGTGACCGCTAAAACTACTTTGTAGCCGGCACCAAATTATGTTGATACTGCGATGTAAGGCATAGGGTAAGGATAGATAGTGAGCGGAATTCTTGTGTGTTTTAATTACGATTGGAGACTTTTGGTGACTTTTAATGACTTTTTGATTGACTTTTACGATAGCAGACGACACGGCGCTCAGTGTGTAGTGTTGTCTCTGACAGGTTCTAGCTGTAAGCTTATGGAATAGGTTCTGGTTCGGTTTACCCGACTACACATTAGTAAGAGAACAGAATACTATTTACTAGCCTAGGCTGAAAGCAGACATCTAATTTAATTGACCTTTAGGCAGATCTCACAAGAATTTCCACTTCTAATCACAATCCTTATCACTATGACTATTGCTTACTGACACAGGACAAGAATGCTGTGCATACCGAGGTAGCGAGGATAATTTGTAGCGTAAGTGTAGAGTAAGATTAATGTAGTAATTTAAGTTTATTGTAGGGTATTTTTCTGTAAGGTTGCCTACACATTTGTAGTAGGCCTTGATTGTAAGCTTTTTAGAGGAACGTTATAGTTGTTGACCCCCTTTCATGCTTTGGCCTTTTGATTTGTTTGACTTGAGACTTTCGTGAGGGAAGGCTATCGTGATCTACTGAATAACAATACTAGATTAGGCTATAGGCCTACGGTATCTATCCCCGTCAATTTAGTTCTAGGCTAGCCTATTCAGGCCTAGCCTATCATCATCCAAATTTATCCTTAACGCTGGTTGAATTTTGTACCGGTTTCCCTTCCTAGGCATCTTCTGGCTTTTTCTTTATTCCAAATTAATTATGACCTAGCCCTATAAGATTCCTCTAAAAAAGGTGCCATATTTGTGCTCATTTGATAAATGTTGATCTATCGTTACCATTACGTGTAGCCTATGGGTTGGGTGGATTTTGTGTGTGCCCTAAATTGTAATTTGCTTGATTGATATGAATAACATGTTTTTAGGTCATTCTGAGAAATTAACTATTGACGTGTGTGTGTGTACCAATTTCTTTAGTATCGTGTGAGTTACTTAGGCAATTCTCTGTGGAGTGAACATCACTTAGCCCCCCCCCCCCCCCCTACCACGGCATTACAGAAGAAAAAAAAGAAATAATTGAAAAAATATTTTCCCCCCCCCCTCCAAAAAAAAATCCGACCGACCGACCTGATTTTAAATTTTTGGCACTTAAGGGCAACCGGCAACACAACTTTCTTTCTTTTTTGCCTAGGCGTAGAGGATTCCCTGTTTGTTAATGTAATACAGGGTTCCCGCGGTCATGGAAAACCTGGAAAAGTCATGGAATTTAATTTCTAAATTCCAGGCCTGGAAAAGTCTTGGAATTTGATGAAAATGGCCAAAGTCATGGAAAAGTCATGGAATTTTATTTTCCGGAGGAAAAAAATTAAATCAAAATGACGATAGCCGTCTGGTTAAAAATTAAACGACTGGAAAATGAGAGTAAAAGGTCGTATTACACGGCACGCGGCGAAGTCCATAATACGCTATCCGGTACACAGTACACGCTGAACTGACACAGTGTGATACACAACCTGTTGTCTGAAAAAGGTCATGGATTTTTCATAATTTGGTCATATGGAAAGTTATGGAAAAGTCATGGAATTTAATTGTCTGGAAGGTGCAGGAACCCTGGTAATAGTGCACTTTCATTCAATGAAAGCTTGAAAATAAAATTTCAAAAATAGTTTTTGCAAAAACTGCCCTTCTCGTATTATTATTTATTAAATATTATTGCAAAATTCTTTTAACATTGAATTGTATAGATAGGAAGTAGGCCTATTCCTTAATCATGGATACACTGTAGGCATGTTCATAACATTTTGAAAATAAAAATATCTCTTTGAAAATGGATTACATGGAAACAAAGTACTTTAAATACAATAAAAAATGATGGTTCTGCAGGCTGAATAATAAAAGAGTTATAACCAAAAGTAGTTTGCCTCATATTGCTGAAAACTGGGCAGGTCATGCACATTTTAAACCATTTTAGGTAAAAAAGGGTTTACTTTCATGATGCCCAGTCCAGTTGCTTGTGTGGGGTTATTTAGACATCAGTGAATACATTCCCTAACAAGCTAAAAGTATTATGAAACAAATGTGTTTGTGTCACATATGTGGTGGTAAATGACTCTCCCATATCATATCTCATGACCGTTGATGCACCCTCTTGTCAAAAATGGGGTGGTAAATGACCCACCCATATCATGACGCACATTTCCTGGGGGTCATAGGGTGCGTCATACAAGTGACCGGTGCATAATAGGGCCATGCCTGATGCCTCTAGTCTATAATTATTTGGGTTGTTGATTGAACCCTTATTTTTGGAATAATGTAGGCTAACCCGGCCAGAGAGAGTCCACCAGACACCATCCATGATAGGGATGTTCATATCATTGACTATAGAGGGTGACATTTTTTTGGGAAAAAGTTAACCAAAATATGTAGAAAACTCCATGTTTACCTAAATTTTAAATCCAGCGATTTAGTACGAAGTGGGCGGGGATGTAGGCCTATTCACTGATGTCTAAATAACCCGGGGTGCTCACAGTGATCATTACAAGAGAGGTATCATCATTCATGTCCAAGAAACCACGTAATTAGGGTAGTTTTTCAAGCTGGGGCACGTTACGTACGTAACGTGAATAGGGTAATATATAACAAGCCAAATAGGCAAATTAAGAAAAAGCAAAAGGGTATACTTTTTACATCATTGGCCCATATTAGGGTCCTTATTTGCTCCATGAGGATTATAAATAGCCATGATACATGGGCGAGATATATATTTCTCAAATTGTATCCTTCGCAAGTGATCTGATAGATCAGCTCGGCATTTGTTTCATAATACTTTTAGCTTATTATTGAAGCTAAAGCTAATATCTAAACTTATGATTAATTTTTGGAGTAGGATAGTCACTGGTAAACATGAGAAATATTCTTTCAAACTCTATAGTCTTATTAACCCTTTGAACCCGAAAGGCCGAAAAATTGGCCTATTTAAGAACGCGCTGTGACCCGATAGGCCGATAAATCGGCCTTGGAGCAGGTGACACATTGATCACATGATTTTTAGTGGTCATATGACTTTCAAATCACGTGATGTTTACCCGATGTTAGATACCTTGTTTCCGTAGGTTTATGTTGTGTATTGATGTCATTTGCTGATGAAAACTATCGAAAATAGCACAAAATGGAATGCTTGCGCAGAAAATTCTCAGGTAGACAGTAATGCATTGTAGAACGGTTATAAATTGCAATTTTTGCGATAAAAACGGATGTTTATGTTATAACATTATCAATGATTTATACGTCTGAGTAGATTGGCATGATGCGGACTGCCCTCTGTCATCGTTAACATATATTACCGATGATATAGAGGGCAGAAACATATTTAGCATTTTACCCCGGAGAAGTCAGGGTGTGTGTACCGAACCCTTATAATAACTCAGGGTTCAAAGGGTTAAATGCACGAATCAGCTTCAATAAATAGGCCTACCTCAAAGTGGATTTGCAAAATTAAAAACACATTTGAACTTTGTGGATTTAGTAATATTTGGACATCTCAAAGCAATCACAATTCCAAATGGCTGAAAAATGCCCTGGCTCTGAGAATTAACGATACAGATAAAGCATCATTGGCTTACTGACGTTGAAAACAATAGATTTTGCAAAAACTATAAAGATAATCTTCATTTTGAGTCATATATTAGAATTATATTTTAGTAATAGACTAATATTCTCCAAGCTTAGATGTGGTAATATTACCAAATAATGTATGTAGATTTAGTACAGATGATAATGACAAGAATTGTAAACTTTGCTCTGGTGATATATGATTGAAGATGAATTCCATTAACTCTTCGTTTGCATTTTCTTTGCAAATGATAGATGTAAATATCTTCAACCACATTTTGTCAAGCAGCCCAACACTGTCAAAATGTGAGGGCTCTTCAATTATAAAAATGTTATGGTGCTCAATGATCTATGCAAGTTCACCAAAGTTATCTCTTCAAATAGTTCCTAAAAGTGTTAACCTTTCTTGTTCTGCAAGCTTTACAAAGTTTCCTTTTTTAAGATGTCTATTTTATAAATAAATGTTAATTATAAATATTGTTATATATAAATGTATTTCATACTTTTATTGTAAAAATGGTGTAAATTGTGCTATAGCCTATATTCTTTGCACGTTTTTAGGTCGTCCGTAGGAGAGAGACCTTATGGCTGCAATGATTTAAGGGACTTAATGCAAGATCAATTTCACAGTGACTCATTCTGATTCTGAAAATATGATCAAGATAGATTTATGAGTCCAGGAAAGTGAAAAGTCTTTCCTGATAGTAATAAATCAATCTTCATTATCAGAGAGAAAAGAATAAGTTGAAAAAGTTGAAAAAGATCACATAATATTTGCTTTAAATTAAATCTTTGTTATAGTCACTGTCATAATGCTATGGACAAAATTCAAGCTATTTCACGCCCATGGGCGTGACGATTACAGGATTGATAAATCAGGATGCACAGTCATTTTTGAAAGTGTCCGGTAACGCACTTCCAGGTTTACGCAATACTCTCATACGTATACATACGTACGCATTGTTGGAATTATGTCCATAGCATTATGACCCTGACTATATGATTTAAATCCTCCATCATCTACAGGTCTCACCGCAAGAGCACACACCCATCATGAACTGTATCAAGGGCGAATCAAGCGCAACAACAATATTACAAGGTCAGGGTATCAGGATAAATGGAGTGAAATACATGTTTCTGAGGATGGATCGGGAACTGGATTCGGTACTAGGAAGACAGGGCGACTCTGGATGTATGATTGCCAAAACAACACAAGGTAAGATGATAATGCCAAATAAGAATACAAAAACATGTTTGAAATGATGGAGTTTGAAATGTTTGTATCAGTTTTTGCTTCTTTCTTATAAGCATTTTTTAAAACAAGTTTTTGTAGTACTTGCCAACCCCTCTAAGAGGGCTGAATAAAACACATTTAATGAGGTCGTCTCCTCTTTATGGTTTGCAAAGTTTATCGCTAACAGGGGCGATTTTGCACTTAAAAGGAGGAAGAAAAATGGGGAAAAGAACTTCTAAAAATTTAAACAAAAAGGTCTGAACACTAAATATGTTTTTGTCTTTTTTGCCTAATGGTCGACCACGTCACATACTGTTGTAATACGGTGTGACATTTTTTTTTTGAGAAATCATTTTTTGGAAAAATCATTATTCTATTATCATGTAGTATGTAGCAACATGTCACTCGCCATAATAAATGATAATGTACTGCATTTTGTAATAAAATAATTCAAAAATGTATCTGTATCTATTGTTAAATAAATTAAACTTTAATTTTTTTTATTTTGAACATCAAGACAGAGGTTACATGGACATGGTATGGGGTCATTAGGTGTCAATTTAGGGGTCAATCGAGGTCATTTAGGTGACAAACAACAACAACCAATACAAAATACACATACAGCAATAAAAAAACAATGGAAACAACATAAACATTAACAAAAATTCTCCACAATGATTCGAATGTTTAATATAATTTCATTCCAATATCAAGGAATTTCATTCCAATATCAAGGACATTATTTATATCTATGAAGAGCTTTGTTGTTAATTAATTCTGGATACAAGCCCTTTTGCAACAAAACAACAACTTCAATGGCGGCTGTTTACAATGAAACATAGATTTCTATATCAAACTCATTTTTGAAAAATTATTAAAATAAATGATTTGTTTTGTGTGGTATTTTCTCTATTGTACAAACAGATGGAGTTTTGTTTCAAAAGGGCTTACATCCAAATTTTAAAAAAAACCATGATTTAAAAAATATTAAAAACTAGCACATTTGAAATTTATTCCAATTTAAGTTAGTATGTGGTGTACCTCTTTCATAATCCATTCAGTTTTTCAATTGCTCAACTTGAATAATTAGGAACATGTTTTTGATTTTTTTCTCAAAATGAGCCAAAGTGGATACATGTAGGCCCTTTTGCAAAATACCTCTTCATATATTGGAAACAATTTAGATTACTGTAAAAGCCAATATTTTTGCTTAGAGTTATTTTCGCGCATTTAAACATCATTGACATTTTCGCGAGTTGTTATTTTCGCGGATCAAAATTATGTCACCTTAACATTCACCCTATTGTGTATTTTTTTCGCTGGTTGTTATTTTCGCGGTATTTTTAAATGTGCGAAATGCGCGAAAATAAAACCACCGTGAATATTTCAGCTTTTACAGTATGTGCCCGTTGAAAGAAATGTCTCCCCTGCAACTGACTGATCTATATCTTTTATTTAAATTTCTTATACTTACAGCTGTGATATATGCCATCTATAAAAATGGTGTTCAACCTGGCGAAGTGAATAGTGTCGTGGGTGGCGTACAAGATTATCTCAAAGGACAGGGATTTTAATGGAAGGTGCTGGAATGAAATTTGCAGACAGAAATATTTCAAGAGGTATATTACCTCACAAAGTCAGCTGATGACAAAGTAACCCACCAACTCAAAGTTTATATATATATATTATGTTTTGAAATATTGTGTTTGTGTGTAGTCACGGTGCATGAAATAAGGTGGACCTGGGATCAAGCCTCCTAAATTTACCCTTCATTTCAAACAAAGACTCTCATCAACTTGAGTAGCTTTCAACGGCTCATGGACTGTATCAGCTCCACAGAAAGAGATTGAGTATTCTCGCAATCCTCATTTTGGCCCCAGAGTTTTCGCTTATTTTTTAGCACTTATTATGATTAAGTATTGTGTGTATAGATATACATGTAGTGTACAAAGTGTAATTGTTAGAGTTCAGGGGTAAATAGTGCCTTGAAAAATTCCAGGGGCTTTTAGACAAGTTGCCAATTTTGCTTTCCACATCGGAAATGTCGTGCAATATGGCCTGTAAAGCTGTCCAGGACACAAGACTCAAGTAAAATAGCTGAGCCTGCTGCAGACCCTTCCAGAGATTATTGATTGCATTGTTAGATATAGCCTACATGTATACAATGTATGTATTGAAATGGACCAATCCAAGTTTTGCTTTCAAACAATTAATGAAATTTCACATTTTGCTCATAACCGTAGATTTTCATATAGATTTTTCAATGTTAGCCAGCAATCAATCAGTAGTTATTTGGTGACCCTTATTCGGGGTTCACATTTGCAAGCTTCCTTGGATGCAGAACCCCCAAAATAGGGTCATAGACCTTTCATAGAGTGTAGGGGGACTCGTCTCTCTGTTGTGAAGGCTAATTCACTTGAATGTGGAATTATTGCTTGATATTCCTCTCAAAAAAAGTTGAGTCTTTCTCTAAAATCTAATTTTGATCCAGGTCCATACCGCGCATTTGAATGTTCGTCATTATATAACACATGAAAATATTCTAGCCATCTGATTGGTGGATACTACATCAGATAACACAAAATAGTTTGGTCCATTTCATGCTTGACGTCACTTCCCGGTCTTTTTTTGTCTTTCAAAAAGTACTATTGATCGGGCGGTCAAAAGTACTTTTTGAAAGAAAAAGAAGCGCCCAGCCTCATACGATTTTGCCATAATGGCATGGAGGACCGTCTCGCCTGTATTAAAGATCTTTTTCATGTTTAATTTGATCAAAATCGCACACAAAAATATTTGCATGCATTATATAAAACAAATATAGACTGCTCTTTATTTGTGAAACGGGGTGAACTATTGTCCCTCTGTGATCTGGAGACCTAAGCCTACTATTTTCCCTTGGCCTTCGGCTTCGGGAAAATAGTTGGCTTACGGTCTCCAGATCACCTTGGGGGCAATAGTTCACCTCATTTAATACTTCATGAACAGTCCATATTTGTATACCAATCCATTGCCAATACTAAACTGTGTTTAAGATTTGCAGAAAGAAAATATCCACCGACATGATGTATTGATGCGCACAATTCATACTACTTGTCCTGGATGTCATGCACCAACTCTATTGAATGCAGTATAGGCCGGGTGCGAATCCCTTTTGTTGTCCGTTCTGCCTGGCTACATGGATAACCTATATTCCAGGTGTAAGACATACCGTATTATCCCTATTAAGCGCCCAGGGCGGTTAGCAAAGTCATTTTGGGTGGGCGCTTATTATGTTACCTTTTTGAACTCATAAATTGTACTAAATGAAACGTACGAGTGGTCATTTGAAGATGCTGACCATTTGATGGTCATTTGAAGATGCTGATCATTTGGTTACTAAATACAATGTACAAGTGGTAATTTGAGAAGGCTGACCACTTGACGTACTAATGAAAATGTATAATTGGTCATTTGAGGAGGCTGACCATTTCATGTACTAAATGAAATATATGTACAAGTGGTCATTTGAGGATGCTGACCATTTGAAAAGGTGGGCGCTTATAAGAGATTGTTTGTTGTTAGTCATTGAAAAAAACAGGGGTGGGTGCTTATAAGGTCCTGGGCGCTTAATAGGGATAATACGGTACATGTATCTAGTGTTATTGTCAAAAGTTGAATTTTTAATTATCATTCAACCAACTCAGATGAACTTTCAATATATATATTTTTGTATATAAAGAGCAAATGTAAACAATAGCCTAACAGACATTAACAAAGTTAATGAACTGAGTGATTACAAATCAAACGGGTAACTCTCAACAGAGAGCTCTGATGGGCCAATCAATTGGTTCACTGCAACTCAGAAAATAATCAATATGAATGATGCTTTCATAATTTATTCAAAGTTATTAATGTCAATAACCCTAACTATAATATTAGCTAGTTTTTTTAAAATTTATGGCAACATCATGTTTAGTCACACTTATTATGCCCCATTTACTAGCATTTAATGCATGTTAACTTATTTTATTATGCTTTTAGTTCTTGCCAGCATAGGAGTCATAAGACCATAGAACACTAAAATGCCAACCTATATGAACATTCCATGTGTAACAGCATTGTATATTTCTGCTTTTAGTTCATCATTATATTCATCTTTATTTACTTATACATGTAGTACAATAATCCTTATTTATGATTCTAACTGGACACACATATAGTTAAATGTCACGAAAACAATACACGTTCAAATGCTGAGATAAACTTATATTACTGTAGTTTTCCAATGATGTTAAATTTGTATGCATAAAATTCAATCATGTTGATGATTCCATTCCATAACATTTGCAGCTTATATAAAGGATAATAAAAAGTTATTGAAAGAGTGCACCGGACGATTTACTGAGGATAAAAATCATTGGGAATTTACAATCGGATATTTTTTTGGTAGGGATGTGCCGCCAGCAAAATTAAAATTGACCCAAACATTTACCAATTTTCGGGAGAAAAAAATAGACCCATATGTTTACCAGAAACCCATAATGTTCAATATATATTTGACAGATTTTGCTAACATTTCGGCAAATTAAGGAGTTTGCTTTGAAAATGGGGCCATCCATTTACCAGAGAGTGAAAAATGGGACCCTATTTGGCGGCATATATCCCCATTACCTCATAACCCGCGCACATAGGTATGTGAAATAAGCTTCGGCGCGTAGATCTATCCGGCGATGCATTTTTCTTCATTTTGTTTTGTTTTCTGTAATTATAAGCTTGAATCAACACGAAAATGATATGCATACATATCGAAACCAGCAAATTAAATCACAAAGCTTGTCATCTACAAGCTTGGATTTTTGCCTCAGAGCCTTTCTATCTTCAGTGTAAATAGTCCTCTATAAAAAGGTCAAATTAAACATGGCCGGTTAAAAAAAAAGGTTTTAAATTGCACTTAGCTTTATTTTTATAAATCACTGGAATACACTCTGACTATCCGTGCACAGAGAAGGATGGACAGAGTAAAAGATATTTAAATGCTCTTTCTTGCCGCAAAATATTGGACAAAATATTGGACAAAATATTGGACAAATAACCTGTGCTATAATGCCACCTGAAATTAGACATGATTTTAAATGAGCTTCCATTTTGTACATATTATAATTGTAATTCTATAACAAATGTAATTTCTCTGTAATTTATGATAGATAGTTTGTATTTTAGAGAACCATAATGTGCTAATATTGTATTCACTCAGAAGAGGACCAAACATGAGTCTGAACATTGTCTTTAATGTCATTACTTAATATTTAAAACCATGAAAGATATTGGTTTTACTTTCATGTAACTTTTTCATAACTTTATTCTACATGTATATTAGGCTAAATTAAAAAAAAATCTTTTGTCTCAAAGCTCTTCAGTTTTTCAAAACCTAATGCGGATTTTTTTTAATTTTTTTTTTTTTAAATATAAAATATTGAAATCCTTGTAAAAGTGACTTTTTGTATTTAAAATGATGTGATCAATGAAAATCTGAAAAATCTGTGAAATTTTGGGATTTTTTGGGATTCTTTTTTTTAATTCTTTTTTTTTAAAAAACACTTCTTTTTTTTTTAAAGATTTTTTTTCTTTCTAATGCGCATCAATAGACTAACGCGCGTGCCGGGGAGCTTTGAGACAAATTATTTTTTAAAATTTAGCCTTATAGAGCTGACCTGGTGAGGGCCAGTTAAATATGCAGTAAGCATGCATAACCAGACACTTTAGCTTTGAGACAAATGATTTTTTAAAATTTAGCCTTATAGAGCTGACCTGGTGAGGGCCAGTTAAATATGCAGTAAGCATGCATAACCAGACACTTTAGCTTTGAGACAAATGATTTTTTTAAATTTAGCCTTATAGAGCTGACCTGGTGAGGGCCAGTTAAATATGCAGTAAGCATGCATAACCAGACACTTTAGCTTTAAGACAAATGTTTTTTTTAAATTTAGCCTTATAGAGCTGACCTGGTGAGGGCCAGTTAAATATGCAGTAAGCATGCATAACCAGACACTTTCCAGACACTTTCCAGCTCCCTATAATACACAGAGCCAGTGAAGAGTGTGATGGTACAGATAGACATTAATCGGCTACATATTGATTATTGAAACATAGTAGAATCCCAACTAATTAAGCTTATAGATGTGATGTGATCTGTGAAAACCGACCACATGTCGGGATTTTTCATATTGGAGATATTTATATCATAAGAAAGCTGAATCTGTGCTGATTACAGAACTGTTGGGATCATTTTTCCACGATCACTACAAAAAAAGTTATGAGTGAATGATGATTGTGATGTCATAAAAAGCTACAAAACAAGAAATCATGAAAACAGGCCATAAAAGATACATAGTTTAATAGAATAACATTATAAGGCTAATTAGAAAAGTGACCTAAGTTTTTGATGGTGAAATTTCATAAAAGGTGATGACACAAAGTAATGGAATTTAATTTTCTAAACAAAATCTAAAAAAACCAAAAAAAAACCCAGTTTTTTAATTTTTAAATTTTTACCCATAATCCCTATTTCACATTTTGCGACATCCGACAGGTTTTCACAGATTGTATCACAAATGTGCTATCAAATAATTAAGTGTTTTTAAGAAAAATAAGAGAGGAAATTGTACTCACATCGTTTAACATCAACATTTTAAGCCCTTTCATTGTAATGTAATTTCCATGAAAACCAGTAGATTGTGACAGAAAACGGTGGTCATGGGATGAATGTGAAACATGCTGGTTGGTGTTGCTCAAGAAATTTTCTGTGATTCAGAGCCATAGTGTAAATGTATGGCTTGTTGTTATGACTTAGGCCAACAATAGTGACATTTCTTTCCCTAAATTAAGTGGAATTTTTTAGACATTTTGTGCCACTCAAGCTTTCATTGTCGCTTTCAAATTCTATTGAATTCAAATTCAAAAAACAATAGTTTTTTGATTTGATTCTCAAGCTTTCATTCTCAAATTTCTACAGAAATTCAATTTTTTTTTCTAAAACAATTATTAGTGTTTTTGTTTTGTTTTGGGATCAGTTGCAATTATATTAATTGAAATAAAAACTTGCTGTAAAGACTTATGCTGCATATTAGTTTTAATTGAAATAGAATGTTATAATGTTATTGGACATGAACAAATGACACACGGTTGTTGGAACAAAACAATTTTAAACAGTTTTCGAGTGTTTGGTATCACCTCTGTATGAACATTTAGAATATTTTATGGGGAAGTTAGAAAAAATAGCAGGCTCTAAAAGTAAACTATATTTGTGTATTTAATATATTAGTTTTAGTTAACATAGAATATTATAATGTTATTGGACATGAACAAATGACACACGGTTGTTGGAACAAAACAATTTAAAACAGTTTTGAGTGTTTGGTATCCCCTCTGTATGAACATTTAGAATTTGTGTATTTTATGACAATAATCGATCAAAGAAGTGTTTTTACTGTGTATTAAACCCATGCATTGATTCTGTAAAACACCACAACACAGTAAAATATCTTATGTTTAAATTCTTCATCAATATATTTGTCTTCGTTGATCAGTTAGAAGGACATTACGTCCATCTCTCTTCAACAAAAATACTATTTTCAACCTGTCTTCCAAAATCATAATTGTATAACCTTATTCAGAGCTGCCAACCCTCCTGATTCCGCAAAAAACTTCCTGAAAATGGATTTATATTCCCTTGATAAATGAATAAATTCATCAATCTTTCTGATTTCCGTAATTTGTTAATCTTCCAGATTCCTGTGCTACAGTAGATCTTCCCAATTGTAAGATTGTGGTGTTGGTAGCTCTACCTTATTTTAAGGATATTCTTCTAAAAGTTGTTTTATGAAATAGAAGATAAGAATCTTATCTAACTTTTTCAGGATTTAAGAAGAATTTTAGAATTTAAGAAGAATTAATTCTTCTTTAATCCAACTTAAGAAGATCTTAAAGTTTTATGAAATAGGCCCCCAGAAACAAGAAAGAATACTATATGGAAAATAAAACTTCAGCGATGTTTATATTGTCCCTTTCTACTGAATGTTAGCAGACGATGAAGAAGGAAACGTAATAATATAGTGATAAGGAATATAAAAGAAATATTGGAAATAGTGTACTTTAGGTCCCAAGCAAAGAAGATTTTAAAGCCTTCCCACAATGCATTGCCCGAACGCCAGCCAACTATATGCTTTTTTTCACACTATGCATTTGTTGAGCTCTTTTAAGTTTTAGAAATTAGAAAAAGAAACATTGATAACTAATTTATTCATTGATGTAAACTAGAACCTAAGAGCTCAAACGATGAACGCGCTATGAAGCCATGATTGTGTGCATATGTCTATGGGAACCGAGACAAATTGGAGACCAGAATTAGGGCATTTTGCAAAAACACAATGCATTGTGGTGGTGTCTTTAAAGTCTTCTTTGGGTCCCAGTCTTTAACGGAATAAAGTGCATCATAGAATTACAATGAGGTTATTTTTTCTACCTTGTATTTGATACATGTTTAGGACCTAATGTACACGTTATTGAACATTGTACCCACCCTTGAATTCAGGGCTCCCTGTCAAAACTTTTCCACTTGATAATATGATATCAAAAGGACTATTTTGAAATAATCATGTTAACTCCAGTCAATTGTGTAATCAAGAGCTCTTCTTTGTATAGTTTTTATCTGCAAAGTATAGTCATGTTTTAACTTGGACACTTAATGTCAAATATTCATCTACAATTATGTAATATAATAATTAGTCATGCAGCTGACACAACAGCTGTATGAGGGTTGACAACCAGATGGCCTGAACTCAGAAAAGGATATTCTGAGAACAATGAGTTTTAATACACAGTTCAACAAAAATAAGTTCCCCTTTAGATTATGCCTGATATTTTTAAAATGTGTTACTTAATTCATCGAACCTATTTTTGGCACACATAATGTACGTGGTCACAGCAACACTAGAACGGAGCTATAACTACGCAGGTGTTCTAATGCTTGAATGAGCACACATTGAATGGAGGAATACCACAATTCAAGAGTTGCTAAATGATGTATTGAAGGAGGATGGTAAAGCAGCTTGAACCAGGGTCTTTGTTTGAACACCGCACAGGTATTGCTTGAATGAGAACACGTGATATTGAACTTTTAGCACCTTTTGAAATGAGGTATTCCTCCATTCAATGTGTGCTCATTCAAGCATTACAACACCTGCGTAGTTATAGTTCCGTTCTAGTGTTGCTGTGAATATGTACATTATGTGTGCCAAATATCAGTTTGATGGAGTAACTCATTAAAAAAATATCAGGCATAATCTAAAGGGGAACTTGTTAATCTGTGTATGGTATTCCATTGTGTTGTGGGTAAAAATAAACCGTGCTTTTAACTTAAATGGGGCTATTTGTGAGTCTTTTGTAGCACTTGAATCCTTGGAAGACAATGAGGCCTTTATGGTTCGCAACCCTGTATATATTGAAATGTTTTATTTTATCATTATAAGGTGCCTCATATTATGCATTTGAATTGTACATTTAGCAAGTTCCAAAATATATTCAACCCGCCACTGATTTTCCTTTGCAAGTTGCCAAGTAAACGTAATGAGTCAACTCTTATATATATATTTTTGAGAAGAGAACAAATATGTCAGTAAAAGTTCGAAAAGCTTTCGTTGGATACCATTTAATATATACCATTTTAATAACCATTTACTATTATACCATTTAATATATTGTGCTCTGCTTCTATTAGTTAAGGGGTTGACACAGCCTCTGCAAAAATAATAACACACAAATATATTTCTTTAGCGTATTGGTCTATGTGATTAAGCTACAAATCATGAATTTATAAACATGCGAAACAGTTCAAAATTGTCAGCAAAGCGCGAAAATTAATCGCACGAAAATGACCACTTTCACAGTATACATAATAATTATTGAAATTGAGTCTTTGACCATCGATTTGACATTTAATTTTGATCTTTAGAAGTCTTAAATGGATGATTTTAATTTAATGACCTGTACATAAAAACACAGTAAGTGCCTATGGCACCAATTTGTAGCAATATTTACTCAAATGTGATACACTTTTTATATTATTATGATGATGATGTAACTCTAATATTTCTTAATTTTATCAAATGTTTTGTTGATTTTGAATTTATACCTGTTTATTATACCCATGAGTAAGTAGTGTGAATGAGTTTATGGGCATTGGTGTGATTGTTTACGGACCTGTGTCTTTAGTGGATGAGTGTTAGGTATAACAAAGTTGCAATGACGTAAAGGTTTGGCCATATTATTAGATGTGGATTGCGGTACCTATAGTCTATTTGGCCATCACGAGACAGTGCCGTAACCGCATATTCTACTAATTGCAGCACATAACGTGTGCGACTACTTGCGGCGTTAGCGTACACAAACGAGCGTGGAAAGGCGGAGGATACATACGCGTGCATAAAAGCTGCGCCTGTGAAGTTACTTTCCAGAGGAAGCCAAATAGAGTATAGAGTTCAATATGTGACTAAACAGATTTATGGACATATCTAGGGTTTGGAGTCACAAGGCCCTATCTATGATGGCTGCCATATTAAGGCTGGCTTTTAGGGGTATATCATATGCACCAATAGCAGCTATTACAGATAGTGCCTTCTGACATCACTATCTGAACAAAAAGACCGTACTTTCAATAGCTGCTTTAAGTTACATTTAGTTCATATCAATTACTCAGCGCATTAAATACATTTAGTTCATATCAATTACTCAGCGCATTAAAAACCCAATATATAACAACTGGCAGCTATTATTAGAGACATCATGGCCTTGTGGCACTGAGCCTCAATATATTAGTTACTGAAGCCTCTCATTTGAAAAGAGGATGTCAATAGATCTCAAGAAAAGCATAAATGCCCACTTCAAATATAATGAGCGTACTTAAGTATTTGTGTTTCTACTTAAAATGTTGTAATGTTATTGAAATTTGCTTGTTCTTCTCTGAAAATGCATTCTTAGGTAGCATTTTTTTCATATGCTGAGAGAATCAAAATTCCTTCTTATAGTAGAGTTTGAGTTTCATGGATTTCACTCATTTGTTGTATGAAACTAGAAGATTTTATGAGGAATTATGCAGAGATTCAAACAGTTATTTTGAGAGAATTTTATTCGCATAAAGAGATTCTCAAGAGAAATTCTTACATTCATGTTCTTTTAACTATTGATTCCATGAATTGCCAGATGAAATTGATGTCTCAACTTTTGTGAAACCACTAAGATTAGTTTCCGATATTATAGTTTATACTGTATTATTGTTATTGTCACAAACTTGTCTGTAAAAAAATTCTTAATTCTTCCAAGGTTTTCTGAATAAAACAAGAATGTTTGATTTGATATGTAATCAATATTTGCTGGCTGTTTTATTGCGTGTCAATTTTCATCTTATAGTTATATACTTGAGGTTATGTATAATATGATATAGTTACCCATAAAAGAAACCACTTGTGTTATGGGCTAACAGACCTCTCAAGTTGGGTCGGTCTGGCACTTTGTGTTGTTGTTGGAAGTTTATTAGGGTGGAGGTTCTTTTTAATTTTTCTCTTTTCTATCGTCCTTTTTTCTTTTCTCTTCTTTTTTTAGATGATAATTTCACAATAACCTCAAAGGAACTTACACCATCCAGCTTTCTTGGTCCTTTAAACACTTCATAACAAATTATTGCCATGTTCTAAGCAGTTTTATCTGGTGCTGTCAGGGGAGTCTAGCCCTGCACTTATAAAACTCGCCCATTGCTTGTGTGTTGGATTTCAATCGCGACAGGAGCATGCGCAGATGCGATTTTTGTGTAAGTGGTCTGTGATTTTGTCAATATTAGATTTTTACTGTGATTTGTCGATCTGCATTAAATGCAAAATGAAACAACAGCCCCGGGTGGACTCGAACCACCAACCTTTCGGTTAACAGCCGAATGCGCTAACCAATTGCGCCACGGAGGCGGTTATTTGCTTGACTGTTTTGGTTTGTCATGTTCATCCCTGCTACACGCCCGTACACTTCCCTTGCATAGCCGGGCATCGTTTTTCTCAAATGTTGCCCGAATATTGTTGTTGCTGTGTGCCTAAATACATGTGCTGTCTGTTGAATTTAGAACCAATGTTTAATTTGAACTGTCTATTTTCAATAAAAAAATACTCCAATTCGGGAAAAAATTCACAAAAGCTTACAGACAACAAATAAGCACATCATTTTACTCGACCTAGAATTTCAAACTTACAAATTTGGCGTTCCGTAAATATCGGAAAAAGATTTTTGAAAAATTCTGTTACTCTCGACTGGCTTGACCAATTTTGATCCGGTAAAAAGTATGTTGATATATCAATTCGCGCCAATACAGAAAAACTGACACGAGGGCAATCAGTGGCTAGCAAAATCTTCTGCGCAGCCGTTCAATGTACGAAGTCAATTTACCAGTGAATCGATTTGGAATTTTCCGCTAACATCGGGAAAACCCAGATGATTGCGAGTGACGTCATTTAATGAGGGGCGCCCTTCACGAATTAGCTCATTAGCATAATTTATGTCCGTGAAATGTATCACGCAGTTTGATAAGTGTCTGGCTCGCTCTTTCTTTTGTGCCCTTAATAATAAATAAAAATAGAAATTAAAGAAATCTGTAAAAATGTTGCTTTTTTTTGACGAGCCACAACAATTTGGGGGATGGTATTCATTTTACACATGACATTTTCCGCCTCAAATTTCTTAATAAGGTTTATCGTAGATAGAAAAAAAGCCATTGATTATCCTATTCTGATGCATTGTGGGTGGATTGTGGGTGCAAATCTGCTCCGTTTGCGAACCCACAATGCATCAGAATAAGATAATCAATGGCTTTTTTTCTATCTACGATAAACCTTATGAACAGGGAGGTATTTTTGTTGTCGCCCAACGCCCAAAACTACACTACACCATAACTTCAGCAAAGAACGGACACAGGTTTAAACCTTTTCTTTATAAGTCAATAAATGCATGTGTTGTTTCAGGATTAATTGGAAAAATCAATGCACATTTGTTGATTTGTCAAGAATTGCATGATCCTGCAGGGGGAGTGCTATTGTGAACAAATCAACATCTGTGCAAGTGTATTGATTTTTTAATTTCTTGAGAAAGAAAACTTATGAATGTTTTGATCTAATTCATACAAATCAAAATGTACAATTTGTGCATACTTTCAATCACTTTAATAACAAATAAAAACATGTTAACACGTTTTATATTGCCCATAGTAAAGATCAGCAAATCTGTGCTGCGTGGACGAGAAATCAAAACAAAGTGTGTGATGATCGCATATATGTACGGTGCGCACACTAGGAGTGCAATGAGACACTTTCAAGCCACCGCATGTATTTTAGTTTCCTGCTTTCTTGTTGGTTCTACTAAGGGCGTGAGTGCGCCATGGGTACTTAATGCGTACTTACTTCGTAAATACCAGGCGTGCATGACATTTGGCCGCATGAATTTGCAATTTGAAGCGCGCGACTGACGGCGGCGCAGTCTGACGCAGGACAGCATGCTTGTTATTGTGGAACAAGTTGTGTGAGTCCACATACGATAAGTAAAACGCGTTCTCACTAGCGATTTTGATACCACGTCCTAGGTGCGAGACTACCTCTTTGAAACCCTTATTGCGCGTTCCCATTAGGTTTGGAAGTAGACTCGATGTAGGCTTGAAAGTAGACTGGATGTAGTAGCATCGAGTCCACGTCCTGGTATCAAACAGCAAAAGTGGGAACGCACCCTAAGAGTGTATGAATTGGAGTCATAGATAGTTATACACAACCTGTAAGCTGTAGAAGTGATGATGTAATAATAGGATAAGGTGTCCTAACTGTACAAGGCTAATGGTTATCGCAATCCATCAGGCATTGGTGGTACATGTATAATTTTCCCGGAAGGGGTAGGGGACAGTCAAATATGATGATGTAAGTATGACCAAAGATTTTCCAAATTTTCCCTAATTGTGCAATTCCTTTGAAGCCACAATTGTCCATAAAATGAGGATGTTATACCCATTAAACGCATAAGATATTGACATATCGTACACTTTTCATGAAAATTGTCAAATTCAGACCCAGTAATGGGCTATGTGTATCGTGCTGATCTCCAACATACACCCATTATCACCCATTTTTGGTCACATTATACATATCCAGTTGACTGCGCCTGCCCTTGGTATAATTTAGTAGCTGATGGTGAGTGAAGGATGTCACCATAGTAACTATTTCCCTTTATAACAACATCCGTGCAGCAAGCTGTAGTTGTTTGGTATTCCGCTGCGGTGTTTTGAGATATCAATTAGGCTTGCATGACAAGAGGTTTTTTCCTGGTCGACCAGTCGCCACAAACCATTGGAGGTTATTAACATTCTGACGAAATGTTGATGCTCAATTATTATAAAGGAAGTATGATGTTAACTAATGATCAGATAACTTGCGCAACGCCGAGATTCATCATTTTGAAACTTAGTCACAGTAGCGACTAGCGCCAATAGTCGCAACCCCAACGTACGGCAACCAGGTCGTGCAAGCCTAATATCAATATACATTAACTAATACACATACAAGTCAAATATAAGCCAGTGCAATTCTTATGTCTTGATTTTGATTTTATTGATGTTTTTTATTTTTGTCTGGTAATGGACATTATGTACACATATATAATACTTTTTTCAACCAATCACCTTTAGAAAACAATCAATACATATAAATACTCTTATTCAAACAAATTATATTTTTAATAATAACGCAGCAAATCTTAAGTTTCATTCCCATATGAACGCTGTAGATGTGTGTGGTACACAGGTTGTGTCTCAGAAACGAGTACAGTAAAAGTGGAAATTTTTGCAATACATATATTTTGTGCTTTTTTCGCGCTCAAGCAGCTACCACAAAAATAATAACAGTAGAATGTATTTCTTTTGCGTATTGGTCTATGCGATGAAGCTACAAATCGTGAATTTAAAAAACACGCAAAATTGTAAAAATTTGGCATGGTGTGAAAATTACCACGTTTACAGTATTAAATTAATTTTAATTTATTATCCTACTATAAATCTGGAAACGGTGAATGTTTGTTTGTTTGTTTATTTGTTATCCTTATTTCTCCGTTGCTTTTAATCAAAGTGGCGCCTAATTTGCATGAAAGATAGAGGAAATGACGGGAAGGGTGTTAAAGTTTATTCCACTGAAATTGGTTAACAATTGGCTCTAAAAACAGCAAAAAACCTCTCAGATTTGGCTCATAAATACCACTAGAATTGAACAACATTGTGCGTTGCGCGTACTACTACAGCGTAATTTTACCGTGGTAACGCGTCGTGTGCATGTTTGCGCAAGGTCTCACTGCCGCGGCACACGCACCCCTACACATGGCGCAGAAGCCACACAGGAAATGGTTACAGGCCTGTGTACAGTGTCATGTTGGGGGAGGGGGCGGGAGGGGGGGGGGAGGGGCGGTGTAAAACCACGGGAAATAGTTTAGGATAGGCCTAGGGTTATGATGGTACAATTAGCATTTTGCGGGGGTTAATGAAGCAACCTGATTTCTTTACTTTAACAACAATCTAAGGGATTATAAATCAAACTGGTTTGGGTGTGTGCATGGGAGGGGGGAAAAACCATGGGAAATGTTTTAGGATAGGGTTAAGAGTTAATGAAGTAGCCGCGGGAAATGGTTGGTTGGTGTAGTTGCAGTGGGGGTGGGGGCGATTGTAGGGGGTTTATGTGGTTTTAAATGTATACCGAGGGTAAACTTGATGCGGTTTGAGAGGTTTTATATAGGGGTTAATAAAGTAGCTACGGTAAATGGTTTAGGAGGGATATGGTTATAAATCAACCTGATTGGGGGTGGGGGGTTGCGGGTTTATAATGCCGTTAGGAGGGATATGGTTATAAATCAACCTGGTTTGGGGGTGTTGTAGGGGGTTTATGTGGTTTCAGAGGTAGGTAATGTGGCATAACCATCTAGCGGATGAAGTAGCCGCGGGAAATGGTTAGGAGGGTTATGATTATAAATCCACCTGGTTGGTGTAGTTGCATGGGGGGGGGGGGGGGGGGGGGTGGTATGGGGTTTATGTGGTTTTAAAAGTACCGAGGGTTAATTTGATGCTGTTTGAGAGGTATACAGGGTTAATAAAGTAGCCACGGTAAATGGTTTAGGAGGGACATGGTTATAAATCAACATGATTCTGATTCTGATTGGGGGGGGGGGGGGGGGGGGTTATAGGGGTTTATAATGCCTTTAGAAGGGATATGGTTATAAATCAACCTGGTTTAGGGGGTGTTGTAGGGGGTTTATGTGGTTTCAGAGGTAGTTAATGTGAACCATCTAGCGGGGACCCGAGCGTAGCGAGGGTACGCCGCTAGTTATTATAACAGAGTGAAGGCCAATCAGTTGTTTACAGGTAAGAATCAAAACATTTTCACTTATGAACCAAGGAATTGCACGAGGGGTGTAGCCCCACAGGAAATTCCGAGATCTTAAAGTAAAAATGTTTTGATTGTTCACGGTTACTGACAAAACAACTGATCAAAGTCATTATCCTGATTCAAAACAGTCAATGAAAATTGTCATTAATGATACAGACATGATTTGTAAGAAAAGTTGCAATTTAATGATGCTTCTCCATTACAATTGCGGTGTTCAAAAACGCCATGTGTCATGGCAATACTTGATTGACGACATACATATTATATGCAGGATAGGATGACTAGTGTTTACGTAGTACTCAGTTTTCCATTGGTGACCCGTGCTCATTTGTATAGGACTCTGACTTGTCGCAGAGTTGCTAACATTTCCATCCTGCAATCAGGGAGATTCTCTTCAACAATCAGGGAGATTTCAAAAATGACATTGGCAGCTCACTAGTCGCATAAGGACATGTTGTCGGCAAACACGATTTCATTCAACAAGGTATCCTTTTCAAGCTTAGAATGTACTGTTTCAGCTGATAAGTGTAGCTCAAATTGGATTTTTGCCTTCAACATGTCCATTTTGATGTGATGGGTTACATACATGTGAGATTTTGTATAATCAATGAAGCATAACTGACAGGATTTGTGGGTGATTACATGGGTAATTAATTAAGCAGCTTTATCAGACCACAATAAAATGGTTCCTGGTTTCGTTGGAGCCTTGAATCTTTTTATAGAAAATATGTCAAGAAAACACAACAGAAAGATTACGATAAATCAAGTAAAAGTGATTAAAATAGAAAAGACCATAGGCCAATAAACAGCAACACTCTTTATGTACAGGGCAAAATCTGAATTGAAAGTGACATGAGTAATAGGCGACTTAAAATAGGTCGCCAACAATATACTTATCATATTTCGAGTGTTAAGCTAATGTACATTACCAACAGCAACATTTTCACCTTATATTGAGCCTTTCACACTGACCCAACGATTGATTGACCATAATATTTCAATCGATCATCCTTTCATAGGTGCAGAAACAGTCACTATGATCGATCAAGAAAAAAATGGGCCGCTTCTCTGTGTGAATACAATGATCTATTGGATCTTTACACATGTTTTTAATCAGCAGAATTAGTCTTCGTTTGGTGGCAATCGATCAAAATATGATCAATCGTCAGAGGTGAGTGTGAAAAGCCTTCATGTAACAATGTCATTGTGATATTACATATAAACCAGATAACACATACATGCATATACTGGATGTCATTATTACATGTACAATAGAGATATAAGGAGCATACAGTTCACCAGCCTATTTAAGCTGACCTCACAGCCAGACCTGGAAGTAGCACCCGACCGCCTGCCCATAGTGGGTAACTTTCATATCTGGCGGGTTAAGATGCAAAAGTACCTGACCGACTGGCGGGTAAAGTTTTTAAAACTCAGTGTACTGGCTGGTGAAATTTCTGTCAGGCAGGTATTTTTGTGAGTTTTTACCTGACCGATTGGCTGGTTAAAAACAAATCTGAAGTTCCAGCCCTGCTCACAGCCACAACATGACTTGTCAAGGGTACAATATGAAAACTGCGTAATGATTGTCCTCGCAAAAAGGCAATTCATATCTCCCCTGCATTACATTCTCATTGTTTTGTAAACACAAACAAGATACTTTTACTTAAAATATGCAGCCTCTTGCATTTACATAAACTCAATGACTAAGAACGTCAAACAACTACAAAGTATGTGAAGATTTTGAAAAAGTATAAGTGCATACACATCACACAGGTGTATATAGTAAGCAATAATATAAGACAGATTTTGATATTGAATCCATCTATTCTAGAACAATCAAAAGTAAAAAGATAGAGATTATCCTAGAACAATCAAAAGTAAAAAGATAGAGATTATTCTAGAACAATCAAAAGATGAAAGATAAGAGATTATTTACTATTTTATAACCAAGGTTTATAGTGTTTCCTACATCTTGTTGCAATGACAGCAATAAATCAAGAGTACATACAATTGATGCCATTGAATTTGAATCTCAATCACAACTTTTGTTTACAGTGACCTAAGGCATATATTAGAAGTGGATTTATTTTGTACGTGTAGATGGATACACAAAAGCATCCTCAAAATCAGAACTCCAATTATAAAAAACCCGATATAAGTTGTACTTTATATTTCAATTCCTCTGGACAGTGATGTAACTTTATAGACGCAACATTTACATATAAAACCTGTCACCACATAATGAGCGTTAAGTCGCACTCTCATTTTGTGACGACAGGTCTCATATGCGTATATGCCTTACTGTGAGAGTCTATCCAGCGCCTAAGTATAGATATGCACGTTTATTTACTGTAATCAGTGGGGACGCAGTGACATCACTGTCTAGTGGAAGATAAATTTACTATATATATATAGTACCTCTCTGACGTATCCAGTTGTTAAACAAATCAAGCAAGTTGTAGAAGTATGGTGTTTGCTTGCTTGAGTGCCCACTTTTAACCGTGTTAACGAACCAAAGCTGGCTCTCAAAGGGGCAACTTGCTACATAGGTTAAGTTGACCACTGATCAAAACATTTGCCCATAAACTGACATCACTAGCAGAATACTGTACACATATTTATACTAGAGAATACACATATTTATAATCGACAATATAGAAACCCATGTGCTAGTCTTCCTATTGAGTCAGTGCAAAATCGCAATACTGTGTGTAACGGTTTATACAAAATTGTGGCAATTACTGTGAAAAATTATGATCTTAACAATATAATTACAAAACGAGCAATACAATACGTTAATCTTGCAGGAATAGCTTCTTTAGTTTTCTTTTCTGCATATTTTTGAGGCATATATTTTTGAGGCATATGCAATCGCCATAAAATATCTTGATTGAGAAAAAAAATGAGGGATTGCCTGTAATAAGCATTTCCACAGATACTCAACAAATATATCTGTGGATGTAAGGCTATATTAAAAGAAATCTTTTGTCTCAAAGCTCTTCAGTTTTTCAATACCTAATGTGGAATGCAGGGGTTTTTTTTTTTACAAATATAAAATATTGAAATCCTTGATAAAGTGACCATTAATTTTGTATTTAAAATGATGTGATCAATGAAAATCTGACAAATCGGTGAAACTTTGGGATTTTTTTAAACATTTTTTTCTAACGCGCATCAATTAACTAACACGCGCGGGAGCTTTGAGACAAAATATTTTTTTAATATAGCCTAATGATCTATTTTTCAGGTGTAATACAAGTCAGTAAGATGACTGATTGCCAATAAGGGACCAAATATGTGTGAATACAGTTACTATAGTTTAGTCAGTTCCAAATTGACGAGAAATATGCGTTTTCATCTCTCCACGCTCAAAAGTCATCCAAACGTATGCACAATATTTTTGAATACACAAACGACACCCATATGATGATTCACAGTGAGCCATGTTGCGTAACGTGAGCCTTAAGTGAGTCCACACATTCTGTATTAATTTGCTGCTGTAATGAGACTTGCCAATTTGGAACCAACTGAACTATAATGACTGATACAACAAATGAATTACTTTGAACAGCCAAACTAAACTAATCTAAACTCTACTTGTCCATGATCAATATAGCCTACCCGGCCCTACATTCAGTTGGCTACTTTAAGTTGTTGAAAAAGATAAGTTTATTTTAGTAACAAAATACAAACTATGCAAGCTAAGAACTTGTCTGTCAAGTAATTGGTCAGCAAAGCGACAATTCATAAAGGGGGATGTGTGGATGTTTATATTGAACACAAAAGAGCAAGCATAACAAATTGTTAATTATGTGTACACAAATTAATGCAATCTTTACAACTGTTTTTGTATAGGCCTAAACTATATAATTATATTTGACAGAATGCATTTGGGAAAAACAATAATAATAAAGTGGGATTTAGGTAGATACAGTAAGTAACTGAGGCTGATATAAACTACATTCTCAAAGAGATGATAAAATAACTTTACTTCCCTAAAGATTTCAAAATTGGTTAAAAAAACTCTATTTTTATGATGAGTTGTATAATAAAATTAAAAGGTATTTATGTGTTAAATATTGGTTTGAACTCCATTAAAGGTGGATGTTCCGATCACTAATTCAACTTTTTCCCCCATCAAAATATTTTGATATCAGAAGAAACCCAATGTTTTGTTCTCATTATTTTTGTAAATGTTTGGCGCCACAAGATATGTTCCATAAGTTATAGGCCTAAATGCAGTGAATTACTGCCAAAGGTGGTTCGTTAACCACCCGGCCAGTTTGTGTACTACTCAATGGGCACATTTCATCATGTGCAGGAATGTATACATTGTATATTCATGAGGCATTTTAAGTTAACAATTATTTTGATAACTTTTTCAAAATTAATCAATTACAAAAAAATAGGAAAATGTTGATTAGCATAAATCACATTCCATTAAAGCAATAATTCATCTCTACAGTGCAGCATTAAATAAATTTATATTTGATCTATAGTCATTTTGTTTACAAATTGCAAAAAACAAATGCTTCCCCACCTTCGTGCATTTGCCCTGTATAGCATCATGATATATTATATAATTGTAATATAATTGTATAAACATATGAACAGTTTCAGAACAAAATCAGGTAAACACCATTTTTGGGAATACAACTATCAGGGGGAAATGGGGTGCCATCATTGTTCAAAACTGGGACTAGCCGGGGCTCAAACCTTGGTTGTGCAGGTGAGATTCCAAGTACCATGTGTCACTAGACCATGTCGGTCATGCTCATAACTCATAAACTTAACTTTTTGGGAACTATCTATCTATATAGTCTTCTACGATTGCACAATGAGCCGCTAGGTCACCACCCACCTATGCATGTGACTGCTGTGGTATTTTGCAGCACTTACAGCTAGCATATCTTATGTAATTCAAATATTCAGTGAACACCTTGATTTCCAAAAGTTTATCGTAACATTTTGATTAAGCTTCAAAGTGGTGAATATCTCTTGTTTCTCTCTTTATTGTCGACAAATTTGGGGCCTAATTTGGCCAATATCTCAAACATGAGGTTACCCAATTTTGCATTGAAACCTTTCATTTATGGGTCTTACTTTGTGTGATTACTATTTAGCGCAATTGTAATTTTAGGCCATTGCAACTTATTTCCCAGTTTCCTGTCACCCACATGAATTATAATTTTGGGCTGTGTTTGTGTTCCAAATCTCAAATAAATCATTATTTAGCTCATATATTTTGGATGTTTCACCAATCTAAATAAGTTGGAAGGAAAATCAGTCTCTAAACCTAGTGACAAACCTTTTGTTTTTTTACTTTGATGATCCCCTCCTTCTTGTTTCAATCACCATTATCAAATGAATCTTTAAATTATGAAAAAGGTGACAGGACACTGAGAATCAGGTTACAAAGGCGTAGCCATTAAATTACATTGTTACAATCTGATTTAAACCAATACATTTTGGTACCTTATTCCATGATATTTATGACAATAAAACAACAACTGTAACTGTTTATACAATAATACATTTGTACAAAACATTTCAAATAATCCATCCACTCTGTAAATATGACGCATCACATGAAAAGATATATCTAGTCTACTTTTGAACATACTTTAGTTTGAATGAGTGAAGTTGCATATTACCCCTGATCTACGGGCAAACAGACCTCCCAGTAAGGATCGGTTAGTCGGGCGGGTTTTTTCCGTTTGTTTCCCAAAATAAATTTCCATTCCCCCCAAAAAAACAAATTCTCAAAATAAAATAAACAATTGGCAAACAATTTGCAAAAATGTTCTAAATTGTCGCCTCATATATGATTATTGCTATATAGGCACACCTTCATTTGCTGAAAAAGTACATGAAATACATGAAGTGATGCATGGCTTTGGCGCGCCTACTTCAGATGTACATGGTTATGTCTTGTGTGTACATGATGTAATTTCACAGGCTTGATGTTATCAAATACATTAAAAGCAAATAATACTCAAGGTTTGGTCTCTCAAAGACTTCAAAAATTCTATGCATGATACGGAAACAAGCTGATTAGGCCAAATTAAATTAATTGTTTGTCTCAAAGCTCCTCTCCTGTTGTAAAACTAATGCGGGATGCAGGTTTTTTTCAAGTTTTTTTTAAAAAAAATTAAAAAAATTAAAATATAAAATATTGAAATCCTTGTAAAAGTGAACTTCTGTATTTAAGATGATGTTATCAATGAAAATCTGAAAAATCTGTGAAATTTTGGGAAAGAAAAAAAAAGAAGAAGTTTTTTCAGATTTTTGTTTTTCTAATGCGCATCAATAAACTAACGAGCGCGGGAGCTAGGAGACAAACAATTAATTTAATTTGGCCTTACAAGTTAAGGAAAAAGGCAAAACTACTGTGTTAAAACTATTGAGGTTTGCCTTTATATTTAAAATTATGTTTTGCTCTACATCTCTAAATAAGTCTTCACTGATACATCTTTTAATGTGATGCGTCACAAAAACACTTTCTTCATCAAAAATATCGCCAATTCATGTCTTTCTATTCCACCTGCGTCTTTTCCATGTCTATCTTACGTGCCATCAACGAGGCTTGCATTGCCAATGTTTATACCCAAGGGTACAGGACTACAGGTTGATCTGTGTAAACTACTGTACTTGCAGGCAGTAAGCTTGATCAACTGGCAGTATCTAGTCATTATAAAACCATAAATGCTGATAATAGAAAATCAAGGTCATCTGCATCTTTCTCTTCATTCAAAAAAAAATCCAGTTCCATTCTGCTGTAAATAAATCCTCGATATGTGACCTTCGCGTAAAAATCCAAATTTTTCCTTGTTTATAAAATAGTGTTTCTACACTTTTGGCCGTTTAGTGTTTCTAGACTTTATGCAATCTAACATTTCTAGACTTTTAAAGCAATGGTGTGTCTAGATTTTCAAGAGTGTGGTGTATCTAGACTTTCAAGAGTGTAATGTGTCCAGCCTTTCAACAATTTAGTGTTTCTAGGCTCTCTACAGTCTAGTGTTTCTTGACTTTCTGCGGTCTAGTGTTTCTCGACTTTCTGCAGTCTAACGTTTCTCTAGTCTTTCTAGACTTTCTGCAGTCTAGCATTTTCATCATGAACAAACTCATCATCATCATCATCATCATCAGTGCTCTCATCAGGTCTTTCCACTAGTACTTCATGTTCAATTTGTATCTCGGTCACGGGTCTCATGGGTTGGATAGTCCCAGGAGCCGTGGTATTGCTAGCCATCTCGTAACTATCGGTGCTAGACACGGCAGACTCCTCATCGGTATCCTCCGCAGGGGTCATCGCCGTCGAGGCATCCACGTGAAGTGTAGGCGACGCTGAGCGGGACGATTGTGATTGTTCATCCAGGATCGATGAGTTGGTGCTGCTGCCTCCGTTCAGAAGAGGCGTGTTCTCGTTTGGCCCATCTTCGTCATCGCTGCTGTCGTCTGATGAGTCCTGCTCCCCCCGGGGGACGACTTTACGTTTACACACGGGACAGGTGCGTTTGTTGTTAGTTAGCCATGGATCAACACATACGGTATGGAATGCTGAAATAACCAAAACATAAGCACACATAATTATACTTTTATTTATTAGTTCCTGGGGAGGAGGAGGTAAGTACCTCATATTATGAAAATTCATATCATAATTACGAGGTACAAAGAATGTCTGAAATTTTGTTTATTTGCACCAAACTTGTGCATGTCCAGGTAAATGCGGCTCTCAGACCTACAAAGTTGTTTGGTTGCCCTCCACCGCCAAAATTGGCAAAAACAAGTTTTTACAGAAGAATACCTACCCAATTTTCAAAATTCCAGATTTTGCATTATCAAGTATTATCATTTAAACACTATCAAGTGAAAAGTAGTAACACATGGTCGAGACTTTATTTATGAACAGGCACATTTTAAAAGATGGCGGCCATATAGAGGGACGCAGGGACCCAGTCTAGGGACATACGTGAGGACCCAGTAGAGTCAGGGGTGTGCCTCTCAGCTTGCCGATCGGAGTCCACTTTTAAATTAAAATTTAATCAGCATAGAATTGGTGGCGCTATACTGATAAGGCGTGATTGTAGCAGACGATGGTAGACACGAACGGCCGTCAATTTTGAATTTCCATTGCTTTCAATGTAACAATGGATTTTGCCCGGGATTTTGATTATATGACCCCATAAAATTCATCACACGTTGGAACTAAATTATTTCATCCAAAAACCGCTGGAGTTGGATAACCAACTCCAGTGTCAGTATCATTTTTTGACAGCAAGCTGTGTGTAAATCTACCGCGTGAATAGCGCCACCAATTCTATGCTGACTAAATAATGACGTCAAACGCGTCATACGCCGGTCACCGACGCATTCCAGACGATTATCATAATTTATTCAAATACGCAAAAGGGACCGTTTTCGCTACGTACGTTAGTATAGGACTTTCCTATCCCAAAATTAATAGTATCCCTGGTAAAGTGCTATCTTACCATGGTTGCAAGGTAGAATTCTTAATTTGTCTCCATCTTCATATTCATCAAGACATATGGCACATATATCATAGTCATCACCTGCAAATAGAAACCAAATATTTAAGATTGCAGCAATTATAAATAATAAAGTGATCTTGTCGTTAAGATTTACACAACATGAAGATATGTCAGGTTTTAGTGATACTTGTTAGGGAGCACATCAAAACTCGACCGCCCGGCAACCGCTGGTTCCGCTGGTTCCGTGAGGTTGCAGCCAGTTTCTATTGTTCTAAACAATGATATGCGGTCCAACCGGGCGGAACCGCCGGTTGCCGCGCGATTGAGTTTTGATTTTCTCCCTTAGGGAACAGTTTCATCTATCAAGTCTTATGCTTTTTATCAAGCAGGAAGCTTTTACAATTTTGTGTTTTGAACATACCATTATATTCTCTAATAACGACTGCCTTGGGGCGTTGCTTTTTTGAGAAGGGGACGTTTATTTGGGGTCAATTTTCATCTGAAAAGACACCACTTACCATGCACTATTTCGAGCGCTAGTACCGATAAAACACCATGATTATGACTTGTTTACATCGCCGAAGAGATATATTTTTGTTAACAAGGGTTAGGGGGTTGGTTCAGACTCCCTAGGTTGCTCAAATATTATTTTCCTATACCACGTCATGTTGAGCGTTACTCACTACATCGTTGTGTTTTGTGTTGTTGATCCAGAACGTGAATTGCACTACATCTCGCTCCATATTTTGTCCGATTTTATCACCAAAAAGTTATTTATCTCATGATTTTTAGCTAAGAAGCTCAACTTGGCAGGTGAATTGTGTTGTCCTTTAGGACAAGAAAGGTGACTCGTCACTTACCCTAGTTCTATCAAATTTCCATCACAAAAACTAGTGGGGGTCGTTATTAGAGGGGGCAGGGGCATTTATCAGAGAGTATTATGGGATTATTTTATTCATTGTCATTTGTACTTCACATCATGGTAATGCTTTTATTGTAAAGAACTGGGACAAATGAGCATGAAGTTTATTGATAACCAAGCAAGAAGAAGTTTATTTTTGAGGAAAGTATAAAACATGATAATATAGGATGTTTTTCCAAACGATTGAAGTTTAAAGTTGGCAATTTGTTGGTGTGAAATGCTAGTGGGCTAATACCTGTGTGGGCCCTTGTTTCTCTGGTGTGGTGAGGGCTTATACCCATTTCATTAAGGTACACAGTATTATACATACCTTTCCTAAACTTCTTAATTGGTATTTTCTTTAGATGGTCCTTGGATAATCTAGCCCTACGTAAACGACGTCTGTCTCTAATATACTTTGCAATCTGTGAAAGTAAAGGAGGTTTTATTATAGTGTGAATCGAAAATGCACAAAATAAGGTTGAACAAAACCAAACAAAAACAAATCAAAACAAAAATGCCCGTCAACCACCAACCCTGCCCATAGAACAGGGTGGTTTGTTTTTTCGCCTTACTTGTAATGTGACTTCTATGAGATCTGTATGCAATGATGCTATCATGCTATACACTACTTGGACGCAATCGCCATTTTAAAATGAAAGCGAGGCTCTCCCTCTTATCAGCGCGCCCAACGGCGTCACGCAATGTACAAACCTACGTGAAACCACCGACGCAGTGTGGCGTGATAGTGCGTGGTGAGGGAAGAGCCTCGCTTTCAATGGTTCCATCTGTACCGTGCAAGTAACATATACCTCCTGTTACTGTGGAACATTTTGACACAGACTCTTGTCAGCACAAAATTGCTGAGTGGTTTTCAAGTCCCATATAGTATAACCTGATAATACAAATTCCTGTTAACACAAACTAAAACGGAATGCCCAAGCAACTGTGTGTTAACAAGGTGCCACTGTATTTAAGTAAGCTATCATACCATTTATGAACAAAAAGGGTTTTACCTAGCTATGAGTAAGATATTTAATTCATGATATCACCAATTAAAACCTATCGAAAAAAGAAAAGCGAACATATGTGATGCGATCTGTGAAAACCCGCCACATGGTGGCATTTTTCATAATAAAGATATTTATATCATAAGAAAGCTAAAACTGTGCTGATTACAGAACTGTTTCAATCATTTTTCTACGATCACTACAAAAAAAGTTATGAGTGAATGATGATTGTGATGTCATAAAAAGCTACAAAACAAGAAATTATGAAAACAGGCCAAAAAAGATACATAATTCAATAGAATGACATTATAATGTTAATAATAAAAGTGACTTTTAGTAAGTTTTTGAAGGTGAAATTTCATGAAAGATGATGACACAAAGTATTGGAATTTAATTTTCTTTTAAAAAATCTAAAAAGTTTTTATTTTATTTGTTTAATATTTTTATTTTTATTTTTATTTTTACCCATAATCCCTAGTTCAAATTTTGTGACATCCGACGGGTTTTCACAGATTGCATCACATAATTCAATAGGTGTTTAATACAATCAGTTGAATGGTGATGAGCTTTAATCCATCCATGAATATCTTACTCATTTAGGTAACACCGTAAAAAGAGATGTAAACGATTACTGGTGAATTTGCAAGAATATTAAGAGTTTAACCTTCACCGTGACAGATATAGCACATTTACTAACCCTACCGCTCCACACAAAACCACATATCGTCGCTGTTCTGTCAAAACAGTGTATGTTTTTCCGGCTCCTCATGTATAAAGTAAATCTGCACAACAGTTATGCATGAAGTGTTGCTTTATACATGTTTAGGGTGCAAACACTTAGGTTTTATTGATTTTTTATTGTTGCCCTCGAACATGTTTAGAGCAAATTGCTCACAGATTATACATAGAAAGTATTACTTATACATACTGTAAAAGTGGAAACGTTCACGCTTTTTGCCCAAAATTTGCAAGCGTGAAAATAAAAAATGTGCAAATATGTTTATTTTGTACAGGTAGGTCTATATAAATTCCTGAAAATAAAAAACAAGCTAAATTGTTCAAAATGGGCACAGTGCGAAAATGTCAATGTGCAAAATGTCCACTTTTACAGTATGCTGAAGGGCCAGAGGGATATTTATATTATATACAAGGTTTTGACAGAACAGCGACGAAATGGTAATAATGGCAGCCTGCTGCTATGGTAATATTGGCTACTATCATGCACTCACAAGGTTCATCCCATTTTGGACCCTATTTTTGGATACTATCCTGCAAGTACCCTCGCAAGCAAATGAACATTTCACAAATTTAACAACAGGCAACTTATGAAATTTGCATGCTTTCTTGTTTCCATTAAAAATGTAAATTTGCCAAAATTTCAATCTATGAAAGAACCTTCCAGGCACAGAGATACAGGCTCTATAACTATATGGGATAGATCTTGTGTTAAGCACTATAATGAATATTGTGGTATCGCTCTATGGCTCTTTCATACTACAATCTTGGAAAAAAAGTCCTTGTAACGCGAACGCTGAGCTGAGCACACGTGATGGGTATTGTGTGCATGTATTGATACTTAGTGTCTTCTGTTATAAACGGAAATGGTTCAAGTGAGATTTTTCCTTCCCTACCCCCCATCGATCAATGTTGGGACACTCTGGCAAGCTGCAGGAGTCACTGGCCTTGGTCAACATTGTACGGGGGAGTGGGGGTGACACTTTTCCGTTAATCACACGCAAGTGTTCCAAGCCTTTTTCCAGGATTGTAGGCATTATTTAGAAGTGAATAGAAATTTATCCGAGGTCATGCTGGGTCGACGCAGGTCACCGCATACGACATCAGCTTTTAACGCAATTGCATCGCAGCCTGCTGCTATGGCATTTCAATACTTTTTAACACCATTTAGTATGAACAAGCCTTTGCATGAAGCTGGTTCTGATCCGATTCATTTCTGGATTTATTTAAGTCACAGCATTTATGTCAGCATATCAGTGTGATGCTGCCATATTCAGACTAGACTCAATCCCCATGTCTTCCCTATTTTAAATACGGCCCCTGCCATTTTTAAAGATGGTGGCCATAGAGGGACGTGGGAACCCAGTCTGTATTCAGACCATCAACAGAAATATGAAGCCCATGATGCAGAGAACGGGCATAATGCAAAGTCTACACGCATGAACTTTGACCTGTTCTGTCAAAACCTCGTATCTCCATCTGGCCCCTCGGTATGTGTAGAGTAATACTTCCTATATATAACTTTTGGGTAGTCTGTTCTAACCATTTTCAAGAGGGCCAAAACACATAAAACCTTGTAAGTGCTCTTGCCCCTGAACATGTGTAAAGCAACACTTCCTATGCATAACCGTTGCGCAGTTTTACTTTATACATGCTGAAGGGCAGGTAAAACATATGAGGTTTTGACAGAACAGCGACGATATTTGATACACTACCTGCACCAATGTGCATATGCTAGCATGCAATTTTGTCTACTGTGACTAGTCTAAACATGCTTCATCCACTATTAAGCTATCTATAGACGTTATTCATAATTGGCGCATTTACGTCAATAGAGGGTGTGAATTCTAACTTGGCATGCTCAGGGCAATCAGTGCACCGATAAACATTACAATCGCATACTTTTACTGCAAAGTAATGAATGAACTGTGAAATTCTACATTTTCCCTAGATAGTGTCGGTTACTAGCGAACATTTCATTTCAAACTAGTGGAATAGATAGTTTATACGTTCAAGTTAACTTCAGGAATGTAAAAAAGTCAAATATTGAACAGCTCAGAAGTATGAAGACTTTTTTATGATTAGTGCAAAGTTCACCACATTGGAAAACTACATCACTCTCGTCTCGGCTACATTGCTGGCCTCGTTTTTGAGCACTAATTGCTCTGAGCATGCTCAGTTGGATAGCACGGCCTTCTTTTGACGTAAACGTGCCAATTATGAATAACGTCTATAGCATCCATTAATGCTGCAGGTGGTGGGTGGACGTTTTGTGTGTGTCTAGCGAGCAAAATTGTTTATAACAGATCGTGTATTTTTGTATGACTGATGTTATATGAACACTCCCCTAGAGGATCGAGTAGAGAGATTGTTATGAAATTCAGCGCTCAAAAATGTAAAGCTATGTTTAAAATTTTAAATGAACCCCTGGAAGAGATTTCTCCCTTGAGAGAGTCAATATCTTTATGTCAATATTCTTGATTTCCGACTCATTTACCGTTATCTCATCATAATTGATATGAAGCCAAATGAACAGGCTTTATTCATCAATAAAGTTAGCGATGATTTGTTCATTTTGAATGAAATTTATTGATAAAATTATTATCTTTCACAAAAAATTATGGTGAATTATAAAACCAAAATTTCAGGCTCATTATGATTATATATATTCCATTTTAGAAATAAATTGTGAATGTTTTACGATCAACGGTAAGAAATACTGGTAAAAACTTACCATGTAAATCGCAAAGAAGATCATACACGTAGCAGTCACGGTTATGAAGGGGAGCAAATAGTACCCGGGCGGAAATGATATGTAAGGTGTTAGTGTGACTGGTCTCCTGTAAACGAGGACAAGGCAGGACGACACGGTAGACAGATGGACGGACGGAGACATTGGAGACGGAAGAGTGTGAGGTATGCAGAGAGAGGGGGTGGTGTGGACAGTGGGAGGGAAAAGAGAAAAAAGCGTTGACATCGTCATGACAAGCACCACTTGCGTACTATATTATAATTCTACTGTGTGATGACTCAATAGGTTTCTCAGAATCGCACAAAAATGAGTGATGTATTACGTCAAAAGGCAAATTTTATTTTTGAAAGAATAACTGATGGTCAAACTTATCTGCAGAATGGAAAATATGCTTGTCAGTAATAACTAGTTAATTTATCTATCACGAGACAGTGACGTAACAGCGTCATTGATTAATCACAGTACATAAAATGAACGAGCCGACTCAAGGCGCCGCGTAAACACACAAGTGTTGAAAGACGAAAGATACATACACGTGTGTAAATGCAGCGCCTGTAAAGTTATGTCACTGTCCAGAGGAAGACAAATAAAGTATAGTTTCCGGAAAAGGTGAAATGTGTTCCTTTTTTATTTTTCCTATTTTACAAGGTTATTTAACGTGCTTTTTTAAATAGTAATCAAAATGCAAATTTGTGTGCGATATTAAGAAACCTGTTGAATCTTTTGTCAGTAATGAAAGTAAATCATGCAAGGTATGTGACCCACTTGCTCAATTGCTGCTACTTTAAAGAGATACAATTTTGATGCAAACACTCCAAATGTTGTGAGCAGCAAGTGACCAAGTACTCCCATCCTTATGCATACCAAACCCTTTCACACCAGGTCAACAATCAATTTTGGATGATCCATCACCCTACATAGTAGAGTCTATTTAAGATTTTTTAAATGCATTACAAATCTGGTGGTTTATTGTTTTAATTTGGTTATTTTTAAAGCAATTTTCAAGTATTTCACACATTTTACACAATTTCAAAATTTTCTAAAAAATAAATGGGACAGTCTGACCTGTACAGTAGAACAGGGACATTTTTTCTGTGGCCTAGATAGACAAATAAATAAAAATAAATGGGTTAGTCTGATCATTGGGGTCAATCATTATCATTGGGGTTGGTTTTTGATGATTGATAATCGGAGCAATTAGTCGCTTTTCTTTCAAAACCTTGTATGTTTTTCCGGCCCTTCAGCATGTATAAAGTAAAACTGCCAACAGTTATGCATAGGAATAGTTGCTTTATAAATGTTCAGGGACAAGAGAACTTTTTTGGTTTTGATAGATGTGATTTTGTCACTTAAAAATGTTTAGAGCAGACCGCCTAAAGGTCATACATAGGAAGTATTACTTTATACATGCTGAAGGGCTGGATGGAGAAACAAGGTTTTGAAAGAATAGTGACGAAATGTGATTACCCCTACATATGGACGGTTGATCATCCTGGGGTTGATTGTCGACTTGTTGCATAAAGGCTTAATGTGACCTTCTATTAACTGTATACATCAGCACATCTCATCAGAAATAAATGGTAGTAGAAAGTGTTGTATACAGTTCTTGACAGAAAGTCACCAGTGAGAAAGGTTTCAGTTAATTTCTGGTATTTAGGAGGAACGAGTATGAATGATTGTAGCTTGACTAGTTAAAAATACATTCAACTTTTGGTAATGATCAAAAACAGATGGTCAAATCGGTAGTCTATTTCACCTCATCGAGACAGCTTTGTTTTTAAAGGCATATTATGTGATCTTTTCCAGGGGGCGCCCTCTATTCATGATTTTTTTTTAGAAAGTAGATTTGTTTGCGGATTTACATTTCTGATCATAAATCATAAATATGTTCCGAGTTACAGAGCGATACAGTTCCTAATTACTTTAAAATCATGGTTTTTAAGGGTTGAAAATAGATTGTATAGCGAACAATCTATTTTCACTCTGAAAATAAATGATTTTGAAGTAATTAGGAATCATATCGATTTGTAACTCAGAATATATTTATGATTTATGATCAGAAATGTAAATCTGCAAGAAAATCTACTTTCTAAAAAAAAATCATGAATAGAGGGTGCCCTCTAGAAAAGATCACATAATATGCCTTTAAGTATCTGAATGGTTATGTTGAGAACTCCGTTTATTAGAAATCAATTAAAAACTATTTGAGTTTGGACTCCAGATCCTCCTCATTTCAATCAACATTTTGTATATCATGTCAAACTCCTAACTACCAGAACAAAACTTTTCCTGAATTAGTAGACCGTGACGCGTGACACATCAGTAAGTATAGTGGGATCCCTAACAAATGCATTGTGGGATACCTCCAAAACAATGCTAATTATATAGGGATCAAACTATAGCCAACACTGCATGTTTATACAACTTACCATAAAGCTTAGCATAAGAATGAAACAAACTCCTACAATACAGGCAAATGGTATCAGGTATATATGATATGGGAAAATGAACCCAGGGGTCATTCTAACCATGTTCCTGATACCATGAGGGGGAAAAGAGGGGATCAAATAAATACAAATATAAATAACTTTGCATTTCATTTATGTATTTTAACACTTTCCACGCGACTATTATGTTGCCATATATCCAAAATAGATTTTTCAGAAAACTTTCCAAACTTTCAAAGTCCATCTCAAGATTTACTGAATCATTACTAGACATATGTGTACTTATTTCAATGCATTTCACATAGTGATTCCAAATATGGCAATGAAATTCAATAATTTTGACATTGTTGAAACATTTGTGAAGTTTTGGAATGTCGTCTGCAGACGCCTGCCGCGTAGAAAGTGATAATATAAATTGTTAATGTTCTGTCAACACCTTGTATGTTTTTTCTGGCCCTTCAGCATGTAGAGAGTAAAACTGCCAAACGGTTATGCATAGGACGTGTTCATTAACACATGTACAGTGGCAAGAGCACTTTACAAGATCTAGATGCCTGTGAACATGTTTAGAGCAGACTACCCAAAGGTTTTGACAGAACAGCAATTATATTATTATAAACAGGTTTTTTTTTTATTACACATGACCCACTCTCACAAGGAAGTAGGAACAAAATTGGTAAAACTAGCCAAATTATCAGAAATTATTCAGCAATATTTTGCATTGATTTCTAAAGGGCCAAAAATAGAGAAAAAGCCAATCCTAAATTTGTTACATGGCGTATTCTATTTTACATGAAAGTCCACCATACACAGTCTTATTCCAAAGTTTAAGTATAATTCAAATTAATGGTGTTTTTTTTATAATAGTACAAGAGAAGTCACTTAACATGTTTAAAAATGTATGTTGTACAAATCCAATTTGTTACTCGCATATTATTAGACAGTTTCTGTTCCGAACGGGACTTCTTCGGTAATGACTTGATCCACTTTTTTTCCCCGCGAGATTTGTTTGCATTCTCGGTCCCAGGAAGCTCAACCGCAACTTTACAGGTATTTATTCTTTAAATCATGTCTACGATTCACTGTAAACACCCGAAAAAAATGCAAATTTCCTGGGAACCTAACTTTAAAAAGTTCCCTTCATGGAGAGAATTTCCTTCCCTCCAAAGCAAAACATTTCCCTCCAAAGTCAAACATTTCCTGGGAACCAGGTCCCTGAGTTCCCCATTTTTTCCACCCATGCCCTTGAGCCAGAATAAATTTGTAGCAAGACGTATAGATGGGGTGACATGTGACATCACACAGGGAATATGGTCGGCAGTTGCCATTGTTCTATGCCCAGCGGTGTGCGCGCGCATCCTGTTTTGTTTAGGACCTGTGCTTTTAAAACTCGCGCTAAAGCATTATAAAGGGGAATAAGGCATAGTCGACAGTGTTGTGGTCATAAACTGTTCCGTCAAGCATGTATCAACAGTCCAGTCCCTTCGACCGTTGCTTTTGTTGATAAACATTGCTGTCACCCTATCTATACTTTAACTTTTAAGGCGCTTCGCATTGCATCTTCAGGCAAGACACATTTCATGAATTGCTGTTTTTTGTTGATGATGCATGTATCCAACACAGGATAGTTACACAAATTGCTTCCTACTGAAATCCATGTTATTTTAAGCCCTGACCTACCCTGTTGTATAGTTGTATCTGGATGCTAGTTCTAAGCCATCATGTTCACCAACGAACAGTGAGGGTATAACTACTTCCTTAGCATCTGGAAATAAAATGAGAGAAATGAAAATGATAAAATATGATATGTATTTTAGCAGAGCCATTTTGTTGACTTAGTGATTGATGCATTGCCACCATAAAATTGTTTGAAGCTGACAAAAGCAGTGTAGTTAACCTTGACTCCCCAAGCATGTTATTGGCAATGAAACCAGTGGGGAAAAACTGGGCAATATTTATTTATTTTTGGTGGGGGGAAGGGGGAATCAGTCTCTGCATGCGCTGGGGATCAGGGATCGAACCCGGGTCGCGTGTGTGCAAGTCAGAGGCTCTATCCACTGTGCCAACAGGTGAGCTTCAAAAAGCGTAAGTTTTTTTCGCGAGTCGATACCGCGCCGGAGCTTGGCACAAGATACCCTGGGCGATTCTGTAATACTGCAAGCTAGCACCATAGGTATTTGCAATGTGTAGTATTATAGTTAGGGTCAAAGTTGTCCTGTATCAAGCCAAGAGCCAAGTCCCCGGCAGATGCAAACAATTCGCGAAATAATAATACTGAGCTCTGATTCGCTGATGAGCGTGACGTAAAGCAAGAAGTCTCAACTGCCGGTCCGCAAACTAGTCTTCTTTGGAGTTGCGGCTGAAATCAGTTTATTTTTATATATTTTTAAAATTTGTAAAAGAAATTCAAAAAAAATTCATAAGTTTTTGAAAATTAAAAAAATCAATCCCCCCCCCCAATTTTTATTGTAAAAATCAGGCTAAATGCATAAATTAAATGCATGAAAATTATCCCTTTTTCTGTATGTGCCTATTGTTCACCTGTTCATTCCATATAGCTCTATACAGCTTCCATTTCTGTAAATCTATTCACTCAGCTGTGAAAACATTAAAATTGCTGAATTGAATACCCAGAGATTCATAACAAATAATGATATGAGGTCAACCCTTTTATTTGCCAGCATTTGATTGTGGCATGCAGTAAATGCATTCTGTTTTATATTTATTTATAGCATTATATTTGAAGAAAAACAGTTATTTAGTTTGAGGAGATTTATCAAGCGTTAACATATGTTTTGTGCTGCCTACTGGACAAAATTGCAAGCACAAGACAATGTGAAATAAGCACGGACTAGAAAGCAATGCAAGGTTATAGACCTAATGCTCTTAAGTTATTGTACAATAATCTAGTGCATAATACAAGGACAACTTATTATTTTAAAATCTGATTTTAAGTGATTAGGAAACAACATATTGCTCGGTAACTTACAAGATATTCTAGTTTCATGGTTATAAATGTAATTTGACTAAAAACAAAATTGCATTTCAAGGGAAAAAATCACAGATAGAGGGCGTCTCATGGAAAAGATTACATAATATGCCTTTAAGGGACAAGCTATTAGTAATAGCTTGTCCCTTAAAGGCATGAGCCTTAATGAGCTTAATGAGCTTTGCTGAAATGTGTAATAGTATTACACATTTCAGCAAAGCTCATTAGTAGTACGGAAGTGCCATCATGATCTTTCACCTAGTTATCATGACTAACCCATCTTTGTCCAGTGAACTGTTTTTCTATTGCTCCGGTTCAAAGGTCTTTCAGATGTTTTGGTTCTAAATATTGATAAGCACAATAATACATTTGACTGTGTTTATAATAATAGCTTGTACCTATACAGGGTGTATCAAAAAATTAGGACACTTTTTGATGATGGTTTAAATCCTTGTTAAATCACTGAAGTATGACTATTTTTATTTCAATGAAAAGTACAACCGATAAAGATAAAATCTTGAAAAGATGAGAAAAATCCATCATTAATTAAGAAAATTGTGAACTATTATATTAGGCAATCTATTTTGTAGTACATGTATGTACAATGGTCATTCACACAGTAACAGTAGAGTAACATGAACGTGCACACTATTTATGCCAATTCTACCATCTACAGTGGGTTCGAGAACTTTTTTGCACAGAATATGCATGCATCTGATTTGTGGATTATTTAGCCAGTATTGATTTGTGCCAGAATGAAATGGATTACCAAACTAATCTTTGCAATTGACTAATAGATTATTTTCTATGTTTATAATTATTGTAACGTATTGAAACGTAAACCATGTTATTTATTTACTGGTCTGTACATGTACATGTAAATCTCATTGTACAAACTGGCAGTAAATGACATGGTTTACGCACATTATGCTACTTTTCTTATTTTTCATCGGATTGACCTCATATTTTCAGGATATCATAATAATTAATTGGGTTTACATTGAGACTAAATTGGTCATGGTCCAATGTTTATAACAAGTATTGAGTACCTAATAAAATAAAATAAAATAAAATACACCGTCATAAAAAGGTGTCCTATTTTTTTTGATACATCCTGTATGTAACATAATCCCTCAAATACTTTTTGTATTTGAATCAGGTATATCAGGGAATCAATCAGTTTATTTGTTTCTGAAAATGGTTATATTCATGGGTCTACCTTTGATATTCCAGCCAGCATATGCCAACCAAAATTAACTTGACCCCCCACCCCCATAGTTTGCATTAATAACTTACATTTCGATCCACTCATGGGGAGTATACTATTAGAGTCAACGTTGTGCACAATGACGCCTTCATATTTGGCTTGCTGTGCATTCCAAACCTATAGATAAGAACAAGGAAATGTCAATTTGGTTGTGAGTGGTTATTAAACCATAAATTGGTTTTATTACACGGTATTCTACAGGGTGACCCAGAAAATGTTGAACCCCAAAATCACAAAATTCAATATATTTTTTTACCATTAAAATAACAAAATATTGCATAACTCGTTCACCGGCTATGTGCACCATACATTTAACTTTCTGAAACATTTTAGATCATAAAAATAGGCCACACGAAACTTAAAATACATGTTATTTTGTAAGAAGTTTGGTTTTGTAGTATAAGTGAAGTGCAAAAAAATGGTTGCATGCTACATGAGCAGAACAAGTGCCTGTTTGAAACCATTTCAGCACAGTATCTCATCAAGATTAATTTATTATGTAAATCAATATTTTTATTATATAAGAGACTTTGAAAACAAAAACTGAAGTCCCCTTGACTTCATTTGAAAATGTTAATTTGATAAATACAGATCAAAAGAAAAGATTACTTAACTCACCGTACTTAGAACATATCTGAACGAAGTTACAATATTTTTCACTTTTTACAAAAGGGTGAAAACACCCCCTGTCACACAATCAAGTGTATCTTTAGTTTGGTAAGGCCGATTTACATGATCTAAAGTTCTCCAGAAAGCTGAATAAATTGTTTACATAACTGTTAAAAAGAGAATGCCATATTTATTTATTTCCATTTTTCATTTTTTTTTTTTAAGTTTGTGATTTTTGGGTTCAACATTTTCTGGATCACCCTGTACAATACCTAAACAAATTGAGAAATTCCACAACAAAACGGTAGTCACTATATGATATGCAGTTGAACACATAACATTGTGGAAATTTATTCTACAATGCATTGCACTGTATTGATAATTATATGAACTATCTGTGAATTTAGAAATACATTTTTGTGAAAGGAAAACATTGAGACATTTATAGTATTCTCTACTGTTTATGATGTGATGTAATAAAGGGTTCAACAAAAGAAAGTATACCACTTTGTTTATTTCATTTTGAGTAACATTCATTTTCTTTTTGACCAAACAGGCTAGATAGGCATTTAGATGAATCTTTTAGGCATAATTTGATACCAAATTTGCCCCTAACAACAAAGATAAATCATGATTAGCACCATTTAAAGAAAAATATCCCATTTTCAAAAGTCGCATTTCCAATACACAGCACGAGAAGAAAGGACCAATTGGGGTCTCTCTGGGTGTGTGTATTAGCCAGGATTTACGGTGCTATCGATCGCACAGTGCTAAATGCGTTGGGTCTTACGACATTGTGTGTGTTAACAAATGGTCCTTTTTTCTTGTGCTGTGTATTGGAAATGCGACTTTTGAAAATGGGATATTTTTCTTTAAATGGTGCTAATCATGGTTTATCTTTGTTGTTAGGGGGCAAATTTTGTATCAAAGTATGCCTCAAAGATTCATCTAAATGCCTATCTAGCCTGTTTGGTCAAAAAAAATTGAATGTTACTCAAAATGACAAAAACAAAGTGGTATACTTTCTTTTGTTGAACCCTTTATGCATGTACTGTATTGAAAACTATATGAATCATCTGTGAACAAAAAGAAAAGAATAATATACACTCGGCAAAAGAAGTTCTTGGACACTTAAATTAAATTAATATTTAATAGAATATATATAATTATATATATGATTATATATATATAATTGTAGGCCTATATCAAAATAAGCAGAAAGTAATCCTCTAACAGCTTAACATGGAATTTAGACATGATCACTCATGCATGGCAGATCCCATTCACTTGACAATGGCAAGAAGATTGCAAAAAATTGGATAATCCCTCCATTCAAATGACTGTAAATGCTCATTTCTTGCAATTTCCTTTTACGCACCTTACCATTGCTTAATGAATGTGCTCAGCCATGCATGAATGCGTACATCTTAATTTAATACAGACATGATAGAGAATTATTGTCTGATTATTTTGACATGCAATTGTTTAATTTATATTAAATATTTATGTGAAATATTTGAACTTCAATGAGTGTCCAGGAACTTCTTTTGACGAGTGTATATATCTTTTAAATTCTTGAAGTCTGACATGTTACCAACTGCTTAAGGGGGCTGTGCACATTCAGGTACAGCCTAATCTATATAAAAGTATACATTTTTTGGAAGGAAAGGGTTCAATGAATCCAACCATGATCATGATATTGACCATTTTGGGAAAAATGATAAAAAACACGTTTTTTTACCCATTTTAGGTTCTGCAAAGATAACTCAAAATATATTTTGTCAAATTTTGTCATACTATTTTTATTATATTCCTCATACAATTCCCTAGGAATCGTTTTTGTTGTTGAAAATCTTGTATTATTTTTTGAATTATCGACCAGAAAGTGCCAAAAAATGTGCCCAAAATAAAATCACGTTTTACAATGTTTTATGCCTAGGCTTGGATACTCACCTTGACATCAAAATCACAGTCATTGCGTCTGATGAGGGCAAAAAATACTGCCCCTATTGTTTTATTTGTAACGGGTGGCGGCGCCATCGGTGCACATCCATTATACGGCTCAGCAACAACAAGATAGCCCTGTATAAATTATTTTGTGAAAAACAAATTCCCAGTTGTAATTCAGGTGGTATAGATAATATTGCAAATTTTGTTTCTATGTTTGCTATTGTGTTTTATGTGTCAGTTATTCTTAGGAAAACGCAGCAAAGGATTTTTCCAGTTCATTGATTTTCATGACATTTCATAGTAATGCCTTTGGTGTTCAACCTTTAAAATGACTACAAATGGTTTTGATGACAACTGTTTGGGTGCTATCTACTGGCGATAGTGATGAATCTAACAGTAAACTATCATTTAACACTTTCCACATGGCTAAATTATTAGTTTTACATACAAAACAGATTTTTCAGAAACCTTTCCCAACTTTCAAAGTCTTATCTCAAGAATTACTGAACCAATACTAGGCATGCTTGTATTTATTTCAATACATTTCTCATGGTGATTCCAAATATGGTGAAAAAGTTCAATAAATTTGACTAAGACATCTTTGAAACATATTGTGAAATTTTGGAATGTTGTCTGCAGACGCCTGCCGTGTGGAAAGTGTTAAGAGAGAAAAATGGAATCCTTGCAGATTGGTGAGAATGTCTTATGATCTGTTAATTGTAATACCTGTGTGTGCTATTGATATACAGGGTGACCCAATAAAAAGTTTACCCAAAATGAAAGTGATATTTTTCCACTTCCTGTAATTTGATATCTGTGTTGTTTTTATTTTTATTATAAAGAATGGGTAATGGAGCATCTATCCTGAAAATATTATTTATATTGGTTGGGTGGTTTACAAGATATGGTCTATTGAACATTACTTCAGCAAAACAGACTTGTCCACGGAGCTTCACAAACCAGGTTTGGAACCGGCAATAATCGAGTTTTGATGTCTCACTTGTGTTCGTTCATCCTTTGCTCCAAGGACAAGTATGTTTCGTTAAAACAATGTTCAATAGACCATATCTTGAAAACCACTCAACCAAAATAAATATTTTTTTCAGGGTAGATGCTCCATTACCCATTCTTTATAATAAAATAAAAAACACATACATAAAATTACAGGAAGTGGAAAAATCACTTTCATTTTGGGTACACTTTTTTTGGGTCACCCTGTATATGCAGTAGGGAAAATACCCACATGACTGTCAACTCGGGGTAGACTATCAAGTGTATCGCAGCTCTATTCATAATATTGTGTGTACTGATCATAATAGTAGTATTGCTTTATTCTGTAATGTTTAAAGGGGATTAAAATCATGTCCTGGCCAGTTCACCCCTTGCTAGTCTAGCGGTTGAGAGACATGCTTTGCAATGCAGAGGTCCATGGTTCGATTCCCATTAGGACCACTTTTTCAACTGATTTATATCCTTTTGTAAAAGTTAGGGTTAGAAATACATGTATATATATTCTTAAGTCCACAAAGTGTGTAGTTCCTACCTAGACGACCCCGGGTAGACAGTCATGTGAGTATTTCCATTGCTGCTATATACACCCAACATATTAGGCCAACAAAATGTAATACTTTGTCTCAGCGCCCCGCACGCATTGCTTATAAAATGGGATTTCGTGCGTAGCGCTACGCGCGGCAGCCATTTATTTCATTTTATATTTTACTTTTTCTATTTTTTAATTTTTAATTTTTTTTTTTGATTAATAAAACAAAAGCTAGTCAGTTTTGTGATTATACTCGGCAACCTTGTGACTGGGATCACACATTCAACCAACTTTGTGAAGTTAAGAGATAAAGAGAACACAAGCATACAATGTGCATAACTATTGACTCTACTTTGATTTTTATAAAAAAATAAAAACAAATCGCATAGCACATAGCTTATTTTGGTAAAAAAATAAAATTAAAAAGAACACCGAACACCGAATTTAAACCAAAAACAGGAGTGCCAAATTTAGGTTATAACATCAGGTATTCTGTACTGTCTTTAATTAGATTTAGACTAAAATACCAGGTTTTCTTAATTATTCTTCTATATACTTTTATTAGCCCTTTTCTTTTCAAATGTTATCCTTTGTATTATCAAATTGAAAATCTGACGAGCCTTGAGACAATTAAACAAACAAAATAACATACATGTAGTCTGATACGACTTATAATAAAGGATCTCAGTGGACACTTACCTCCAAACCAATTGCGGATATTCTAGAGCCAAAGCTTGAAGGCATCGAGTTAAATCTATTCGTGGAGTTATCAGGATTATACTGACAAGTAAAAAGGTACAAATGGTTATTAGATGGGGCAACAAATATAAAGTGCATGTAAAATATAAAGCTGGGAAATTAATACTCTGAGAGCTCTGGAGTAAAAGTGTCTTTTTTAGGCAATGGATTAAACAGAACTGTTTTACACATTTTCGGTTTTCTATTAGGTAGGTTGGCCGGACACTTTTTTTCCTTCTTCAACATTTGGCAAATTTCAACAAATTTTACCATTTTGTCAATTGTTTGTTTGCCCTACCAAAAATACAAAATCTCGGGTCGCTATTTTTTAAATTTTTAAAATCTTTCTGTTGACGTCATAAAATGTCAATATTTTTGTATATTTTGTTTCCCCAAAGTGTAGAAACAATGCTTAATAATTATTTTGTGTGTTTTTAAGCCGCAATCCTTCGATTTTAAGCCAAAGAATATTGCTCAAAATTTGTCAAAATATTCGTCTTACCGGATCGTAAACACTGCAGGGAGACCAATACTTTGGCCAATACTTTGCACGCGATTCTGACATCAACCGCGCTGTTCGTGTATTTAATTTTATGTAAGGTTTCTTTGAAAAATAAATTCTAACATGCGAAAATAAACCAATGTGCATTTATAGGTTGCATATATATTTTAAAAATGATGTCGAAAGTCATAAAACTTGAATAAACAATTCATAAAATAATGATTTAAAACATTACTTGCGTACCTAAATCTAGCAGAATACGACATCAACTGTACACATGTTTCTGGTGTGTGTAGATATTCCTGGTGTGTTATTTTTACAATGTTGCGGTAAATTATGATTTTGGTATCAACCAATTAATTGAAGTAGCACATTGAATGATGTAATGACTAGACTGAGACTGTGCTGCCCTCATACGTCGCTCTATGAGTAGTAGGGGAGAGTGGGGTTGGTTGGAACATTTTTCAGAAAAATGACTCTATAACGCAATTAAAATTGATTCAGGATTCAATAACTATATCAGTTCAAGCATACATATGTGTGTTACAAATACAGCATATAACATTCTAAGACTTGTTTATGTTTATTAAAATAATCCACTTTGAAAAAATTATTTCAGCTGTTTCAACTAACCCCATGCATGGGGTTGGTTGGAACATGGCAGATGTTTAAGCTTATTGTGCAAAACATGGCATACAACTGCACACCTATTTAGCCTTATTTTGTAGCTTAGTATAAGAGCCTAACATACTAAAAATATAGCCACATGAATCTACAAACATCATAGAGATAATACAATACCAAATTTCTTAATGTCAAAAAATTTAAAAAAAGTTGAAAAATTGAATTTTCTTTTCTAACTCCAAGAAGACTGACACCCATGTGCTGTAGGCAATGTGGTATGTGGGGGTTGCTTTTGCACACCACCTGATGGCAGTGTTTCTAGAAATTAATTGTTGGTTTTTAGGAAAATCTCAATGTTTCAACTAACCTCGCGTTCCAACATACCCCACTCTCCCCTACAGTGCCCAGGAACGTACTGTAATATTAAAGACTAGTGGATGTACACTTATGAATGAAATGATGAATTAAAATACGCCAGAATTAATTAAGGAATAACTTGCAGAATCAACATGTTGTCACGCAGGGAAGCAAATCGGACAAAAAGTAAGCTTATTTACTTTTAAAATCATGTTTTTCCGGGAAATTTCACATCGACACACACACTTTTGTTTGGACGCGGTTTTGTGCCAACTCATCGGCAAACTTGCATCCACGTGTACCCACGGGCCACATGTTTCAAGCCTAACAGGAAGCCTACTTCAGTCCCAGCGTAAGATGTAAAGCTGTAGTTTCTATATACATAGGCCTATGTCACAATGGAAGTGAGAGAGAAAAAAGGAACAAAAGAAGCGACCTAATATACTGACCTCCATATTTTTGTCCATTAAGGGCAACCAAACATTTTTGTTTGTTTTGGCCTTAAAATAAGTTTTCCATAGGTTTAAGAAGAAAATAACATAAGTAAAAGTAATGTACAGGTTTATTTTGATTGGAATTTGAGATGACTACAATGTATATGAGGGAATTACCCAATAAGAGATAGTTTTATAAACTTACAGCTATAACATCTCCTCTGACATTGTACACATGAGGCAACATCATCAGGCATAGCGTAGTGCCAATACGGCATAGTAACGGTATATTCTGTGTCCAACCCATGTCGTTTCTAAAATAAAAAGACAATTGTTATGCCAAGATTAATAATATATAATCTATATAAAAATATCATGCCATGTAGCATTTCACCATGTCAGATGAGATGGTATTGGTTTCTTCCATCACTCTGTAACTAATATAATATTGAGAGAAAAATATTAGATACCTCTTTGAAGTCATAGTTACTGTCACACGATAGCTGAAAGGGGGGGGGGGGGGGGGGTATGTGACCAGGGGTACAGCATCATGTGACCAGGGTACACAGCATCATGTTACCTGGGATAGAGCATCATGTGACCAGGATTACAGCATCATGCAATTACAATTATACTAGTAGTATCATGTGACCATGGGTATAGCACCATGTGACTAGGGGAAAAGCATCATGTGACATACAATAATACATCATCATCATCATTATGACATACTGATATAGTATCATGTGACCATGGGTACAGCATCATGTGACCAGGTATACAGCATCATGTGACCAGGTATACAAAATGTTTACAACACCGAATGAAAAGGACCCACGTTGTCAAGTACCTAAAGCAACTAAATGCTTCAATTAATGACTGTTCTACGGACCCGACCGACCCATTTTTTAGAAATTGGTTAAAAATGTTCACGTGCAAATGAATACCGACCACAACAAATGTTTTTGCTTGTCATAAATGGCAACATTATTTACAGATTTGTTTATATTTTACAGTCATTTTCAAGGGAAAATAAGAAAAACATTGGGGGAATAAAAGAGCCCAATTGACCGACCCCGCCCTGAGGTCCGTTTGCTCATACAACAGGCCTTTTTTGTTGTTGCCTTTAAGTGAAATTCAAAATACTCACAAGTGATCAGCAAGTGGATCGAGATAGCGAGCTATAACATCCAGTTTAAGGTTGTGCTGGGTGCGGTTCCTGCGCAAGGCCTGGTACCTGGTGTAAGGTCAGGTGTGGTCAACAGTGTACAGCGCTCATACAAGGTGTACTTGTATTGATGGCTGGCTGTCGATAGTTATACACAGCCTGTAGGACTGGCCTACATTGATGGGCTTGTAGTTGTCAGATGGTTGGACATGAAATGCTTGGTTCTGGTTGGCTATCTAAGTGAAGGACTACAAGACAAAATGAAAAGAAAATGCAAATTAATTGATAAAAATGCAATACAAATCTTATGTGCCAATAAAATTTAAAATGTCTGTAATCTAGTGGAATTAAGGCAAGGCTGGTTATTTCAAAGAATTTCTACGATAATTCAAGTACGCATTCTGACAAATAATCTCATCAAGAAATTGTAAGTATTGAAATGGATACTCAAGCTAAATTCATTTGTACAAATCCATTATGATTTGTGAAACATTTGAGATGGTCGGGTCCCGCTGCCGATGGGGCTAGTTTTACTGATGGCGAGCGGAGTGACTGTAGTGAACAGAGGACAGCGGATCACGGCGTGGGGTTTAGGGATCCACTTTGGCTTTTAGGGTTTTAGACTGCATTTGAAGGTTTCCTGCATCATTATATCTTATTTTACGAGAGTTATAATAAATAAAATTAAATTCAAAATTTGCCAGCCAGTCAAAGTGAGTGCCATGCAGCTACACCAGACCGATGTAGCTTCATGTAAAACCCTGACACCAATGCTCAGTCATCAATAAGTTAATAGAATCACAAATCCTTCAAAAGGAGAGCCTGTGATAGAATAATAATTGACAAATAGCGATTACCAATGAGGTACCCCATTGCATTGAAATTCCATTCGTACACAACAAACAACTATTACAACAAACAGTGTGCACTATAATACATGTAGCTGATTTGTATAAATTAATTGGATTTTGAGGACAGATTTGTGAACTTTGCTTGACAGCAAATAGGATTTCTTTGGAAGTTGACAACATAAACATAATACATGTATATCATACAATGCAAATGTATGTTTGTCAATATTTGTTTGCCTAAATCTTATCACAATAATTTGAAATGAAACAAAACAGTGGTGGGGTGGTCATGTATGTGTGTACCTGGTACCAAGCAGTGATTGAACCCACACTAATTACAAACCAACATTTAAATACACTTTCCAAAAAATTGCATTTTGATTCCCTTTTATGAATTTGATAGACCATACATACACTTTTTTTTAAATGATTTGCACATTGGTCTTGTTTTACACCCGCTGTGGTGGTAGGGGTGAAAAGTACACATTTTAACAGATCTATGTACAATGTACAAAAAAATGCAATTGATAGATTCATGATTTTGATTTCCTTTAATATAGTAGACCATATACTTTTGTAAATCATTTGCATGCAGGGTGCAAGATATCCGGTATCCGCGACTCGGGAGCGAAATAAAAACTATATTTCCTTGTGTTTTATTACTAAAATGTGTTAGTTCAAATTGTAAAATCTAGATCGTGTACACGTATACTGTATTTTGCTTATGAGACACGGGTTATACATGTGTTACAGCTGAAAATAAATATGGTTGCCCGGGCAATCGAATAGGCAATTTATCGAGCCTGCCTGAGGGGTTAATGTTGATAAATTGATATGCAAAATGTGGCCAAATTTGCTACACAAAATTCATCATATTGCATAGCACTTGTTGCTACACAGAAAAATGGTATATCTTGCACCCTGTTTGTATGTTGCTCTTTTCTCACATTTGTTATGGACTTATGGTGGTTACTGGTGGGCAAAGTGTAAAATAATGTAAAATAATGTATGTGTAGTCTAAAATGTTCCATATTTTCCATTACCATAGTGCAAACAAGGAACACACAAAAGTGGCAACAACAGCATACATAATAAAAATGGCAGGTAATGGTATTAGTCATAAAACAAGTTTGTTTCCTGTAGGCCGCACACACACACATTTTGTTTTCTTTTTGCAGCAATTTTGTCTGCATTTGTTTTGTTTGTTTGTATTTTAATTATGAACCCTACAAAAAACTCTCTAAATGCTGCCTTTAGATCAAAAATTTCTAATTTCTAACCAAAATCATGAGTAATCAGCACTTTTATCGAATTTGTGTTTAGTGGTCTACGAATTGACGATCGATATTCTACTGATTTCACCAATAATACAGATGACTCGCTTGAAGCTAGAGCCCAATTTTCTGCTTTCTCTTTTAGAAAGCGAAATTTCATCTTTTTGTTTTAAATATCGTCAATCTAATAATACACATATAATATATGCAAATTTGAATAGTTTTTCCTAATATGTTATGTGAATTAATGTTTGCCTTAGTCTCATAACACTCAAAATATAAAAGAAAAGAAATGCTTATCCTGGGTGGAGGTGTATTTAGCTCAAATTGAAAACTGAAGAAGGCACCAAAGTTAAATTTACAAAGCAGAATTTGAACTTTTACAAAGCAGGAAATGTTGGGCTCTTTTTCAAGCAGATGTTATTGTTAAGCTTAAATCACTACATGTATGTTTAAATCACAAAGAGCTTCAAAATGACAAAAACCGAGGGAAGAAGAAAAAAAATCAAATTTTCAATAGGGTTTTCAGGCCATATAGCGTGCTTTTTTATTTTTGCCAATTAAATTATGCTTGCCACTAAAAACACATCCCACGTTCAAGCTGGTTATTACTCAACAATATATTTACGTAAGCATGTTGGATATTATATAATTCATAAACCGGTTGCCATGGAAATAGCTGGTCACCCAACAAATGTTATCACGAGACACACAATTTCGAGTACTGTAAAAGCTGAAATATTTGCGGTGGTTTTATTTTCGCGCTTTTCGCGCAAAATCTTTTTTCCGCGAAAATTATAACACGCAAAAATATTGTTTTCAACATTTATGCAGTGCATCCTGAAAGTCGCCTGCGAAAAAAAAAAAATCACGAAATGTCTTTGATATCAAAATCTGCGAAAATATCTGTACGCGAAAATATTGGCTTTTACAGTATCTTTACTCTCTGAATAAACACTTCAATATATCTAATGACGTGCATTCTAATTATGTTCATTTGGTAAATTTTGATGAGACGAGTCTTTTGAACTATACAATATATCTTTCATAACCACAGGAATGAGAATTTGGTTGTATTAAATGCTCATATTTGACAGTTAGATTGCTTATGATTTCACAAAAATGATATCAGCTTAGGGTTGTGGTTGTGGCTATTGCAGGTTGTGGTAAAGAGTTCATCAAAAATGTATAAAGTGATAAATTAAAAAAATAGGTTTTGATGATTTTTGTGTTCTTTTTTCTTCTTATAATTAATATCCGCAATCAAGATCAAGATCGTTTAATTAACAGAGATATTCTCTCAAACAAGCATTCAAAAAATGAGAAATTGGAGATGAACCTCATAACAAGGAAATGTTAAAATCTTATGAGTGCTCCCCCCCCCCCCCCCCCCCCCCCCCCCCACCCCCACCCCACCACACACACAAGAACACCAATATGTATAATGTACATGTACAAGTAATAATTCACAGGATGTTTGTGGGTATTTTTATATATTAAACCTCATGACAGCGAGACCACAGTGCCAAACAATAAACATCTAAATTCCGTTGCTGCCAAGAAATTGTGATTGTGAATGCATTGGACAATACTTTCACAACTGAGTGATCACGAGTTTAAGCAAAACAATTTATTTTTAAATTTAAAATACAAAATAAAAATCACATATTGACAAACTAAAGTGGTGTAAATCCTGCACAAAAGCTAGATTTGGAACAGAAGAAAATTCCCAATTCATATAAAAAATATGATACTATATTATAAGCAGGCCCGTATAACCTCAAATCAGCCAAACCCAGAGTGTTGACAAATTACAAATTATATCATGAATCTACACTACACACTATAACAAGCATGTGCAACCTACATACGGCCCGCCGGCCTCTAATCTGCGGCCCGCCAAGCAATCCCAAAATTCCCATTGATGCGGCCCGTTTTAACCGGACCTCCCTATAGGTTACACAAATAGCGGATTAATTTAGTGGTGTGCTTCCTTATAATTAGTAGGGTGACACGCTGCATTTAGTAAATATAACTCGAGGCGTATTTGCTTATTAAAATCCCTGGTTAGAATGGCGCTTGTAGTGCAGCAACAGTGAGTAAATAGAGGAAATTACAGGAAGAGAAGCGGGTATTCAATAAGCAATGCACCGAGGATTATTTCTTCATTGAACCAAAACAGTGCGTCTCTATATGCCTCATTTGTATGGTGTCTATTTCCTGCTTCAAAGAGTACAATCTGATGCGGCATTACTATTCCTAAGCTTCGATCCCCTCCCCCTATTACCTTTCCTCCGGACGAGTTTTTGAATGTTTGACATCACTGCAGCCCGTGAATGGATATCTCAAAATCACAATGAGGCCCGGTGGTAGAACCTTTGATTAGAGAATAATTAAGGTATTGTTTTTAGACCACGTATCGTATTATCCCTAATAAGCGCCCCTGCCCTTATAAGCGCACACCCCTAAATTTTTGAATGACTTGGAAAGAAAAAAACAACAAATAAATACTCACCCACCCAACCTACCCTAAACGTTGAAAAGTGAGTTAATTTGGAATAAAGACCACTAACTTCAACATAACCATAGTCCGGACGGCACGCTTTATAGAGGGTGGGACTCCAGAAATTAAAAAATCAACAAAAGGGTGGGGGTCAGAATATTTCTGATATAAAGGGTGTAGCTGTATAAAGCGTGGAGATAAAATAAAAAGGGTGGGGGTTAATTCCATGCGGAGAATAATTTCTCAGCGATCATCAAAATAATCAAAATACCGACCTTGTCGGCTCGCTAGCGCTAGTAATATCATGTATCTGATATCGGGTCCGATATACTTTGAAATTAAACAGTCGCCATCTTTAAATTGACAAGATTGAGTTTGTTGTTATATAGCGCCATCTATTGTTGAAATTGTGACATTTTTTCAAAATGGAAACTCGCCTTAAGCTTACGAAAGTGTCCTACGCGCGAAATATCACATTTTAGCGAGCATAAAAGTACCCAAAATGCACTGATTTGATGAAATAAATGAATTTCAAATGAATTTCCTCTATAAATTTGCATTAAATAATCGTGATTTAGCCGAAAAGGTGGTTTTTAAGTAAGGGTTTTTTTGTTTTGTTTTTTTTTCCATTTTTTCTTTTGATGAATAATTTTGGAAATCCTGGGACCGCCCGAAAAACATTTCAAATTCCCGAAAATCCCAGCCCTATAGCAGACAGACGAGTAAATAAAACATTTTTACAAGCTGAAGAGATATATATCATAACACTTGAAACTATTAAACAATTTCAAGAATTCTGTTTCTGTCACTTTGTCCTTTCTTCCAATGAGTGCCTTTTCAAATTTGAATGCACAAAATGATCCAAATGTCCTCTTTTCGGTATAAAGGGTGGGGGTTGAACATTCCCAAATAAAAAGGGTGGCTCTGTAAAAAGGGTGGGGCAAAAATAAAAAGGGTGGGGGTCTGACCCCTGTCTGGACAGTGATAACCATGAGTGTGGTAGTAGACGATTCATATATCACGCAATTTAAAAGGAAATTTAAAACGCTTAGCCCCAAAATGTACTTTGGTTTTCTGTATGAACGTGCTACTCAAGATTGTTGAATTCTACAACTTTAGCAAAATTAATGGTAGTAATTGTGTAACATATATTCCGTCTACCGGCTCCATCAGGAATGACTGCTAAGCACCCTGGGCGCTTATTAGGGATCATACGGTACCCATGTTATATATTTTCTGACATAAATGCTGGCTGTAGTGATGAGCCGCTGTATTATTTTAAGTGGAACAACGACGCCGCAGATGGAGTTGTCTCACACAAAAATAAACAATAACTTGATTCTCATTCTTAAACAGTCATACTTTTTTAGGCATTTATTTTCAAAATTGTAACTTTAATTGCCCACATTTGTCAAATTTACCCCTGTTAGTATCGAATAACCCAAAGACATTCCATCCAATCTCGTGCGGTGAGTACACCATGCGTCCATAGTCCGCATATTGTTAAATACAAACTTAGCCTTTTTAATACATTTGTAAAAATGTAAATGTTGTGCAATGTTGCCATGGCAGTGATTCAGAGCCAAACCATTTCAAATGTACTGGGCTGTTTTTTGCTTGTTCGCCAAGGCGAACTAGCATATATAGGCTTGGAATTGGTACGCGTTAATTATGGCTCCGTTCCGAGTGTCACTTTGCACAGAAAACCTAATTGGTGTCACTGGTATAATATGCCAAACGATACTTTCATACGCTCATAATTGATGGACGAGAAGTGTGCCATCCGTGTCGATGGTTTTGATTGGACGAGAGATTGATATATCATCGCCAGTGAATATTAAACTGGGTAGGCGTTGTAACTGGTACTTATACCGAACATTGGCTAGCTGTGTCATCGTATTGAACTTTTCGTGAAATTTTGAAGTGGATTTGCGTGATAGATCGCAGTTGTCTTCTTCATTACCTATAGATTAAAGGGCCGTGTACTACATTTTTATTACACTTTTAAAAACAGCTCATAATCTTAGATCAAGTTGAGACTCGATTTGACTCATACGGTGAATTTTGGAGTTTAATTTTTGGTAGACGGAAGGTTTATTTCGTATGCTTTCCGCCATAGGGGCATATGAAAAATACGTTGATTTTCGTCTTTTTAGGAAATGTATATTACGTAATGTTTTGAGAAATTGTTTTCCAATTGATCCATCAGAGAGTTATCTCTAGAACAGGTCTGCAACTGATTTTTGTCTGCATTATTATTTTTGAGTGATTTTTGGCCAGTTTCAGTTTAACCAATGAATGAATTTGTAGTAAGCTTACTTACCATTTTAAGCTTACAACTTCTGACTTTGATATTTCTAATCCGAGATTTTAACCACCCATAAATAATCATGTTTATGGTGCTAGGGCATTGATTTTAGGATAACAAATGTCTTTAGATCACATATCTGTTACTGATCATACGTAGCCCAAAATCATATCCTAAGAAAAAGCATTAAAGGCACATTATATGATATTTGCCTATTTTTTCGGAATTGGGTGGAAAAAACACATTTTTCCTTGAGATTTCTACACGAATGTCATTTATGTTGTCAAATTGGTTGCGGATTGACCAATCAGTGATAGTACTGATACTGATATGATACGTAGCTCAAAATGTGATATCGTATCCTAAAAAGTAAATCAGGGCACATACATTATTATGATATTTACTTTAGCGTATTTTGTCCTCAATTGGTGGACAAGAAAACCGTTTTTCCATGCGATTTCATCAGGAATGTCATTTATGTCGTCATATTGGTTGCGGATAGACCGATCAGTGACACTGATATCATACGTAACTCAAAATGTGATATCGTATCCTAAAAAGTAAATCAGGTCACATTATATGATAGTTTGCCTCTTTTGTCCGCAATTGGTAGACAAAAAAGGTTTCCTTGTGATGTCAAAGGCAACGCGAACGTTATTTGTCAGTGATACCGATATCATACGTAGCTCAAAATGTGATATCGTATTCTGAAAAGCAAATCAGGGCACATTATTATGATATTTAGCCTATTTTGTCTGGAATTGGTTGAAAAAAATAAATCCTTGCGATTTCAACGCGAACATCATTTATATTGTCAAGTAGGTTGCGGATTGACCGATCAGTAACACCGATATCACACATAGCTTAAATTATGATTTTGTATCCTAAAGCAAATCAGGGCACGGTATATGATATTTAATAATAATAATGGCAACTTATAAAACAAGTATCCATCTATTTTGTCCGGAATTGGTTGAATTGCGATTTCGATGTGAACGTCATTTATGTCGTCAAATTGGTTGCAGATTGACCGATTAGCGACACCGATATCATATGTAGCTAAAAATGTGATATTGTATCAAAAAAAGCAAATCAGGGCACATATGAAATGATATTTAGCCTATTTTGTCCGGAATTGGTTGAAGACAAAAATCCTTGCGATTTCAATGCGAACATCATTTATGTTGTCAACTTGGTTGCGGATTGACCGATTAGTGACACCGATAGGCCTATCATATGTAGCTGCAAATGTGATATCGTATCCTAAAAAGCAAATCAGGCACATTATATGATATTTTGTCCGCAATTGCTAGGAAAAAAACCTGTTTTACCCTGCGATTTCAACGCGAACGTCATTTATGTTGTCAAATTGGTCACAGATTACCCGATTAGCGACACAGATATCATACGTAGCTCAAAATGTGATATCGTATCCTGAAAAGCAAATCAGGGCACATGATATTTAATAATAATATTTAGCCTATTTTGTCCGGAAAAAAAAAATCCTTGCGATTTCAACGCGAACATCTCATTTATGTTGTCAAATTGGTTGCGGATTGACCGATTAGTGACACCGATATCATATGTAGCTAAACATGTGATATTGTATCCTAAAAAGCAAATCAGGGCACATTATATGATATTTTGCCCATTTCGTCCGCAATTGGCAGGAATAAAGGTGTTTTCTTTGTGATTTCAACGCGAACATTATTTATGTTGTCAAATTGCTTGCGAATTGACTGATCAGTGACACAGATATCATACGTACCTCAAAATGTGATATCGTATCCGAAAAAGAAAATCAGGGCACATTACGGAATTTACGGTATATGATATTTAGCCTATTTTGTCCGGAATTGTTTGATTCCCCCACCCTCATTTTCCTTGCGATGTCAATGCGAACGTAATTTATGTCATCAAATTGGTTGCGGATTGACCGATCAGTGACACAGATATTATACGTTTCTCAAAATGTGATATCGTATCCTATGAAGCAAATCAGGGCACATGATATTTTGCCTATTTTTTTGTCCGCAATTGATAGGGAAAAAAAGTGTTTTTCCTTGTGATTTCAAATGCTGACGTAATTTACGTCGCCAAATTGGTTGCGGATTGACTGATCAGTGACACAGATATCATGTGATATCGTATCCTAAAAAACAAATCAGGGCACATTATATGATATTTTGCCTATTTTGTCCGCAATTGGTAAGAAAAAGTGTTTTTCTTAGCGATTTCAATGCTGACGTCATTTATGTCCTCAAATTGGTTGCGGATTGGTTTCCATCGCCACATTACCATTGTATACCTTTCTTGATCATATGACACATACGATTGGGGAAGCGGGAGCCACCATCAAATCATAGATTGACTGCAGGAGTTAGATAGAACAACTTTAGCGTTGGATGACATGCTTTATGGAATCCATAAACACATGAAAGCTAAGACGTGCTGAGGCCGGGGCTGAGGCTGTGTGTAAACAAAGATATGTGTATATTTTGATCGGGATGTTCTAAGCGGTGGTATGGCCTGGTTAATCATTTTGCCCCTGCCCCCCCCCCCCCACCCCCCACTCGCTACGCTACTGCATAGGCCTATGCATATTTACCAAAGAGTTTCGGGATGCGTGATATTGGAATTGCTCACATAAAATTCCAAATGTTTCGCACTCGTTTACAAGCATTTCCCTTTTAAAGGGTTTTTTATTAGGAAGTTATTTGATTTGTTCAGCTGTTATAATGTTGCTGTAAACAGTGCTTTTAGGGATGCCTGTAGGCCAGACAGAGAAAAAGGAAAAGACTGAAAAAGTGAAAAAGCATGTGAATTTGGACTTTGGGCTAAAAAATCCAAGATAGGCTGAAAATATATATAACGCTCACAGATATTTGGACCAACAAAAAGCCTGAAATTGTCAAATTGCCTGAAAACTGGCTTCCCCGCGCTCTGATCTAAATAGCACTACCTAAATGTTTATGTGTACTTACAATGTACATATAATTATACAAAATATTTGTAACACTAACAGGCTATGGAGCAATCAATTCTTAACAAATTGAAATTGGTATCTGGTTGTTTTCAAGGACAATATTTAATGGCAACACTACATGTAAATATACGTCAATAGTCCAAAGGTAAACTGATAAATATCGTTTGATAACAATACCTAATATCATAATAAAGGTAAATCCAAAGGTCAATGCATTATGTAAACGCAATCAACTATTTGTACTTGAACTTGTAGATAATAGTTAGCTACATTGAAATTAATTTTGAAAATTTACATTGTACTGGTTTAGGCCTGTCTAATAATTATTAAGTTCTACCTCTTCCTTTCTCTTTCCCCTACAGTAGCAGGGATAGGGAATTTGCGCTTTTCATTCAAAAGCACTATAAGGTGCTGTCTGATTTTGGAAAATAGCTTTTAGGGGCAAAAAGTGTTTTTTGAGGCAAAGTTTGCTTTTTTGCACAAAAACATGCCATGCCTCAAAAATAAACCCAAAACAAGCATCAAATACCATAAAAAAGCAAACAATTTTGGAAAGCCCATTGGGCCTGTTAATTAAAAGCCTACCCCTTATTACAAAAGAAAATTCATGTCAGGCTACAGACAATTTAATAACAGTTCTGACAACAACACACACACCAATTATTATACGACAAGGGTGCTAACGATATAAGGGGGTGATTGTTGAATCCAACATATACATTCATGGAAAAGATGCAAGACTTTAATCAAGACCATGACGGAATAAAATGTAACAACACCATTAAAGCAAGATTTGTATATAGTCTAATTCTGAAAAATTGGACTGGGCCACTTCGAATGATTGGAAACTGGAAGAAAAAAATAGTCAAATTAAAATCATGTGGGTATAAATGAGTGATAGTTGTGACCATCACTAATTCACTGCACTGTTATGCAAGAATCAATGTTGATTCTCGCAACTGACCAACCCAATTTGAGCATCTGATTCTCACCACAAAAATCAGTGAAAATAATTCCCAATCTTTTTCAAAACGGATCAAAGAATTGCGCATCAAAATAAAAAATATTATCTTCCGTCCGGCAGTTAATTTGTTGTTGTTCTTTCATGGTCACCCAAGCATGTGCGTTGAATATACAACAGTTTTTAACATTGTAACCATGTTGTAAACATTCATATCATATGCATAGATAGGTCATGTCGCATTCAACATGTGGGTGAGCAGTTCATCACCTGGGGGGATTTTGAGAGGTTAAAGACAGTATCATTTTAATTGAGGTATAGAAACTTGGCCCACATCTTAAGCTAATTTATTAGAAAATGATATGGAAATGGGAAATGGTGTCCATGTAAGCATCAGGATTTTTGGAAATGTCATCCAACTGTTGAACATGTGCGGTTATTTTACACCAAATGTTACATTAAAAAAAAGTTTTACATTGGTCTTTGGTAAATGTAGAACCTAAAAAAGAAGAAAGAGTTGGAAAATATCCATTTTGAAAATTTCACGCATGTCACAAAATATGCCCCAACTTCATGGAATGTTCCAAATACATAAAAAATATAAAATGATAATTGTTTTAAATTTAAACACCTGCAATTAGGTGAACATGTTTCCTACATTTTATGTTAATTTCATTGAGATATCTCTTTTTGTTCTCGTGTGGCAAGACTTAATCGAAAATCGATAAAAAAATGTGTTTTCAAATTTGTTAGCTCAAAAGCCATAGGCAAATCTGATTAACGCATGGTTTGGGTTAAGGTTAGCTAAGGTTAGGGTTAAAAATGGAGAAAAAACAGTGGCCAAAAAATAAAAATTCTGCCCGACCTAACTTCCATGCCCCTAGAGCTGTCATCGACATGGACGATGTCGACATTATGTCGATATCGGCTATTATCCCGACATGTCGATATCAACTTTGGGATGTCGATATAATTTACATTAAATTGTCTGTAATGATTTGAGAAAAAAATAATCGGCAAAGTGATTTTTATAAATGACAATCGGCAAGAGTTGTGAAAAAACCCAATATCCACCGATAGCAAATCGTTAAAAGTAATTAGGCCTACGCTAGTTCCCCCCTCACCACTTCGCATATTGACTTGGCGAAATTTTCGATCTGCAGTAATATTCTATACTATCGTGGACATTAATTTGCGGGGACAATCGGCTTGGTATTTGGAACCTAATATGTAGACATCATGTCAATATCGAGATTCTAAAATAGCAACATGTCGACATGAAAAAAGATCTCCATAACAGCACTACATGTCCCCTGGATATCAAATGGTGAATCCCTAACTTCTGACCAAGGTGGTTACCTATCAGGGAGGGAACTAACCTATATAGTGGTCTCAAAAAGTATGGAGGGGGTGGGGGGGGGGGGGGGGGGGGGGGAGTCAGATGTGTTGCCAGCAAGATGAAAATGAAAATTGGCCCTAAAAATTACTAGTTTGTTTTGCAAAACAATCTTCTAGAATTGAACCTACCTGTACATGTAAGGTTGCTTGATATTATTATCTTCTAAATTAATTTAATGTTTCATCCCAAGAAAAATGCATGAAATTGTGCACTAAACTGTGCTGGGGGTCCAGCATATATTCATATTTAACCTTGAGTTTAGCAAATGAGCATCCGATAAATCAACAAGTCATTCAAGTGCGGTCAAAAGGTCACTCCCCCCCCCCCCCCCCCCCCCCCCCCCCCCGAGTCTAAAACATGGCGTTTGGATTGTGAGCAGAGTACAAATCGCAGCAATCACATACTTTCCGTGGACGTATCTTTTGTAATAAAAATAGGAGTAACGTACACGGAACTTTATTCAGATGGAAAATAAAGTTCGAAAATGGAATGATTCCCGAACATGTGCGATTTCTAGAGCTTGAGATGCATACTACTTTGTTCAAAGGCGTATTTGATCATTTGAGGGAGCAAAATTTGGACATACATGTATTAATTACTATAATAACTGTGTGGTTTTATAATACTTAGTACTACTAGTAGTGATTTATTTTCCTAAATCACAATTTCAAAAAAGTGTGAGGTCTTGGTGAAATCGGTCGCTAGCGTGGACAAGAAAATATTTAAAGCAGCTAGCGTCGACACAGCAATTGACTGTGCAAGAAAATAAAGCAGCTAGTGTTGACACGGCAATTGACTGTGCATGCTGAATATTGCCTCAATTTTGATCCATGTATCCATGAACCTGTTTTTCGACAATTTAAGGTTACTACATAAAGCAAAAAAGAGCTTAAAACTAAAGCTTTATAAATACTCTGCCGATGAAGTCATATTTATTGTTGATCCAATGGGTAAAATTGTGGTTTCTACTTAAACATCCGGGTTAACAGCAGCTACAGGAAGGAAGAAAATAATGTATAATCCATGTGGGTTTTGTCTCGAATATTTCCTGTGATCATTCGAGATTGAAAATATCTCAACGGGTCAATGGACCTGTTTAACCTCACCCCAAAACGGTGCAACGGTCGGTCATCCTTGGTGCGCACTATGGTTGTTGCTCAAACGTGAGAACTGAAAAACATGTGAATATTCTCGCACCATCACGCCCCACTGCGTCGGTGGTTACGGCGCAGTGTGACGATCGTTTAAAGGTCACAGTTTTAAATTTGACCAATCGGGTGCTTTGGTGTTGTTGGTTGGCGGAATTTTGTGAGTTTTCGAGCATGCGCAGTGAGCTGATTGGATGGCGCCTGCGTATGTCGGACTGTGGCCAGGGGGATATGTGCCATAGGTCCGTCCATTGGTGGCCCCGAACATGAATAATGGTTGCAGCACTTTGATTGGTCTTATCTTCCTCTATAAAAGCTTCTCTGTTATTGGTCAATCCCGAAAAATAATTCTATACAAAAATGAAGTGTGATGACGTATTTGGGGAATCCCGAGAATGCTCCATTATTTATTAATGTGAGTGGTATTTGTTTATCTCGGGAGGAAATCACACAAAAATACTAACTCCCAAGTCAATTAGTGAATTACCGCGAATTGACGTCATATCGTAACCTCCTACTGCTGACGAGTTAATGATTTTCGCTGTGATTAGGGCCGATTTTATATCATTAATATTTCATTTTGAGTAGCATTTATGGAGCTGAAAATGTATATAGGATGCAATAACACAAACAGTACATAGCACATGCATAACCCAGGACCAGGTCCCTAAGTAAGTGTATACAAATATTCTAGAAAGAGGCAATCTAGAAATGAAAATTGGCAACGTCAGAACATATGTTTTCATTACATAGCTCTTAGTCCCAATAGTGACCTGTCCTAGGTAGCTGGCTACCTAGGGTCACAAAACTTCCTATTGACTGTTCACGTCGCGAAATTCACATTGAGTGTCAGCACTGCCGATTTTTCACCTCAATATTTCCCCCAAAATGAGGATGCTTGATCAAAATTAATTAACTCAATGTATTACTAAGAGTAGTGATGCTACACAGTATTTAAATATTTATATTAGACATATCAAGTTACCCCTCATTTTGAAGCTCATAATGTTGCGCATCTATTGAAGTGACGTTTTTTTTAAATTGGTGCCGCGTATGCTAATTAACAGTAATTAAATATTCATATTATGCGGAAAATTCTGCGGAATATTGTTTTTAGGTAATTAAAGGTAAAATGTATTGATTTTTTTTCATTTTTGGCTCACTTGGCAGATGATTTTATCAGAAAACCTAATCCTAGACATTAATGCCTAACTTAAACTTGTTAAAATGTTTAATTACCAAGTTATTGTAGTAATTATTGATGTTGCGCAATACAACATTTGTATGTCCATTTAAAAAATACATTATTGACCAACAAAAATAAAAAATTGACCCAATTTTAGAAAAAAATTAAGCTAAAAAGATAGCTAATAATTTAATTAATATAATAATAAGTCCCTTTAATAAATATAAATAAATTTGAATAACCCAACTTACAAATAAATAACATTAATCCAGTTCCCTAGAATTAAAATCAAATTTCCTTTAATGCCCATAGGAATCAATAGCATAATGACCAATTTGCCCCAAATGTGCCTGATTTTGTATGTCATGAGGTCTCAAACTTTTAGCGGGCGCTATTTCGCGCGTCTCATTTGCCTCATGTGTTTGGTATCACTAGAAAGTGCACATTCTAAACTGCCTAAAAATCGCAATCATGAACAATCATCAGAGGGGTAAGGCCAAGAAATCACCAATTTATTCCAAAAATAATTTAAAAAACATCAAAAATTCTGCAAAATCTTCCCCATTTCTTCATTATTAAAGCAATTTCAACCATTTTTTGAATGATTTGAGGGAAAAAATACTTTTGTACGTATTTCTAGACATTAATCACCCACCATGCAATGCGAGACACCAGAAATATCATCATTGACAAGATTTTCAAAATGGCGATTTTCGGTAGCGATGTCTGTTCGGAGCGCTTTTTTCACGATTTGTTAACGATATTTTCTGCAGATTTTTTTCAAATCTGAGGAAATATTATAGTAAAACATACTTTCATGCAATACTGTTTTTAATTTGGTTGCTGTATTTCGTATATTTCAAACACTATAGTCCATTTCCGAGAGCAATTTTTTGCGTGTTACAGAATAGCAGCACTGATTTCAATGCGCTGTGTAGCATCGCTACTAAGAGTTCTAGGAACAACATGTGAGTGCATTTTGATTGATTTAAATTATATTTGATGTGAAAATCTTGAATTAAAAATGTGATTTTCGCGACGTCGTGTGTCTATAGAGGGTGTTGTGGCTATATAGTATAGTGAAGCATGAACGATAGTATAGCCACCATTGGGTCTACATAGCTCTCATACCGAGTCGTATCAAAACGTATGAGAGCTATGAAACAGAGCTACCAGCAAGGTAAATTTAAATTTAACTACCACTACCAGAAAATATATTTTGTTGTTTGAAAAACAAAAAATAGTATACGACGTAGCCTCGTAGACGTAGGAAGTCAATGCTTGTTTTTGTAGCTACTCGATGGTACCAACAGAACCGGTAAGTGCAGTTCTATAAAGTAAGGATAACTGAAATGTAATTACCAGTAAATGTTATTGTTGTTTTGAAACGAATACGACGTCGGATGTCTATAATGCTGTCTTTGTAGCTAGCCTAGCTATTAATATTATACACAGTACATGCAGTATCACTCAGTATCACAGAGCTAAAAAAATAAATATTTTCCGACAATTTGTCGTCTCTGTTTATGAAGAGTCTGCGCGTTTTGATCAAGCTTACCTTCAAGATTGTTTATCCTCAAGTTTCAGTGATCATATTTTATACTGTCTACCTGGATACTAGTTGAGGATTCTGCTCCAATTTGTAATTTATTTATTGACGGAACACATCAGCTGACTCTGTTGTTTTCAGGAAAATGGCGATTTATTATTTTTCACGATTTTATTGTCACGTGAGTAAACACAGGGAAAACAAACTATAGAGTGCGCCCTGCAACCCACATGAGTGACCCAGGCAGAACCGGCATCTAGATATAAACACTGCACAAAAAAGAAAGTATCCACTTTTTTCGAGGCGCCCTGTGTATAATTCTTAGGACCCTAAATAAATTAAACAAGTGGGAAAGAATAGGGCATCTCCTTTCGCGCATTTTGAAACCTCATTTGTCACAATAGCACCAACATTGAACATTGCCACACTTTCACCTACAGTAGTATTATGGCAGGGATAAGGAGGATTGCTTGTATGGAAGCATAAGTGTGTCATTTCCGCCTTAACCCCAGATAAGGGACGTAAACCCCAGTCCCCAGATAAGGCGGGCCTTATCTGGGGATAACGCGTTAACTAAGGATAAGGCACCTTATCCATGATAGATGAGGCGCGTTATTCGGGGTTCGATTTAACGTCCCTTATCTGGGGTTAACGCGCCTTTACCCAAGATAAGGACCATTCAGTGACTAAGGATAAGACGCGTTATTCGGGGTTTAGGGCCTTAACCCCAGATAAGAGACTTAAACCTAGGATAACAGGCTTTATCTGGGGTTTAAGTTGACAACGACGAGTAAGGACGAGCGAAGCGAGGAGTATAGTCTTGTATGCCCAAGCAAATTGCTGTATGCGTGACAGGTTGTTACCCACTCAAGTGGTCTTAATGTGACAGGCGCGTTCTTAATGTGACAGGCGAACCTCTATCACTTATCACATCTGTGCAAACCAGTGGTGTTGTTGGTGCCACGAGAAATGAGTATAGGCCTGTTAGGTGTATGTGGTGTGACTGTCATGTCGGGTGGGGGTAAAACCACGGGAAATGGTTTAGGATAGTCAAATGGGTTATACTTATTATACAGCGTGTCCCAAAAAACTGGGTTCAAAAGTGTGCGAGCTTATAACGATATATTAGTAGGAATCATGGATAATTTATATTTAAGAATATCAAACAAAATATACTTGACCTTAATTGGGTGAATTTGGAGAACAATCCAATGTAAACTTTTTGAAATACAAAGATTTGAATAGAGCGTGGTCAGAACCCATTTGTCCCGATTTAGGAATACACTATGAAACTGTGCGCTATGTGCAGTATTCCCGGCATGGGGTTTATTCTCCGAAAGAACTTAACAAAACCCGGACTATAACAAAGATTTTTTTAATGTTTATGTAAATAATGAACTTGTTTTATGCAATATGACCAAGATAATTTTTGTTTACTGCCCAAGTCATATAAAGAATAAATGCGCAAAGGCAAAACTTGGATGAATTCACAACAATAAGCAATTGCAACACATCGGGGGTGTTCCTTGACAAGTGGGACAAATGGGTTTTGACCACGCTCTATTAAAATCTTTGTATTTCAAAAAGTTTATATCGGATTAATAACAGAGTTTAACCAATTAAGGTCAAGTGTTTTGTTTAATATCCCTAAATATAAACTATCCATGCTTCCTACTTTTTTAGTTATAAGCTCGCAAACTTTTGAACCCAGTTTTTTTTGATACGCTGTCTATAGTGATGTGGTTTTGTGGGGGTTAATAAAGCAACCTGATTTCTTTACTTTAAGGGGGGACTTATGGAAGTTTTTGGTTGAATTTTGTTAGTGCTGTAATTATTGAACCATGACTCAAATGTATATAAAAGTATAATTTTTTGGAAAGGAAATGGATCAGAGAATTCAAATTAGGCATCAATTTTGACCAAAACTGTTGATTTTTTGAGAAAAATCACAAAAAATAACTGTTTTGACCCAATTTTTTGGAACAAAGCTGTTAGCTTTGAATTTTTAACATAATTTTGAGTTAAAAATGCCCAAATCACTTGATGATGATGTAAAGACACTAATGAAGGGACGATTTTTTTGTTGTTGAACCTAATCCAATTTTTTTTGAAATTTTGACAAAAAAGTGTAAAAAAATCAATAAAAAATTTTTTTTCACGTTTGTTGGCACTTTTTGGTCAAAATGTCCAAAAATATTAGATAAGGTTTAAAAAAAAAAAACCTGTCCCTTAATTAATGTCTTAACATCATTATCAAGTGATTTGGCCATTTTTTACTCAAACTTATTTTTGTTAGCTTTGTTCAAAAACATTTGGGTCAAAAAAGTGAATTTTGTGATTTTCTCAAAAAATCTACTTTTTTGGTCAAAATTGACGCCAAATTTAGATTCTCTGATTCATTTCCTTTCCAAAAATGTATACATTTTATTTGAATCCTTTTGATAGAGAAAACGATAACTTCAATAACAAGAGCGGAAAACCTATCGGGGCGGCGGAGACACAAAAATATGTTTTTATCTGACAGTCAATTCATCATGGGAAGCCCAACCTTCCTCCACAACTCCATTGTTTCCAACGCCAACGCAACGAGCATGATCATCGCTAGATTCCGTTTTTTCTTCTTTTATTTTTGACCTATTTCCGATTTTTCCGGATAATTTTGTGGAAATTCACGTTTGTTGTCCAATTTTGTTGCCTCATTTGGTCAATAAATTAAAACAATATTTCAGATATCCAAAACCCCAAAAACACGGACCCTGTGTAATTTTCTTTAGATACAAAAATCGTACTCGATCGCGTGGTTGATTGCTTGGTTGGTTGCTTGCTTGCTAACTTGCTTGGTTGCTTGCTTGGTTGCTTGCTTGCTTGGACCGACATATCATAAACTGTGTCTTCTTTGTAATCCGGTACATGAACGTCAATATACTTGGTCTAAAGCCATATTAATTTTAACAAATGAATCAAACAATATCGAGAACATTTTTTTAGAACAGTTTCAAGAAATTGAGAACTAATTCCTATAACTGACTGTAATTAACATTGTTTTTAAAAAGTTTTACGCGAGTAGCAACATAACCATTTTTAATGTTCATCTTGTTTTCTGATATCTAAAGAAAAGAAAATTCTTTAACAACCCTTTAATAACAGTAATACTTCAAATTACCAAAAAGTTTGATGGCCTGTGCTACAAGGTTCCCTGGATATCATACATGTACGTATATGCCCTTTGACCAATTGACCATGAATACATGTTTACGTACTACGATTTGACTGCACACAATATTTCGTTATGATAAATCGGAATTCATTGGAATTTAGCATCGGAACAACGTCTTTGATTGGAACCATTGGAATTTAGGATTTCAGTTTACTCCAGTCTACAAAGCAACAGGAATAAATGTAGGCATTCTCAATTATTCAAATGGCACTTCATTTCATTTCATTTAATATTGAAGTACATTTTGTTAAAAAAACAACTTAAACATCTCTTGGTACCTCTAATAAATGAGTGAATGTTGTGTATCCTTATCGTTCATGTTTAAATACAACTAGTCATACAATATAATATGATAATATCGCAAACTATTATCTCTAATGATTTCCGTTGTAGAGGGGCCACTGTTCAGTTATTCAGACCCGTGCATATGATGGAAAAACAAAAGGGCGACGTAGAGAGTAAAATGGATGAATATTCTCCACTTATTTCACACGCGGTGCTTGGTGGTGAAGATGATGAAGAGCGTCATACTGAGACTTTAATTAGGAGAGAGGTAAGTATAGTGCCATTGTGTCTCCTTATAATTTTTCCACATTTTCAACCACCTTGTGGTCGGTCTTAGAGATTTAGTTATTGCCGATAACAAACTCAATATTTAAGGTATTTACAGAATCAAAGTCAGGCTGGTATAAGTGGCGTGACCGGAGAACGGGGGGGGGGGGGGGGGGGGGCGGGGGGGGGGGGGGCGGGGGGGGGAACAACTAAGACTATCCTCCGAGGGAATTGCACCGGGTCATTCGTGATCGTGGGAGAATTCAACAAAGGTTTTCCTGAATTTCTATCCAATTTATCAAGACATCAGTCGAGACCCAGATAGCAAGACTACGCTGGGCCAACGTTGGGCCCAATCGGTACACACCACACACACCGGTATAGACTATCGGGTGTCTGCATAAAGAGAGTGTTGGTAGATAATTGACCTGCTTAAGTGTTTCTAGAACTTCGATTCGAGATCTAAAATACGGGATGGGCAATTAATGGAAATTCTGGGCGATGCAGCAGAGCTACATACATCACTCTCTCTCTCGGTAGTGAATTTGTAACTTTGAATAACATGTTATTTAACTATAAAAATATCTTACATCTCTTATCATTGGTGTTTTTTGATGTGGTTGGGCCAACGTTGGCTTGTCGACCGTCGCCTACCGACCAATTGCCAACGTCATTTTGACGTTGATTTGCCAACCAAATACCGACATAAAATCTCAACGTTGGCCCGACGTTGGCTTTCCGACCGCGACTTTGCCGATTGCCGACGTTGGCCCAACGTAGTCTTGCTATCTGGGTAGGCTTACAAGTTTGCATGTCCCATTAGCAAACCCGAGAAAAAAACCAAATCGCCTGTTGCCATTGATGTACATATTTATAGCCTACCAATTGACATGACGACAAAGTATACCCCATATTATATTAAGTTATAGAATAAAAGATGTAAATCAGTGGCATAACATCCAGGAGTGGGAAGTCTTCCCCGTGCACTTTGACCGTCGTACTGAGTCAACGAAGTTAAAACAACACAATTAAGGGACATTAATTAGTGTCCCATCTCCCCCCTTCAAAAAATGCAATATTTCTCAAAAACAAAACAAAATTAACCGCCCATGCCGGTTCACTCATCGAACCCAAAATATTAACCGCCCTGGTATACTCATCTAGCGGGTGCCCGCTAGTAGTAAACAAATCGCCTACTATGATGTGAATGGAGAGCACTAGGGAAACCCTGCACACGCCATCTGGCTGGTACATTACAGAGACTAAAAACTATGGGACAAGTATCTCGAAAAGGTCAAGCCCGTCTACCTATACGTCAATTGACATGTGAAGGTTCGTTAGGGGGCGCACTATCATGTTCGTAGCAAACCAGACGACATGCTAGAATGACAGAATTTAGTTCTGATGACACGAAACATTTAATTCAGAATTGTTTATTTGAAATTAATTTTAACATGGAACAAAATACGAATTTGAAATTGTGGATGGCTTCGTCTGGCAGTGACAGAGGAGAGGCGTGGCGTTATTTGCATCAAATGAATATTGTAATCAGATAAACTGGCAAGGACGACGCTCGTGACACGATGACCCGGACTAATGAATAGCATATTGTCTGAATATTCATTCACAACGAATGATTGGCAGTTTACGCTTCATTGCTTGCCTATCGCATGTGAAGGCTCGCATACTGCGAACCAAATCTCAACAATAGGCAGATGTTTGTTTCACAGGCCTGAGTACATTACACGAGTGTACTCATTTTTCTATTCAATCAGTGCCTTTCAGTTAAGGAGAATAGATGAGTAAGTGTAGATTCGTGATTCCGAATCTGCGAGGCGTAAGCCGAGCAGATTGGGAATCACGAATCTATACTTACGAGTCTATCATCGATCTGGAAAGATGCACTTATTGTCCCGAGTGCTCGTGGGTTCGAGTTGTTATAAAACACTGAGTGAAACAGTTGTATATGATACATATTAAACATTGTTACGTAAATCGCGTCGGTGAATTCATGCACTAATTTTAGTTTTAATTTTAGTTTAGAACTGCGTGGATTTTATGACGAAATATAGGGTCTTAAGAACTTATTTTTTTTCAAAAAGTAGGTTTTGAGAACTGGCCTATATAGTTCAATTTTGATTAACAAAAACGCACATTTTCGATGTTTTTTGGTGTTAGAACGCAAAATTTGCGAAGAACTGGGGCTTTGGAACGCAAAATGTCGCGATTTTTGAATTTTCAATCAAATTGGGGGTCTTAAGAACTGATGCAGGCTCAAGGGGGGGGGGGGGTCATAAGAGCTAGCAGCAGAGGATGAAAAAGGGGGTCTTCAGCGCGACACATACCTATACTCTTTTCCAATGTCAGTGCCCCCCCCCCCCCCCCCGGACAGACATATCACACGTTTTCTACAAAATTTCAATCGAGACGATAATCCCTTCTTTTGCTTATGTCTGGTTCAATTGCCATCTAACATGTCTAAGGGTACCACATAAACCATCAAGACATAATGTTACATGCAGTGGACGTGTGGAAAACATTATAATCCTACTAATACGAATTAGTTCCTTCCCCTCGTCTATTAGTCGAAACGCCTCTTCGATTTGACCCCAGATTATTAGGAACGAGGACGTCCTAACGTGAACACGAAAAAAAAATCAAATTTATTCGATTACCCATTAATAAATAACTAACACTTATTTAGGACAAAATATATACTAGAGGAGACCGTTGATCGCTTACCCACTAACCGACAATGAAGCATACACCTATTTTACTTCATACTGTTTTATTGAATCAATATATTCAGTCACCAAAAACTGACATGAACTGGAAGAAATGGTAGCCAATTTTAGATGAAAACGTCCGTAAATCCCTTATTTTACAACGTTTCAAAAATCCATCTATACAATGGCACATTATAATGAGATATTTGATATCCTTCGTGGTTGAAATAGTAAAGCAACAATAAAGTGTTTGAATCTCACGGATATAATGGTAAAGCGTTCGCTTGGAGAACGGGAGGTCCGGGGTTCGATTCTTCTGATCTGCACAATGTCATATTATTATTTTCTCTCGTCAAAATCAATTTTGTTGGTTTTTTATTTTTTTAAATGATTGTTTTATGATGATTTATGATGACCATGTCTCTTACTCGATATTCCGTCTGGGTGCGATTGTGCTCTGGTTATCCCTTCACCCACTCAAATATTAGTTTCAAAAGACACATGTACGCACATAATGAGGCAAATCAGGTGTAAATGCAGCAAAACAATGTCATGAAAACCATCTTCAAAACGTCACATCATGGACCGTCCGTGTGTATTACGTCGCGTCTTTAATACCAGGAAATACAATACAACTTTAAAGTCTCTGATCCCGAGCCCTATTCCGAGGTTTGTTTGTTGCTTAGGGATAACTTATACTAGAATGGTGGGGATCTGTTAACTTACGAAAAAGAAATGAACCAAACATGCATAAATAAATCACGCAAAAAAAATGATTTTGACGAGAAAAAAAATCATATGACATTGTGCAGAGCAGAAGGATCGAACTCGGACCTCCCGTTCTCCAAGCGAACGCTTTACCATCTGTTTGCAAAAACATCATTTATTCTGTAAAATAAAAAGGATATCACAGTTATTTAGCTCGATAAGTTGAAGAAAAATTCCCTCGAAAGATGTTCCTCCTATGCACATAGCCTGCAATCCGCACAAACATCAAAATATATTGCGATCGCATATGAATCGACAATAGACAAAATGCCAATGGTTCCAAATTTTACTCTCTCTCTCTTACAATCTCTTTTTATCTACTTAAATGGTCACGTCGTAAAATCGATTTAGGAAATAATTATGACTAAAACCCTCCTTTATCTGAATATGTGACAATGTTGTAATTTCGCTGTTTAAGACAGCTATTTGTCAGATCAGTGTAACGCTACTTTTGCAACATTTCAATTTCGATATCGACAAGCAAACTTCCCATGTGAAATACTCTGCTTGCAAATGTCAGAGACTGGTTTGAATAAGTTAGTAAGACAGATTCTATTCTATTATAAGGAATATTTCAAGACATTATTCTCCAATTTTTTTTAAAATTTGACCTCAAGATTACTCTTGAAAATGATAGTTCAGATTCCGCGGCAGTTTAACTCGGTTTAATACCGAAAGTGCGCGGTTCACAATTGCGAAGTTCGTTTCGGTAATAATTGACCTTTTAACGGTTATTCGGCTAAGAGGCGTTCCGACTACTATACCATTCCCTAATCCTCATTGCTCTTCCATAATTGTATTGCGCGGTTCGTTTTCATGTTGTCTGCCTGAGGAGCTGTCAGGCTTCCATTGACAAACGATAATTTGTCATTTGTCTTTAATTTGTACTTATTTTTGTCTTAGGAACTTCACGGTAAATTGACTTTTTGGTTAGCTTTTTCTACTATCACGATATCGGTCGGTGCCGGTGCACAGCTGGGTTACACCGCTGGAGCAATGACAGTGGCTGCTCCTGTGAGTATATGGATCAAAACAGAACATTTTATAAAAATCTTAAATCTTCATTTTTTTACTTAATGTTGTCTGAGTGAAAAATTAAGGATTTTTCTCAAAGCGTGACACTGAGAAATCGCCGGTTTTGTAAAAAATATCAGCATTTTCCACCATTTAAAGCTAAATGTGCACGAAATACATCATGGGCGTGTGTTTTAAAAGGCGAGTATATACTACCGGGTGTCCCTAAAAAATTATGCACATGTTTGCGCAACTTGTTGACCATGAAGTCCTAAAGTTTGGTGTAATATATTTATACACACGGAAAGGTTAAACACTCAGCTTTCAGATGCCGTTTATCTTATCTGATTTGGATTTTTCAATCCTGAGATATACCCAGTTTATCAAAGCTACCCAAAATCGACGTTGTGTCACTTTATAGTTTCAAAGGTTTACTCCTACAGTCAATAGTTAGGTCACCGAAGCCCTATATGAAAGTTATGAAGATTGTTAAACGGGGTCAGTCGTCACAAACATGCACACCCACAATAGTCAAACAACCTTGCTATTGTCTACATTCCCTACACAGAGGACTGCAGTGCAAATCTGTACGATATTCGCCATGTAATGTCTATGGCGGATTTCATTCCGTGGTATAATGCTATGAGGTTTCTGTGGTCTTCGCTATCTCCAAGCAGATAGAGCAATACGTACATGGACTTTTTTGTAGACGAGGGTTCATTTCATGATTTGGTGAGGTTTAGAATGAGTTAGGATTCCTGTAATTTCAAAGACCACAGATTTTCAAAACGTGAAATTTCCAACATTTTACGACATAAATTTGGTCCCCAAACGTGTTAAATACTATACATTTATCAGTTCTGCAGTTGTAATTGACCCTCCTCTAAAATTCTACATGATTTTTAACACGTTTCTCAGTTTTTGAGATGCCCAAATAGACCATTTTCCGAAGCTATTTCTAACAAATATTGCAGTCACCTAGACTCCATTGTTTTCTTGCGTATAACAAAATATGACATGCAGCGTGACCTCCCTACTGGCTGCCTAAGATACAACTTTCACTTGTACGATTGCCCTTCACCAGTGTCATGCAAAATAGCATTTTTGTATTGAAATTGAATAGGTTTAAATAATAGAATGAGTGCCTGTGTATCCAAGCAGAACTGATATAAAGATGTTTGTTACATGAATCGAACCAGTCCTTTTGACGAGGTTTCACAAAATGTTTATTGGGCCTACATTTTCAAAACAAGACAGACGTCCATATGGCTGGGTGTGGTGAGGCCTCGATTTTCATTAGAAGAGAGTACATAGTAGAGAAATGTGAAATTCAGTTTTTGAAACACGTAACGGGTTGACACTGCCCTTAAGAATACGATTGGCCCTCTATAGTTGACTTATAGAAATTCTTCGTCATTTGTTGAGATTGTACAACATTCACCTCTAAACTGGGGATATTAATGAGTACTAGGCGGTCACCCGGGTTTGCCGGTTCTCGGGTTTGGTGGTTTGTAGAATGCATGCATAAAGCCCAATCGGACAAACTTTGAAAATTCGACCCTTAGACGACCTTTGACCCCGGACGGCCCAAGAAAAGCAAAGCCGTTTTATTTTTTCCACGCTCGACTCGTATTCGGGCTTCCCGTCACCGCGTTTAAGCCCGATCGGACAACTTGGAAAATTCGACCCCTAGACGACCTTTGACCCCGGAAGACCCGACAAACGCTAACCCGTTTTATTTTTGCCACGCTCGCCTCGCATCGAGCATTGTGATCACCGAGTTTAAGCACGATCCGACCAACTTCAAAAAGTTGACCCCTAGATGACCTTTGACCTCGTATGCTCTAGCGAATGCAAACTTGCTCTTGCGGGGACCGAGCTGCACCCACCCACCGAGTTTGAACGCCGCCCGACCCCGGGAAGGCGACGAAAAAGCGCGCACAGACAGACAGACAGACAAACAGAACAGAGAGCACTGTAGCGTATTATTATATAGGATAAATACAAAGTTGCGAATTCAAAGTCTTGATTTGTTGGTGCGGCGAATACTTTTCTGTCCAGTCTATATGTACTATTTTTTCATTGCCCTTTCTCTTTTTAAAAGTTTATTTTAGAGTTTCTAAACGATACAAACCACGATCATTGGAATGGATATGTACCAGAAATCGGTATTACATGGATTTATTCTATGACAGTTACCGTCTATTCCGTTGGTGGTGCTCTTGGCGCAATGGCAGCTGGGATATTTGGCGACATAATGGGAAGGTTAGTCTCTGACATTATGTAAGCTTATGTTTAACTGTGCTATAAAATAAGTTGTGAATACTTTTGTTTGTCCGAGATAAATTGCCTAAATACGTGGATTAGCCATAAATGGACCGAAAGTTACTTTTGCTTTCCTTGAGAGAACGTACAACAGATTTAGAGAGGATAGAACACTTATAAATCTCCGCGTTATTTTTGGCAGTGACTGCGTACGCGTTGGACCATGGTTTGAAATACGCGGAAAGAATGACACTTTCCGAATGCTCACGAGCATTTACGGAAAATACCGACATACCTCCAATTTTGTCCCCATGATGGTTTCAAAATGGCGGCGGCATACTGGATCTCTATTTTAAATCTATGGGATAGAACACAGATAGTCAAAACCTTCGGACTAGCGGACCTTCGGACTAGCGGATCAGTTCCGAATTTATACCCGCTATAGTCATGACTTTAAGCTGTTTCTAGACTGTGATCAACCGCTCAATATCACGTCGCGTCATTAGATTGACGACCGAGAAACCGGTTTCGTTCGACCTGATTTAGAAAGAGAATGCCGACTATGTTATAAAGAAAGGGTATCTGTATTTTATGAAATGGGTCCAAATGGGTCCAAACGGGTCGAAATGGATCCAAATGGGTCGAAACGGGTCGGAACAAGTCGAAACGAGTCTGAATACTCATGGCCTAAGGGAACGCCAATCGCCATAAACGTCATTGACGTGTGAAATGTCAACATTTCGGTTTTGACTATCTGTGGATAGAACCACCTATAGTTCAATCAGTTCCAAATTGGCGAGAAATATTCGGTTTTTATCTCTCAGCGCGCAAAAGTAATCCAAGCGTACACGCGCGATTATGTGCACACGTACTCGGTTTTGGACAGACGCACGCGTCACGCATATGATGCACAGTTCGCTTGTTGCCTTCACGCACGGCCGCGTTTGTATTAATTCACTGCTGTAAAGAGGATTCGCCGATTTGGAACTGATCAAACTAGTATAGCCTAGTTGGATTGTAGGTTCAAAATCGCTTAGTCTTAGTATTGCGTGTGAGCCCGTGTCAAAATTAGCGCAATGGATACCAAAAACCTGGCAAGAAAATATCCAGAAAAACTACCTTCACCTCTACTGATATAAGTGAGAAAAAGGCCTAGCAGAATACACACGTAGAAAAGATTTGGACAGCAATGCAAAAATTAGAGAAAAAAGGAAAAACCTGTTAAGCCATTGTTGTTTCGAGGATGATGTGATAGCCTATAGTTTGATCAGTTCCAAATTGGCGAAGCCTCATTACCAAGATTACAGCGTTGAATGAATACAGAAGGACGCGGGCATGCGTGAAGGCAACAAGCGCGCTGTGTTTGTTTCTACATGCACGGTGTATCATACCGTATGCGCATAAGCTGGGGTTATTTTTGCGCGCGGAAAGATAAAAACCGAATATGTCTCGCGAATTTGGAACTGATTAAACTATAGTAATGATTCGTATTAATACCTTTTTTGATTTTGTCCCTTTTTCAAATTTTTAGAAAGACTAACATAATAGCAAGTGCTTTGCTGAGCATACTTGGCGGTGTACTTATGGGTATATGTCAAAGCGTAAACATATATGGGCTACTTTTTCTTGGAAGATTGATAATTGGATTGTTTGCAGGTATGTATATGGATGTTGTCATGGTAATATTAAAAGGCCTAATTTATGGAGATCCGGTACCCCTTACCTGAATTCAACAAAGTACAGGTTGATTTGATATCAATAGGTCGGCCCGGTCATCCGGGTACTTTTTACCGCTTGCCGTTGACAACAAACAGACGTTTTAACTACCGGTCAGTTGTATGCTCTACTCGACAATACCCAAGGGATTGCATAACGCTATCGGTACGCTGTGTAAGAGGCCTTTATTTACCTCTTTTGGTTTGTGGTCAACGGCATGTGACGTCACTCCGGGCCGGTCTATACTTTGCAAGTGATTAGACCGAATCCTTTTCGTACTCATTATTTACACACGCCTTATTGCAAGGGTGCTCGATTGGCGGCCATATAGAGGGATGTGTGGCCGACCCAATCTAGAGTTACGTACACCGAATTAAAAGCTGTCAACCCTGTGCATAGCAATGATATGACGAGTTATGGCCAAAAGGGAGTTCACCCAATGACTCGATCCGTAAACTTCGCGGAATTGAAAATAAAAGTAACGTCCACGAAATGTTTTTTCGTGGTTTCTATATCTTTTATACTTGATAAGAAACTGCGTGATCTCAAGTTTCAAATTTAATTTATTCACCAGTAAATCAATACAAAAATCATACATGAAGCAACATTGGTGGGTTGACCAAAGAAGAGCAGAGATCGCAAAGGATTTGCCACCCGTATGATACATTATTAATGGCCTAACCTTAAGACCGGACAAGACATGTGGGACAGACAGTATGTTGGCAATGGCATTTTCTAAGAAGAAACATAGTATAATTAGTTTCTGATATCTTGTATATCAATAAACCCTATTACTTCCTGAAGCAAGGGAAACAGTGTTTGTATGTGTGGTTGGCGTCCCTTAACTATGGTTTAATACCAGAGCATGAGCCGATCAGCTGTCGCGTTGCTAGGCCAGCGATTTTGTCCTTTGTTTGTAGCATCATCTCGCATTGCTCTCAGTTATTATCTCGTTGGCTCTCTTCACGAGAGGTTATCAAATTTAAAACCACTCCCACCCACCCGATGCAATGTCTTTATACGCTCTTTTTCGGAGTTTACATCCGATACGTTTTGCCTTACAGTATTGCTCCTTGGGTGGATGTGTAGCGAACAGTACTATGTAGTGTTATTTTATGATTCAATGAATTCATACCATGCGTTGTATCTCCATTTTCATATATAAATTAAAGGTTAGAAAAATTGAATTTCAGGTACATCATATTTCTGTGAATTAGGTCAGCGAATTGATTTAACTCATGAGAGCCTCTCTAGGGGTAAGGGGTCGTATGGTAGTTCACTAGACCCACAATTAATTTGTTGTTCAGAATTCATATTGTTGTAGGCAGTTCACTACAATATGTATAGACCCTGAAACACCAGTAACATTGGCAAGCGATCAAGGTTTACTGGAAGTTATATCTATAGGAATAAATTCAACTAATTTAGTCATCTTTCTGAGTATCCCTCTAAAGGGTGGGGTTTAGGCAGTTCACTTTATCCATAGTTAAATTGGTGATTTCCTAATATGTGTCTTAATTTGTTTTACTGAATGATAGGAATAAAATCAGCTAATTTAGTCATCTTTCTGAGTATCCCTCTAAAAGGTGGAGTTTAGGCAGTTCACTTTATCCATTGTTAAATTGGTGATTTCCTGATTGTGTCTGACAGATCAATGTCATAAGGTTTCAGGATTTGGAAGGAATCTTGACTTGTATCAAAATTGTAATTAAGATTGCCAGTATCAAATGTATCAATGATTGGTGATTAATGCAATGTTACAAGAGTTGAATAAACCCCGGAATAAACCTCTTGTGAATGAGCCATCGAGCCATCGAGCCATATACCATACCTGTGTGTTTTGTTTTCTATGCTATAAGGGAAGACGTCAAAACTCGACCGCCCGTTGACCGCCGGTTACGGGCGGTTCCGCCCGGTTCTTTCAGGTCAAATGTTTTACTGGTATATGAATATTCGCGCATGCAACACTGAACAACTGCCGGTTGACTTAATGCTGTAACCGGACCAATTTACACTATCAATCTGTTACTTTGCGGTCATAATAGCTCTCTCTATAATCGTTCTATAAAAAAAACATTCATAGACTTTCGGTATTGGTTTTAAAAAGTTAATTGAGCTATAAACATATTGAAAAAGCCAACCCCAGCGAAAATCAATAGCTGTATTGTACTGGTTGTCAACTGAGCCCATTACTTCAAGATTTTATTGCTCACGCGTGTGATGAGGCACTATCAACCGGTCGTGTTCACCAAAGTGTAACTATTTGACCTCATTATGTGTGTATATTATAACAGACGACACGCTTTGTGAGAACCGGGCGGAACCGGCCGTAACCGGCGGTTGCCTGGCGGTCGAGTTTTGACGTGATCCCTAAGGAAGTAATTATAGAATACGATCAAATAATTGAAACTAGAGTCCCTGTATGGATAAAAGAATGATACATGCATAATAATCAGATTACAAATCATATTGTGAAATAAGAAAATGATTGTACTTAATGATAAGTAAAACTGTTACGAATCGATATGTCAATGGAGTTCCCCTGCGTTTTGATTGTGTTTCTTGCAAGATCTGAAGTAAAACATATGGTCTATATAGATCAACCGACCTGATTCGATAAGAATGAATGTGATTGGTTACTCGAAAATAATTAGCGAAAATATTAGGAAGAAACTCGTTTTGAATTTGAACATAAACAGAGCAACTTGGTGCTTATGAATATCATAGACTGTTTGTTTCTTAAACAGAGGAGGTGTGTGAGCAAGGTAGGGGGGGGGGGGGGGTGGTGAGTTAGTGCATAATCGAATAGTTTTCTTTTGTTTCAGATGCAAAGCATTTAAGTGGCAGTTGTTTTTGTCGGCCCAAATTATATTACAATATTGAATGTGGGTAAAACCAAACAAGAATAAAGCGATTATAACGTTGAGTCAAATAGAATGGGTTTGAGTCTAAAAAGAATTCCAGATCTGAAACCTTGACCATTAAAAAAAAAAATCCTAGATGGTCGCCAAGTATCTAAAATGTCCGCCATTACATGATCATATAACTAAATCAAGGTTACAGAAGCGGCATTTCTAAATCAGTATGTCTCAAAAAATTGAAACCACAAAAAAAGTTGCACTGTTAGAAAGATACCTGTAAACCTGTAAAAAAACGTTAAATACTGCAATCAGGACGCCAGTTGTCATCCGTGATGTTAAATCACAAGAACAGTTAATAATTAAGTTTCAGTAAAAAACCGGTAAAATACCGGCAATCTGAACCGTAATGTTAAATCACAGGTACGTCAGTAAAAAGGGTAACATATTGGCAATCAGGACGCCAGTTGTCAACCGTAATGGTAATGTTAAATCACAGGTACCGTTAATAATTATGTTTCAGTAAAAAACCGGTAAAATACTGGCAATCTGAATGCCAATTGTCAACCGTGTTGTAAAATCACAGGTACCGTTAATATTTGTATTTCAGTAAAAAAACCGGTAAAATACTGGCAATCTCAATGCCAGTTGTCAACCGTGATGTAAACACGGGGTGGGCAAATAATAGGAATTCTGGGCGATGCAGCAGAGCTACATACATCACTTCCTCTCGGTAGTGAACCAATAACTTGTATTGGGAATTCTGGGCGATGCAGCAGAGCTACATACATCATTACCGATCTGTAACTTTTATTAACATGTTATTAAACTATATAATATATCTTACATCTCTTATCATTGGTGTTTTTAATGTGGTTGGGCAAACGTTGGCTGTATATTTATATTCAAAATACCGTTAAAATAAGAAACCACGGTAGTAACCGTTGCTTTGACGGTAAATTAAATTACGGTCAACGTAAAAGCACAGCAATTCTTACAGTTCCAATGTAATGTTAGAAATCGTAATCGAAAAGTAATTAGAAATCGTATCACTCTGTAACTCAGAATGTATTTATGATTTATGATCAGAAATGTAAATCTGCCAACAAATCTACGTTTTAAAAAATATTGAATAGAGGGCGCATTATGTTGAAATATTTGTCATGTTTTTAACCAAAGGTTTTTCGTTGGTGATCATGCCGGTGTATCTAGCTGAGATTTCTCCGATCAATCTACGCGGTGCCGTTGGAGCTTTCAGCATGTTTGTTGTGTGTTCTGGGCAACTCGTGAGTCACGTGAGTGAATAAATTAAACGGAATAAAGCACAGGGCAGCCATCTTTTTACAGTCAATCACAACTTAGTAGAAACCTCAGCCTTTATGCTTCTAATCAGTCCTTATTGGCGACGAACATGTATTTTACTAGGACAGTAGGCTTTTGCTCATGATTCTTTCACATATAATAATAAAAATTAACATAACTACAGGTAAAATAACGAGAAAGGTTCATCAGTTTATGGTTTTATATATTGTTACCATAACCCAAACATAATATCCCCAATACCACGGCTACAATCTGCTGCTAGACACCACTTCTTAATTTTGAGAAACATGACTGACTGATCTGCGTTGACTGCAGCCCAGGTTCACACATGGCATACGGGTATCCGATTGTCTCTGCCATAGATTCCCAATTGCTTCCCCTCATCATTCCCCCTCCCCCACCCCACCTCAAAAAAACCCACCAACCCACCAACCACAAAACAACCCCAACAACAAACATCTCCAATAGAGCGTTATCATGGTTAGGTTTGGTATATCAAAACAGTTTGGATATCAAGAGGGCATTACGCTAAAAGGCCCGCTTAGCAGCGCTATCAATTGCTGCCCTAAAATCCGGCAACAAATTTAAATATTCGCCTCCCATCAAAGCTGGTTGCTATGACATAATTCTCGCGTTCTCGTGTGCAACCAATCGGCTGTATATTGCAACGCCCATTAAGTAGTTTAAACGCATAAGCGTGGGTTTAATTTGCAACATAATGGAAAATCACCCATGCAGTTAGCAAGAAGTACCGTCATACACGCGCCCGGATTTAAATATACAACCAGGTAATCCGCTCGTAGTAAATGATAACAAATGGTTTACTAGACCGAATTAATAGCGCTCCTAAGCGGACAATTTATGTCATGAGTTGGGGTCATGACATTTTTATTTTTTTACCAATCATCCTTTAGCAATTTTTTTCAGTCAACAAAAAAAATCACCACTTGGTATTATTAAGTCAATATTCTTTTTAACGTTTTAAATGCAAGTCAATTTTTACCACCTTGGTGAGTCCAAAAAAATTGTCTTCACCTTAAAATGCAAGTTATTTTTTAAGGTTTTAAATGCAAGTCAATTCTTTTTATGTTTATCATTGCCTGAATTTTCTCTGTCTTTTTTAATGTTTTCATTTATGAATGCAAAGGATAAATTGATCTTCCTATAAGATTTTGAATCAATTACTTTGAATTGTGCAATGAAATCCCAATAAACAATTTACATTTCAAAAATGATACAGTGACACTGAAGCGGAAGCAAGAATGCCATTGCTTAAAGTTCAAGTTTGTTTTAAAATTGTATCTTGGTTGTGTAAAGTGATCATACTATAATTTGTTGGTCAGTGTGGCCTTTTGTCATGGCATGTCGGTATTAAAAAGATAAGGCAATAAAATAACGGGGGAGCAATGTCTAAAATACAACTATAAATTATAAATAGTTTTAGCATATAAATGTAACACTATATAGTATACACATGGAAAAAAGTATCGCACCACTTTTTTTTGGGTTAAAAAGTGCAAATGTGGCCTCGAATTTTGCCACCGTGGTGTGATATTAAGGATCATTTGTTTGCGTAAGCTGTCCAACAAAATGTTGTGCAATAAAAGGGCCACATTTTAGTTTGTGACGTAATCGATGTAATGTTTTTTCAAGGCCAAGGGGAAAATGCATGATTTTGTCCAGAAATATTCATAAAACAAGTTTGGGTATAACGCGATATTGAATAGACTTTAAAAACTTAAAATAGTCATTATATTAGTCACCGTTGCTTTCGTTTTTGTTTATTTGACCTAGGTCAACACCGTCGCAATATCGCTTTTGTCATTTGAACTTCTTTAAAATTTGACCTATTTTGACCTTAGACCCCATAACCGTTGAGCGTACGAAAAAGGGAGTTTTTTGTTTAATTTGACCCCAGATGACCTTTGACCTTGGAATACTTAATTGTGTTACCAAAGATTACAACTTTAGAGATTAATCATCGGGCCTCTCAATATCGCGTTATACCCAAACTTTTTTCCTGCATGTTTTTGGACAAAAACATGCATTTTCCCCTTGGCCTTGACAAAAACATTACATCGATTACGTCACAAACTAAAATATGGCCCTTGTATTGCACAACATTTTGTTGGACAGCTTACGCGAACAAATGATCCTTAATATCACACCATGGTGGCAAAATTCGAGGCCACATTTGCACTTTTCAACACAAAAAAAGTGGTGCGATACTTTTTTCCATGTGTATATATCAAAACTAAATAGAACCTTAATTGAGCACCTACATGTACATGCCTCTATTAAAGTTATCTGCCTGATATACACATTTATTTCAAAGATAGTAGCATTCCAAGATTACCTATTATCTAGCATGACAATTTGTTGTTTTGTTTTTGGGGTGAGGCATGACAACCTCTTTTTTTAGAGGTGAGGCATGACAAACTTTTATTTTTCAGGGTGGGACGTGACAATTTCTTTTCTTCTAAAACTCCATGGCTCCAACCCTCCACCTTTGTTTGTTTGTTTGTTTACACGGTCGGTCCGTACAGACACACGCTTGGGTCCTGAAGGGACCAGACTCAAGCAAATTACTCGGGCCAGGCTTAAAAAGCCTATATAAGCATGCTGGTGACCTTGATATCTAATGGGTCCCTAACACCAGAATAGTAACTAGCGAGGTAAATATCCACAATAATCAGCATCGTCCCCTTACAAAATTAATTGTCGCATATGCCAAGTGTTAACCTATACTTTACTGTAAAATTCTGACGTAAATGGTCCTCCGTAATATTAAAAATGTGTCGTCACTCGCTAGGTCATAGGTGAGTGTACATAAAGAATCACGTTGTGTCGGCTTGCGGTCCGGACAAAATGACGCCATTTTGTGGCTAACAAATTCGAATTTGTTTACCGCTTTTTCAAAAATAAGGACTATCATGACATTACAAACATATTTTGATTATCACCTCACTGAATGGGTACTTCAAGTACCCATTCAGTGAGGTGTTAATCATCGATCCTTTGTAACTCCTTACAGAAAAGGGATCGCGCTTTCCCCGCTCTTTCCTCGAGCTTTCCTCTACTTGTTTTGGGCAAGAGCCCTAAAATAGTGAACATTTTGAAATATCAAACGCTGCAAATACTATAATATTGACGAATTTGTAAAAATACAAATATTTTTACACAATTTCAGATCATTGGATTTTCGTGGTTTTACGATAAGCAATCATGGCCAATATTTCTGTCGTTAACGGCTGTTTTGGGTGTGTTAGTAATTGTGGCGTTTCCGTTTTGCCCAGAGAGTCCAAGGTGGTTGTATCTCAAGCAAAAGCGATATAAGGATGCTGAAATAGGTAATCTTTCAATATTTAAAATGTAGACTAAGCATGCTAAGGGAGTGTTCAGAAATACTTTGGTGGGGTAGGCTGGGCAAATTGCATTTGGCGGTGTCTTAAATTTGTTGACCCCCGTTTACAAACTAGAAAACAATTTTGACCCCTCCCCACTAAACAAAGTAACACATTTTTGACCGCCCCCCACCACCACCGTATCAAATGTGTAAATCCCTGGGTGATGGGGGCTGGATAAATCGTTGGATTAGGAACAAAGCCACTCGCATATACTAAACATATACTATTCATTGAGTGAACTTGATTGTTTACATTTAGCACAAGAACAAGATCCCAGTGGCGTATCCAGGGGTCCAGCATGCCAGTGTGGCGTAGCTCGTTTTTTATATTGGCATGGGCGAGAAATTAAAATGAACCGACAAAACTTTACCAACGAAACAAACGCGCGCACAGCTCGCAAAAATGTGCGCTTTTACACTTAATGTTGCCATGATTGAGACATTTGGCTCTTAAGGAGCACATGCGCACGTAGCGCGCGAACAATTGCTATTTGTACTAAATTGACCGTCATTTCCATGATTCCCCATGTCAAATGGACAGACAGTACCAATCCCAACCGACAGGCCCAAAATATTGGTTGGGTGATCGCCCCTCGAGTCCCGCCCCGCCAGGGCTACGCCACTGCGCCATGCCGCCCCATTGACAATAGAGTTTTTAAAAAAAGATATAGGAGGAGGAGGAAGGGTATGAAGCATAGGCGTAGGCGGCACAAATGCGGGAGGTTACGGGATCAATTGTTTGGTAATTTCCCCCCACATTCAAATTCTAGTAATACTGCTGAGGATTTCTTTTAGATGATAGTTCTGGAATTTCAGATGTTGAGACTGAATCTGATGGTGACAATATAAATATTGACGAAAGATGTACAGGTGGGTTTGGGTCCAAAACTTGTCGCCATTTTTATTTATTTTTTTCCTGAAAGCCCTATCCAAGTAAACAGTTATTATTTTTATATGATTTTATAATATTACAGATGATTCCGAACAAGTTCAGTATTGTTTTATCCATTTCCTGCAAAAATCAATATTTTGTGTGTTACCCCTGGAATGGTCAGGGTCAGCGGTACACATTGCCTGGCGCGGTCAGGGTTCAAAGGGTTAAGAATAGCATGTGATGACGACACGTGCAAAAGATAAAAAGAGCATCACGATTAAAATGTGCGGACCGACGTTTCTTGTACCATGGTATTGGACAAGTTTAAAAGACTATAACTCTCTGTGACCAGCACAGACTATAAACATAATTTTCGTTGTCATTGACGTTGAATGTTTTTATATTCTCAGCTCTAAAGAAACTTCGTGGAAGTTCTGTAGATATCACGGCAGAAATAAAAGAAATGGAAATCGAGGCTATTCACGAGGAATCAAAGAAAAATGTCTCTCAAAATGTCAGTATGATGGATATTTTGAGATTGAAAAATCCCGAATGGAAAAAGCCGCTCATCCTGAGTCTCGTGGTGACGGTGGGATTTCATGTTTCCGGTATTTCTGCTGTAAGTGGTTTTCGTATTCTTAACAATTTCCACGCGACAGGCTTCTACAGACGACAGCAAAATTTCACAAAATGTTTAAAAAATGTTAAAATTATTGGATTTCATCATCAAAATTGGAATCACTATGAGAAATGAATGAAAATACGCACACACATGCCTAGTATTGGTTCAGTAATTCTTGAGATAATTTGGGAAAAGTCTCTTATTATTTTTTGTTTGTTTGTATATGGTAAAACTATAAGAGCCGCGTGGAAAGTGTTAATCCCTATCCCTAACTCTAACCCCATCAACAATTAATCAATAGATTGGTATATATTGATATATTCTATTGGATATACTATGGGGAAGGCTCCCGAACTTTAGGCCAATTGGTAATCCAGATATCCGTCTCCGTCGTTCCATTCACTCACATGAACATGATATTGAAGTCCTAGATCAAACACAGTTAGTTACATAAGATCATTATACCATCTGCAGCCCGCGTATGGAATACCCTCACCACTTCAGTGTAAAGGCCCTGTCACACCATAGCGTATGGCCTGAACGTGGCCTGAACGTATGCCGACGTATTAAAAAAATAGCTCGAAAATTGTCAGAGTCCGAGAACGTCCAAGAACGTCCAACTTCCCAACGAATTGCGTCAACATCGGTGATGGAATGGACGTATCCATAGCGTATTAAACGCATACACAGCGTATGACTAACGTATTGATAGCGTATCACTAACTTATAACAAACTAATGACAGCGTATCACAGCGTATGCGATCGGCGAGCGTATGACCAACGTATTCGTAGCGTATATCTGCCGTGCTCGACGTATCCTCAGCGTATCCTCGGCGTACAACGAACACGTGACTTATGCCGTTGCAGAAATTGAGTTTCGTACACGGCGGGACAAGTGTTGCCAGTTCAAGTAAACGCAGCCTAGATGATAACTATTAAAATATCTAGAAGGGTAAATCTATATGTCCAACTTACAACTTAAGACGATTAACGGTACCTCTAACGTATGTCAGCGTATGTCTAACGTATGTCAGCGTTTGTAAACGTATGTCTAACGTACCACGAACCTATCGGGAACTTATGCAGAACGAATACAAGCACACGTTGAGTACGTCGAGAAATATTGAACATGCTCAATAATTTTTCGCGGGCTCGACGTGTTCCAAATGTTCACAACGTATCACAGCGTGCTCTTAACGTATACGACGTATCCCAAACTTACCCCTAACTTGTATCAGCGTACACCAACGTACGCCAACGTATTTTGCAATATTTCGCATACGTTGTTATACGTTCAGGCGATACGCCATGGTGTGACAGGGCTACCGTCAGCTAGCGCGCATTCGGCGTTTTGGGAACTTATGGAGGGTTTTAGTACATGTATATAAATGGGTTCTTGAGTATCTCATCCTCACTTCTTCATGGTCTGTCTTGGCCTTCTTGCTTTTTCCTCCTCCTCGGCCTCGGCCCCTGGTTGCTTGCTTCTTCTTGGGAGGCATGTTAACTGCTTGATGACATCGGCGGGAATGATGTAATGTGAGGTATTTATACGTGCTACAGCGGCATAATAAGCCACGTGTTTGTTGAACGTCGAGGATACGCTGACGATACGTCGAACACGGCAGACATACGCTACGAATACGTTAAGTATACGTTAAGCATACGTTAGTCATACGCTCGCATACGCTTGCATACGCTGTGATACGCTGTCATAAGTATGTTATAAGTTAGTGATACGCTATCTAATCAATACGTTAGTCATACGCTATGTATACGTTCAATACGCTATGGATACGCTATGGATACGTGACAGGGCCTTACACGATCGCCCGGCATAAGGTGAATACGTGAGAATACGTCGAAACTCGTTGGAAATACGTCAGGCATACGTTAGACATACGGCACATATACGTTATCAACTCGTTATCACTACGTTGGCTGTACGTTTCCCCCAGCCTACGTTCATCAACGTATACCAACTTACGAGTAACGTACGAGTAACGTACCACTAACGTATGTCAGCGTATGTCAACGTATATTTAACGTACAACAAACTTACCGGGAACTTATGCAGAACGTATTAAGCACACGTTGAGTACGTCGAGAAATTTTGAGCATGCTCAATATTTTTTCGTGGTCCAAATTGTCACAGCGTATCACAACGTGCTCTTAACGACGTATCCCCAACGTACCCCTAACTTATATCAGCGTACGCCAACGTACACCGACGTATTTTTCGATATTTCCCATACGTTGGCATACGTTGAGGCGATACGTTATGGTGTGACAGGGCCTTAAGATCTTTTGTGCATACGATTTGCTTGCACTGACAACCTTATGCATACATGTACTGTGAGTGCAGCGCAAGAATATCCTACATGTTGTCTTGGACTGGGTCCCCGCGTCCCTCTATTTGGCCGCCATCTTTAAAAATGAGCGCCCTCGTAAAATGGAAGATATGAAGGTACACTGTTAAAAATATCCGTAAATTTACGCACTCCGTAAAGTGAAATATGCCGTATTTTCTGCGTAATTATACGGATTTTCCCGTTAACGCAAATACTAATTATGCTAATTAGCGTGATTACAATAAGCCACATTGGCCCAAACACCTGCACATAATATAGTACATCTAAGTAAACACTGTTATTCCACCAACAACCATGTAAAAACTCATGTTAATGTTCTATTTATTTTACGGAATGATACATTTTTGTCTGGAAATTTTGCTGCCATTTTACGGACTTACTTTTGGTTCCGGCAGCAAAATTTCCAGACAAAATTTTTCACTCCGTAAAATAAATAGAACATTAACATGAGTTTTGACATCTTTACATGGTTGTTGGTGGAATAACAGTGTTTACATAGATGTACTATAGTATGTGCAGGTGTTTGGGCCAATGTGGCTGATTGTAATCACGCTAATTAGCATAATTAGTATTTGCATTAACGGGAAAATCCGTATAATTACGCAGAAAATACGGCATATTTAACTTTACGGAGTCCGTAAATTTACGGATATTTTTAACAGTGTAAACACAGTTTTGAGAACGGGATTCCCTAACCCGCCCGCCGCCAATCAGGATCAGGATCAGGTAATGAATATTTATGAGGTAAACGTCATCAAATGACTAGTTTACGCATTGAATTTTAAGTATTACTAAGTATTAGTTAAAACTAATTAACTAATTTAATTAGTATTCAATTTAAGGTCTAAAACTAATTAATTAACTAATTAACAAATAATTTCGAAAATGGTGACCCCGGCAGAGACCAAATGTAGCTCCACAGTACCGAGAGTACAGCTGCAATTTAAATTATTAATTAATTGACTGATTAGCTAATTAATTAAGTAATTAACGCAAAATTAATTATATGAAAAACTAAGTTATTAACTGATTGTTTAATTGATTTAATCAATTATACTGTACGACGGTAAACTAAGTAGTAGCCTCATTAATATTCATATCCACATGATTCGCGGCGTGCGGGTTAGGGAATCCCTTTTGAGATAGAGGCCACTATATTTTGTGAAATATGAAGAAAATATTAAAAAAATATGCTTCTTGTGATTACAAAGTCCCATTACCTTAAACATCATGAACATTGTATCATTTCAAAGCTTAAAATGTGCTATTTCAATTTTTCAAGGCATCATACCAATAAATCATATTTGACTCGGGCCTCCAACATGTCCATTTTTATGTGACAGGTAACCTATGTGCATACACGATTAAGGCTATGGAAACAAGTTTTTTTAGCTTGAAGGGTTATCTTTAGCATGTTATCATTTCATGTTTTGCTGTATATGTACGCTTATCTGTATTTGCAAGTTTTATATTTTGTATCGTGTGCATTACTTCTTGTTAGATGATAATTTGCTGAATACTATACCATAAAATAAAATAAATCAAGATACCCTAAGATGCATTAATATGTATGAAATAATTCATCTTTCTCGCTCTCCTCAGCTCTTCTTCTACACGACTGAAATATATACCATCGCAGGATTGGACCAATCTGAAATAGCCTACGCAACAGTAGCATACAGTAGCGTCAACGTTATTACAACGGTAACAGGGGTAAGCAAGCTTAAATAATGAGATGATGTATGTACTCAATCAAAAGGATTGATTTTTCAATCTACTGCCGATTGTGATTAAGGACAAATCTTTTTTGGTTGAATATTCAGTGGCGTAATTTGAATGTTCAATATTTCTATCAATCACAAGGAGTGATTCCCAATCTTCTATAGCGATTGAAATAAGTGACAATTCTTTTCAGATTGAATATTCAATCCAGAGATTGATTTGCTATGTTTTTCAATCTTTTGCTGATTGCAATTAGGGACAAATCGGTAACGATTGAAAAAAAGATTGAAAATGTTCACTTAAAAAAGTTCAAAAACTCATTCAATCCATATGCAACATACCGGTATATCATTTGGTGGTAAAGTAGAAGTAACACTTGATTAAATGGTATAATCAGTCTACAAAAAGTGTAAAAGTCAATCCAAAAATCAATTTCAATCTATTTTTCAATCGCTAAAAGATTGAAATATTTTAATCGGCCAATTTAAGAGAGTAGGCTTGTAATGTGTTCCGTGGTAGATTGGTATCAAAATGTGAGCTGAAGGCGACGAAAAACCCTCGACCGACCCCATTCTGAAACTTTGATTCCGTCACTGGTAAATCTCGCGAGGGTATGTATGATGTGACGAGATTTTATCTTGATCCATTACAGGTGTTATTGGTAGACAAGGTTGGTAGACGTCCATTGTTATTGTATCCTATGTCAGCATCTCTTGTTATACTGATTGGACTCACAATATCTATAAATGCAGAGGTAAGACATTTATATGACGTAGAGGGTGTAATTCACATCCGGAAAGACAAATAATGACAAATATGACCTTTTCTTTTTTAAATAATAAATTCTTTAATTGTTTTAATAGATTAGATATATACACCCGGTCCGGATTTATTTGGCCGAAGACTATCAATACGTTTGAATCGCTTTCGATTAGGTCTAAAGTGAAGTGTTAAAGCCTAGCTTACTCATTCGCAATGCCGTCTTATGCCAAAGTAATTTGTGTTTCTGTATTATACGTGAAGAGTTAAAATGACATTTACTCTAAAGCCGCTAGCATACTATTTTCTCTGTTCCTCCATATGCTAAAGTAATTTGTGTTTCTATAGATGGTGTGACCGGTGACGTCGTGTGTTTACAAATGGGACACCCTCTGTTGATTCCCTCCGGGCAGAATATACAGTAAAGTTAATGAAGACAACATGAAATTTCTTTCTAATGAATTGTAAAACTCATTTATTTTTAATTTTTTTTGTGAAATGCGATAGCTTATAGCATTCCTAAGCAAGTTTAAAGACAGTTTTGATAACAATTTGCTGTAACACCACAATCTAGTTAGAAAACCTGATCTGGCCTATGTAAACTATAGGAACTCTTGCCCGGTCTGTTTTGTCTCAAATCAACAGAGGGCGTCATAAATGTAAACAACGGTCACCTCATCTATATTTGAAGAGCTTAGTTCCAAAAGGCGCTAACTCACTTTTTTTTGAAAAAATTGAGTTAGGTGCAGAACATGAAAGAGAGTTACAAAATGCATCTTTTAAACTTTGTTCTACATCTGTAGCATGTTCGGGACCAAAGTTATGGCCCTCGGTAATTTCCGGAAATTTCCGGAAATTTGAATATAATTCACTATTTTCTTAGCCAAAATGGTGGAAATATGGTTCTTTTATCATGGTAAAACATTGATAGGAATGTCCTTAATGAAATGCAATGGAGAAAACGTAAAATGTATGGGGTTATTGTTTTGAAAATTGCACACGAACAAAATTGTTGTTAATTAAAATAATGTGCCAAATTGTCCACATTTTTCTCATAAAATATAAAAAAATTATAATTATAAAAGTTGAAAAGGTATTTGAATGCGGTTTTCTGTTTTCAATGTGATTTGATATTGTCTTTCAGGTGTACATTATTTGGAAAATTGCTTGGTAAAGTGGTTTTGAAAATTGGTCGAAACATTTTTGTTCCAAAAGGCTCACTGATTTCCGAAAATAAAGAGAGACATAGGAAATACAGTGAAAATCAAAAACTGAAATCAAACCAATTTTTAAGTTTCCACGTATGGTATCTTTCATATGGCAGAATATTAGCATAATCGAAGAAGTGCAACATCCTCATTTTTTAAAAAAACGTTGCTTTTCTCCTATTTCACTTTTAGTGAGTTAGCGCCTTTTGGAAACAAACTCTTTATTTCATATAGGCCTATTACAAATGTGAATAGTTAAAGGGGCATTTACTCTAAAGCCTAGCATACTAATTTCCCAATTCCGCCTTATGCCATTGTAATAATATGTGTCTGTATTACATGTATTATACATGTGAAAGAGTGAAGTGAAATTTACTCTAAAATCTATCGTGTTCTAATTGTACAATTCCGCCTTATGCCAAAGTAATATATGTGTCTGTATTACATGTATTACAAATGTGAACAGTAAAGGGACATTTACTCTAAAGCTTAGCATACTAATTTCTCTGTTCCGCCTTAAGCCAAAGTAATTTGTGTTTTTATATTCATGTATTACTAATGTGAAGAGTGAAGTGACATTTACTCTAAAACCTATAGTGTTGTGTTCTAATTGTACAATTCAACCTTATGCCAAAGTAATATATGTGTCTGTGTGACATGTATTGCAAATGTGAACAGTAAAATTGACATTTACTCTAAATCTTGGCATACTAATTTCTCAATTCCGCCTTATGCCAAAGTAATAATATGTGTCTGTATTACATGTATTATACATGAGAAGAGTGAAGTGACATTTACTCTAAAACCTATCGTGTTCTAATTGTACAATTCAGCCTTATGCCAAAGTAATATATGTGTCTGTATTACATGTTATACATGTTATGCTAAGCTTTTTAGTAAATACTCTAAAGCTTAGCATACTTATTTCTCAATTCCGCCTTATGCCAAAGTAAGCCTTATGTATGCCTTATGCATATATTTTGTGTCCTTTATTTGTATTATAGGATGAATTGGATTGGATGAAATGGGTTACCATAGCACTTATTTACATATTTACAGCCTTCTTTGGAATCGGACCAGGTAACATTCTTGTTATGCTATATTTGTAAGCACGCCATGATTTTAAGCACATGTATCTACATGTATTCACCTATAGGTTGACGGGCCCCAAAATCAAACTGAAAGACTGTTTAAATGCCACTGCATGAGTATACATGTACATGTGTATTTAGTAATAATTTAGTTGACATTCAACAACAAAAATACTTGAATTTTAAAGACGCTAAAACTGCAGCGTATTATATAGTACTGCTATAAGATGTTGTTTTTACATGTCACAAGAAAATATGTTGAATTTCTTAGTTAAACTTTAGTAAAATTTAGTCTTCAAACTGGTGAAAGTTGATGGTTCTATGGCTGAAATGAGAGCAGGTTCCAGCATTAACTGCGTCCCATTGAGTACTTACAGTACTAAGTTAATGCTGCGTTGATATCCTTGCTTCCTTTTATTGCACAATCATGGCAGGTCATATATGGCGACGAAAAATCAGCTTTGAGGAGCGTGACTACAACTTCTAAATGTTATTTTCATGAACTCCCTCTCCGGCGGTCACGAGTTCCTTCCCGGTGTTAGTAGAGCAAATTTATTTTTCTATTGGTATTTGGTCTTCTGTTCTCCCTATTATTGTTATTGGCCCAAAAACTCATTTAGAGTTAGGCTTTTCAATCATGATATTCTTTCGAACTGTTAAATCTGTTCTCAGTTGGAATCAAAAATCTTACTGCCGCTGAGATGTGGATGCAACATACGCGACCAGCCGCAATGAGTATATTTTTCCAGACCACGTGGTGGGCTATGGTGCTTGTATCGCTAACTTTCCCGCCATTAAATGTAAGTAGTCTGTAAATAACTGTGACAAATCTCCCGCATTCGAAAATCAAGATACAATCCAGTGGCAGTCCCATTTAAAGGTGTGACCATATTAAAATACCTTTCTTTCATCGGAATTGAGATTTGTATCAGTAGTAGTAGCTCCCTGCAAATTGTTAGGAATGGGAGATGTTTTCGTTGGACGCTATAGGTGAACAAGGTGTGAATATTCATCATGGTGGTATACCACACTATAAGAATTCGTGCATTATTCCAGTGATCGGGAGCTTGCCAGTTTTAATGAACTATTAGTAGTTCTACCTGGCTAACGAAATCGAGCTAAATGGTATATTTTCATAGCATAAAAGGCTGTTTAAAAATGTGCTTCGAAATTGTCTGACATTTCTATATTTTAGTAGTAGTACATAGCTGTTTCCGCCATAGCCGCTTTCAATGCAAGGCAAGACAAACTATACTTCGTGTTGGGAGTTGACGACATCGCGAATTCTACTGAACTAATCACTATATTGTACACGATACATAGCAACGACCAGAGACCGCTTATTACGTATACCAATGCACGCACTTATTGTATAAACGGTGACGTTTGAATATGTACAATCACAGATCCTCGATGGTTTGATGAATCTGTGGGTTTGATGAATCTGTGGTTCTATGGGTTTTCAAAGAAGATCTAGCTGTTGATACCTAAAAAAATTGTATTTTCCTTCTCAATTCCTTAATTTCTTCTTGCAGGAAAGTATCGGTGGCTACACCTTTTTGATATATTTCGTATGTTTATCGGCGGCAACTCTATTCCTGTTTCGGTACTTGCCTGAAACTAAAAACAAAACTTTTGAAGAAATTGCCGCAGATTTTAACAGCAAACCTAAGAAGAAGAGTGTTATGAATGGTTCCACAAAGAACACCGTAGGAAAACGACAAACCGATATAGCGGAAGAGACTGTTGCGTAACCTGCTTACGGACCTCTCTAGTCTACTGATATTTTCGAAATTTTTGTCAAGACTTTATTTAAAACATTGTTCTTCTAATTACAGGAATTTGAGAATGGATCGATTTTACATTCTGTTACATATTATATACATCTCTATGCTCATAAGCTTACAACATCTGATCTGATATCAATTACAATTATATTCTAGGACATCCTGTGTTTGCCTTGCATTTAATCATGAAACTGAGGTTAAGTAACTTGAGGTTAGGTAACCTGAGGTTGGTAACCTGAGGTTAGGTAACCTGAGGTTAGGTAACCTGAGGTTAGGTAACCGGAGGTTAGGTAACCTGAGGTTAGGGTACCTGAGGTTAGGTAACCTGAGGTTAGGGTACCTGAGGTTAGGTAACCTACGGCTAGGTAACCTGAGGTCGAAAGGTGTATGAGCATTTCCATCTCTGCGCCTATATATAATATGTAGAAACCATCCATCAAAGACAGTTACAGTCTTTGATCCCATGTAATGATTTCTTCAAAAATATGTATATGATAAACATATGAGAATGCAAGACAGTTTCTTAACCTTAGCTTTTGGAAGGACTCAAATGTTTTCACTCTTATGTATTTCGATTAAAGATCACCGCCAATTGAACCAAAGAGGCCATCAATTTGCTTCAGATTTGTAATCCCCTTTGACATAATATTGTAACCTTTCATCATAAGGCAATATTTTGTTGTGTTGCCCTCAGCGACCGACTTAAAAATCTCAAAAATGAGGGTCGCAATTTTCTTTTCTTTTTAAGATTTAAATGTTACCCAAATTGTCACTATTTTCTACGTGAAATTAATAAGTTTGCTTAAATAAAATATTTTAAAACTATCACACTAGAAAATAATTCAAATTTACATTTACCAATGTTGTCTTGACATGAACCATGGTCTGTCAGAAATAATTAAAGAAGTGGTCTTGGGTGATAAGCAACGAAATATATTTCTTTTTCACATCTGGGGTGGAGTTTCTGACAACATTGGTTAAAATGAGATAAGCCATTACGTTTTCAACTAGCGTATATAAAACTGAGTATTGGCTCGATGTTGCTAAAGATTGTTGTTAATTTCATGCTTTATACTTAGGCAACGTGAACAATGTCTATCTGTTAAAGGGACATTAAGTGGTGTTGAAAAGTTTAAATGTTTAAAAATTTACTTCAGAATTCAAGATGAACATTAAAAATCGCCATTATTGTTGTTTCTACTAACAAAAAACACAGCAAAACTAGATTTAAACAATATCATCGCTATTTATTGAAAAACGCCCTCTATGCAAATATGGTTCGCGTTATGTATCACGCGTACTGCACGGGGATACTGTCGGACGTAAAATGCTGGTCCCGCGGGATAAGCATTTTTTGAATCGACGTTTTCTTGTACAAAAAGAGCTGATTTTTCTTAATCCTTATAGGTGTAAGTTCATACATGTAATACAATTATAAAAATAAACTAATCTCAGTTTTTATCATAATTGAGGGCGCTGCCTCCAACACATCTCTTAGTGTCCCTTTAAGTATGTTAATGTTATAATGAAGCACAAGCATGTAACTCAATCTCTAACGAAGTTGTGGATTGAAGGATACATCCTCTATGAGTTTGATGTGGGATGGTCCATACAATCATCCCTAATGATGCTGTCACGCAGTTTCTGCCATTTTGATCAAATTTAGCTGCACATTTGTAAAATTACCTCAAATTTAAAACATATTTTAAGACATCATCACCATCACAATTGAAAACATCTGACCATTAAAGTTGCTTTTATTCAATGTGTACTCGAATCGCAGTTATTCTATAATTAAAACTATAATGGATTATCTCCAAATAAAAAGAACACCTCCTTGATCATCCAATGTGAAAATGAAATATAAGCCACCGAATAGCACTTCATTAACTATTCAAATGTGCCTAAACACTTAAAAGTGTGTCGAACATTTGAATTATAATAATGAATCATTAATGATTCCAACAAGAGAGAAAGGAACACAATGTTAGATTTGCAGACTAGAGAATATTAATGTTTATTTAGTTCAAACAAGTTAACACACATTTTGTTTCACTTTGCCAGGGGTGAAATCCCCATCCCTAATATAATGTAGTGTATTTCAGTTGCGATTGTCATGAGTCCGATTTTTCGTCCGATTTTCATGATCTAAAATTCTACAAAGGTTGCTATACAATAATAATATGGAAGTTAATTGATTATGGGGCATCGATGGTACTAATCATTAGTCTGTATTTGAGACAATCAACAAGGGACCCATAGCGTTTCCTCAGATGCCCTACTGGAAGTATGAACAACCGCACAAGGTTAACATAATCGGTAACCACGAGCCACGTGCATTATTTTGACAAAGTTCACGGATCTGATGCTACAAACTGACAACTTTTCTTCCATTTGTCGTTTAACTCTCATAATTGCTTTCCATTAGCGTGTGCTGAATTCCCATTGGTCTCCTCTACAGTAAGTCCCGGATTATCCAATGGATATTTATCATGTTTTGGCGGCAAAAACAGGGCCGCATTTTCCATAAAAGTGTTTTGCTTTGTTTCCGGTAGATATTTAAATATGCAGACTACAGGCGGTATGACGAGTACTATGAAGACTAAGAATACATAGGTACTAAGTATGTCCTGTAAAGAGATTCAAAAATATAAATTAAGAATATGCAAATAATATTTTTAAAAATGTGTTACTTTAAACAAAGCCACTCGAATCCTTTTTAGTTACGGATCTGGTCACATTTTGACGGAAGTATTTTTATTTTTCCAATTAAAAGTTTTATATCTCATGAAAAGATTGCAGGGATTTATTGTCTCACGTGTTTGTGCCTTTAATCTAATTCCAAGTTGAGGGGTTAAAGGTCAAAGAGCTTGGATGATAATTGTCGATGTACAAATGATGTATTTGTGGCGGTACGAGCGGTTATGTGGGGAAATGACTATATGCAACTCTTGAAATTAAAACAAATCTAAACATTTGTAGTCGATTCTTTTATTGTTCTATATTTTTTCATTTCACACTGGGACAGGCGAAATACAAAACATTTGGCTCCTAAAGTCACACAAATTCTTTGTAAGTAGGCCTATAACAGGAAAATAAAATTAAAATTTACCAGTAACGTTGGATAAAGAAATGCCATAATAAGCGATGATAACCAGTACATCTGATTACTGACAGCCATTGCGTAGGTCCTTGGTGATTGGGTGAACATCTCGGGTATAATCACAAAGGGGACAGATCCTGAAGGCAAATGATTGAGAGAGTTATACACAACCAGATCATTTTATGCATTATATACTATGTCATATCCATTTTGGTGTTTTCTTACTTTAACATACATGTGATAGTTTTCCATGGGAACGAGCATCGTGTGGCGCAGTGGATTGAACCTGCAGTGACCTAGACTCACCATACAAAGATTGTGGGTTCGAGTCCCGCTGCAGCTGTAGTCAACGTGTTCTTGAGTATGGCACTTTACCTCATACTGATTTTGACACCACGGGTGTACTTAAATCGCACTGAAAATGCCACATGGTCGTGATTCTTAAAACTAATGTTTTCGTTGCTATTAACATGTGTATAGCCTATATATGGCGTGCTCAAGTCAGCATAACTACTTGTTTATCCGTGAATTGTTATTTGGTGCGCAAAGGGGTTCAGGTTAATCATGTTATAATGGATTCCGTTTTATACAAGAACGTGTCAATTATGGAAGCATAAATATGACATTTGAGGTATTTTTTAAATGGTTAAAACCATTCGATTATTATGAAATCGTTTAACCATTTGGATTTCCACAGTAATTTCCTTACCTGGCCCAAGAGAAAACGAAATGATGAAAAAGTATATACTAAGAAGGTTACCCCAAAACATCCAGTCTTCTCCCTGCATTCGAAACAAACAGTGATGTCAAATAAAATCATACATTTTCTTAACACTTTCCACGCGGCAGGCAGCTGCAGACGATATTCCAAAATTTCACAAAATGTTTCAGAAATGTCAAAATTGTTAAATTTTATTACCATATTTGAAATCCCCATGAGATATGCATTGAAATAATTACAAACATGCCTAGTATTGGTCCAGTAAACCTTGAGATAGACCCTGAAAGTTGGGAAAGGTTTCTGATCATTTGTTTTGTATGTGGTAAAACTTATAGCCGCGCGGAAAGTGTTAAACTATCATGATCCAACACTTCGATGAAACATCCGAATGATCAAAACAGTTCGTTGGTTTAACATCTTTTTAGATGCAAACGAAAGTGTATGCAACGTCATCTAACTTTAGTAACGTATTTGCAACATTTTGACAACTTTGTCTTGATTAATATAATTAGTTAGTACTATTAACTACGTCATAAAACGCTGATGTTCATACGTCAAAAGTTGTGACGTTTGTAAAGTACCAAATTGGCTTAGTGCTTTCTTTTGAGGTAATCACAACAAAACACGTATCTCCGAGAGGTTTCTTTCATCTCTATGAAAAGAAAGAAACTATAACATGAAGTATGAACTTCCGGTTTATCCTTGGTTAAAAATAACGGATTAAAGGATAACACAGTTTTATTTATTCCGAAATGGGGTCTTTACACTAGTCTAACTTATATGTCTTACACCAAGGATACACCGAATTTCCTTTGGATCTAAACAAGGGTCAAATAAACACTTAAATGCCAGGGCTAAAATGATATTTATTTCGTATATAGATATTAAAGGCATATTATGCGATCTTTTCTAGGGGGCGCCCTCTATTCATGATTTTTCTTTAGAAAGTAGATTTTCTTGCAGATTTACATTCTGATCATAAATCATAAATATGTTCTGAGTTACAGAGCGATACGGTTCCTAATTACTTCAAAAAATGGTTTTAGAGTGAATTTAGAGTGAATAATAAACAGTCCTGGCAGAACAGGTTATTTTCACTCTTTAACCATGATATTAAAGTAATAAGGAATCGTATCGCTCTGCAACTCAAAATATATTTTGATTTATGATCAGAAATGTCAATCTGCAAGAAAATCTACTTTCTTAAAAAAAATATGAATAGAGGGCGCTCCCTGGAAAAGATCGCATAATATGCCTTTAAATGAAGGTAGGTTCTTACTGTGCTTTCTTGTAGACTCAAGAACGTCGTGAGAGCAATGAGACCAACTACGCAACAACAATACCCATAGGTGACCAATCGTTTACGTCCCCAGGAATCGGAAACAAATATCTTCAAAGAAATGCACACATTTAGAAAATCAGTCAATGACTAATTATATCAACAATAAACCTGACTGGGTATACTGTAAATTGCTAGTGCTGGGTTGAATTATTTTAAATATGTCTTAAAGGCATGCTCCCACTCTGGGGTGCTAGCCAGATCCAGTTCTCTTGGAAATTTGACAAGGTTAAAATAACTATGTGCAGTGTGTCATCAAGTGACCAGGTGTATGACCCGTATATCTGTGGCGAACTACATTCCAGTTGCCTTTACAGTTTGAGCCCAAGTTTGACAGGTTGAACTGGCCATGACGTTAGTATTAGTAAGTTCCATCCAATAATTAGGTCCATCCAACACCATTGACCGCATGCTGGGGGACCTTGAGTGTGGCAGCGGTGGAACTGGTAGCAAGCCCGCAGGCGCTGCAGTCTTGCCACATGACTTGGCACACATGGTAACTTTCAGCCAGATTTGGGCTGGTTTTAAAACTAAAATCTGCTTTTCAGATAATATAATGTGATTTTTTTTCTTCGAAATTTGAACTTCAAATGTAATATATAGGACTAAAGAGCCTTGAGCCAGCGGTGGAAATGGTAGCAAGCCCGCTGGCAAGACACAGGTGGTGTGAAATAAATCAGATAAATGGTGTACGATGGGATGATTTATTACCCTGGATAAAGCATCAAAGCCGTGGTCAAGAAAGTTGGATAACATACAGGGAACGGAAGCGTAATGCACCAAAAGTGGTTCGCCGGTTTTAACAAAGTGTATACATCAGGTGTTCCTATTGCTGACCCGAATTTTAACCTCTGATGTTTTTTATTCTACATGAAAGGTCATCCTTAAAATAGTCGTATTCCAAAGTTTGAGTTGCATAACTTCAATGGTTCTTATTTTAGAAGCACATGGTGACATGAAATTTGCCGATTGATAATGATGAGTAGTACACTGGTCGGTGGTTAATCACCTTTGGCAGTAATCATGGTAATTCACTGCATTTTGGCCTATAACGTCCAAATGGAACGTATCTTGCGCCAAACATTTTACAGAAATAATATGGGGTTTCTTCTGATATCAAAATATGTTGATGTGCAAGAAAAAGCTAAAGTGATCGGAACATCCCCCTTTAATTGCCGATATTCGAATCCCCCATTTCACCCACAAGAAAAAACCCACACGAATTCCTACGTGATATCACGATCATAAAATCAAACATAATCTAAAAAGAAGAGCAACCAAATAATCTAAATATTAAGTGTTCTAGTAATAGAAAATGCAGCCTTTTTAATTAGTTCATGAGGCCTGGTATTGGTTATATATAGTTTCCTAGAATCACTTGAAAACACTGTTTCCAAAACGTTTCTGAAACAACTTGTTTTCTTGGACATGTTGAAGGTGTCATAAATAATAATCTGATTCGGCAAACATAGATTTTTACATGTACAAGGTGTCACTCACTCACTGTGATGGTTTGCTAATGATTATGAGTGCCCTCTTTTATTACCAACTTACCGGTAGAATAGCTGATATGATGATCAGTGCATCTGAGCCTATAATAGCATAAGGTATCTTAGTTTCATCCGGTAAGGCTGTGCCTCGCCAAGTCTCCAATGCATTGAAGGTAAACTAAAAATTGGAAGGGTTAAAGCATATCAATATGTTTGGATATTATTAGTATTTATCAAGTGTCTTACCCAAAATAGTAGCCTCATATATGCATGTTATAATAAAGAGATAGGCCTAACTGTTTGTCATAAAGCTTAATAAAATGAGACACGTAGAAATCTCCTCAACAGGGAGCCCGTCATGGCCAGTTACTAACATTCATTTGTTCATAATAATTTGATCAAAAAAGTTAACATCAGATTGGTCTCACAATTTCACCAATTACAGAATTATGAGTTCAGATATATATTTACTTTATAGCCCTAAATTGAAAGCAGCTATCTTTCCTATTTCTTCAGTTATAATCTTGTCATATTTTTGGACCCAGGTTTTTTTTGTGTGGACACAGTAGACTATACAAGAAACGAGAATCCAAGTACACCGCCCGCGAAGTGTTGCCAGGCTTAAACATCGAGAAAATACCTAGAACAATGTAATTTAAAGGGACATTAAGTGGTGTTGACAATTTTTATTTTTATTAAATTTACTTCAGAATTTAAGATGAACATTAAAAATTGCCATTATTGTTGTTTCTACCAACAAAAACCCAGCAAAACTTGATTGAAACAATACCATCGCTATTTATTAAAAAACGCCCTCTATGCCAATATGATTTGCGTTATGTATCACGCGTACTGCAGGGGAATACTGTCCGACGTAAAATGCTGATCCGGCCCGATCAGCATTTTTTGAATCGACGTTTTGTTGAACAAAGAGGCTGATTTTGCTTAATCCTTATAGGTGTAAGTTCATACATGTAATACAATTGTAAAAATATACAAATCCCAGTTGTTATCATATATTTTTGTAATTGAGGGCGCTGCCTCCCCCACATCTCTTAATGCCCCTTTAACTCAAGGAATCAAACAGGCCCAACATAATAAAGAGATGTTGTATGAAGTTGGTAGCGTCATAACAATTATAACATGAAAGTGATTATAAGAACTCACGGCTGTGGTAACAGCAAGTTGCTGGGTAACCATCAGAAGTAAACTCATGTATACAGGTCTCTTCCAGCCTGGTGCCCGGCAGCATATAGTATTAGCCAACCCATCGACACCACGCTTCGTTTCGAGTTCTCGCTCCAGTCTCATTTCGTCCATCTCAGCGGTGACGTCAGCATTTTTACCTCGCAGTTTCTGTAACACTTTGAAGAAAGAGGGACAAATATTTGTTTACAATGGTTCCACACCTGCTCTCCTTAAGGGGGGTGTGGACTCTCAGGTACAGCCTCCGTAAAACTGCCGTAACTTCTTCAATATTCATTTAATCTTTATAAACGTATACAGTTTTTTGCAGAAAAGGGTTCAATGAATCCAACCATGATAATGAAATTGACCATTTTGGAAAAAAATTATAAAAAATACCTTTTCTGACCCATTTTAGGTTTGGAAAAGATAACTCAAAATATATTTTGTTAAATTTTGTCATACTAGTTTTATGATAATCCTGATAACATTCCCCAGGAGCGTTTTTTTTTTTTTAATATCTTATTTTTTATTTTTTGAGTTACAGACCAAAACGTGCCAAAAAATGTGATTTTTCCCCAAAAATGGTGATTTTCATGATTTTGGCGTTAAAAAATCACATTTTTGGCACCTTTTGGTCTGTATCTTAAAAAATAAAAAATAAGATATTAAAAAAAAAAAACCGCTCCTGGGGAATGTTATCAGGATTATCATAAAACTAGTATGAAAAAATTTAACAAAATATATTTTGAGTTATATTTTCCAAACCTAAAATGGGTCAAAAAACATGTTTTTTATATTTTTTTCCAAAATGGTCAATTTCATTATCATGATTGGATTCATTGAACCCTTTTCTGCAAAAAACTGTATACATTTATAAGATTAAATGAATATTGAAGAAGTTACGGCAGTTTTACTGAGGCTGTACCTGAGAGTCCACAGCCCCCTTAAAGGCATATTATGTGATCTTTTCCAAGTAGCGCCCTCTATCATTGATTTTTAATATGAAAGCAGATTTTCTTGCAGATTTGCATTTTTGATCATTAATCATAAAGATCTTCTAAGTTACAGATCGATACGATTCCTAATTACTTCAAAATCATGGTTTTAAAATAGATTGTACCGAGCGGTACAATCTATTTTTCAAATGTTACTCTAAAATTCACTCTAAAACCATGATTTTGAGGTTATTAGGAATCGTATCGCTCTGTAACTTGGAATATATTTACGATTTATGATCAGAAAAGTAAATCTGCAAGAAAATCTGCTTCCAATTTTTTTTCTCGAGGATTGAGGGCGTTCCCTGGAAAAGATCACATAATATACCTTTAAGATGTTCTTGGAATAGACCCAAATAACTAGAATATATCTTAACACTTTCCACTCGGCTTTAGTAGTTTTAGACCTACCATAATAATGCACTACAGATTTTTCAGAAACCTTTCACAACTTTCAAAGTCTATCTCAAACATTACTGAACCAACACTAGGCATGTTTGTACTTATTTTAATACATTTTTCATGGTGATTTCAAATATGGTGAGGAATTGCAATAATTTTGGAAATTTTTAAAACATTTTGTGAAACTTTGGAACTGTCGTCTGCAGACAACTGCCGCGTGGAAAGTGTTAAGACATCTGTTGGGAATCTTGTCAAATTAATTCAAAGATAAATCAAAAGGTTTTACTTTACCTCCCCCGACCAAACAAAAAATGTGAGGTAAATTTCATAAAATGTTAGTGCTTATGGTTATTATTGTGACATTATTTGAAGAATCATGTTAAAAAATAGTGGACCATCGATATGTATGGTGAAGTTTGTAGATTGCCATATTGGGCATGATCATTACAAAAAGAAGACTAAAATGTGAATAAAGGTAATTTCTCCCCTTTTATCTAAGTTTATAAATCAAATTCCAAGGTAAGATTAATTAGGCTTATATTAGGATTTAACAGTTTCAAACGGCACATCACCGTATTTGTAAGTTTCTTCAATTGTTTATCATGTTTATTTAGAATAAAGAGTATCATGAAATACACAAAGGTTCCAATTTTTACCAACAAGATCTTCCGTACTTTAAAAAGAATCATTTTGCCCGAGCTTTTTGCTGCTATTCAATCCTTCCTTAGCCAACCCTGTATTTTTCAATTACATATTGTTACTATACTGTATGTGTCTATATATTGCTTTTTGAGCCCGCGTAACACAAATTAATTAGTCACGTTTTGATGACTCTAGCATTAATAGCTATACCAACCTGTTCATTTCATGATATTCCAACTAGATATTTTGTATGTAATTTTATCATATCCCCCAAATTTTGTTAAACAGTCCACGTTTTGGTAAACCCTTACATTGTATGTTTAAATTTCACATTGTTCTCTTGTTTACTATGTTTTCATATTCATTCATTCATACGTTTACATAGATGGATCTTTAATCTTTAGTAGTAGCAATAATTAATTAGTCTCATTTTGACGAATCCCGTAGTATCGATTCAATCCGAATCTGTTATAACTATCTACCGTGAAGATAATCAGCAAAACGAAATGATATTTTGAGCCGTTCGGTAAGACTAAACCCAAATAGGCCATGCCTGGCATGCCTGGTATACAGGGTGACCCAAAAAATGTTAACACTCCGGGCACATAAGATATCTTAACAGGACATGCAGGAACACACGGGTCTAACCTTGATGTATTATGAAAGCTGAGTAAATAAGCTTTCAGGCCATCATCAATTGTTATTATTTACTCATGTATTTCGGCTGCTAGAGGCTTTCAATAAAGACTTTGTATACATAATAGCTCGTTCGTCCGGTATCCATGTAAGCACAGTCCCTGTAGCCTAGTGGAGTAACCAATCGCCGCGATAGCGAGAGGGACCGGGTTCGAGGCTGTGTATTTTTAAGGTCTTTGTTAATTTAATTCTCGCCAGTTTGTCCGAGTCTATATATTATTTAAATAAGCTTTCATTTGCATTTTATTGTGTTCCAATTGGTTATTTAGAATGGGAGATATGCTTCAGCAAACATGAGGAAGCAAAATCGGCTTGGTCCAATTTGCATTAATTACAACTATGATTACGAACTTGTAAGAATGCCAAAAACATTATTGTGCAGTAATTCAAAAGTAACAATACCATTGCAACATTCAATCATACTCGTAAGTTAGAATGTATCGATTATTGAATATAATTGAATCTTTTCATTCATTTATCCAACGATACAAGTGATTTATGGTTAATTTCAGTGTAATACTAGTTTTATTTCAGTGCAATATTAGTTAATTTATTTAATTGGATGGACCATTTCAACAAAGAACATGAAATGTTTCAATTTCAATTTTAAAGACTGCTTTACTGACAGCTACCCATTGCACATGGAAAAAGAGTATAGAACTTGAACTCATGACAAAATACCTATAATATATGTGGAATATATTTATTTATGTCTTTTAAGCTTGAAAAGAATCGAAAGAATGCGTTGAAAAGAACAAAGAAGAGATTAACTGATGTGTGTGTTTGACTTAATCATGTTGCTTCTTGCTTCGTGCATTTTAAAAGCTTTACTTTCATACTGAGAGGATTGGACCAAGCCGATTTTGCTTCCTCATGTTTGCTGAAGCATATCTCCCGTTCTAAATAACCAATTGGAACGCAATAAAATGCAAATGAAAGCTTATTTACTCAGCTATTATAATTCATCAAGATTAGACCCGTGTGTTCCTGTCCTTTTAAGATATCTTATGTGCCCGGAGTGTTAACAATTTTTTGGATCACCCTGTATATTTTACCAATTACGCTACCATCCGGAATAGTGAACGGACTTTTGATTAAAATTTAATCGGAATTTGGCAAAATTACTACACCAAAGTTTAAATATGCAAACAGTACATTTTTTCGGAGCGAAAGTATTGTTTCATAATCATTGAATCGCACAATAACCGGTCGAATTATATGCGAGTTTCCATACTGGATTCAATTAGATGCGGTCCAGAGAAAAATGCATAGTGAAGGGGGCATGAACACTAGGTAGAACAGCCCTTAGGCGACGAACAGGCCCGACTGATCTGTTTTCGAACTACCCCGCCCCCCCCCCCCCCCCCCCCCCAAAAAAAACAACAACAACCAACAACAACAACATCAAAAACCCCAAACAAACCAAATACACGCTTTGGGGTTTTTACGAAAAGCGTTTCTTAAATGCAGCTTAGTAGTAGTAGTAGTAGTACACATGTTTTTAAATGTTTGAAAATTTCGGGGGACAAATATTCTTTTGACAAAAACAAATAATTTTACGAACACTTCGAAAATTGGAGTTGAAAATTAAGCAACTTTCCCCGAATTGTTTGAACACAACCGCCTGACTGAACAAGACCGACCCTACCTGAGAGGTCCGTTTGCCCGCAAAACAGAACAGGGTTTTCCTTTCATCACCTTATATGTATGTTTTCTATTAATCTTGAGCATGGATTAGCATCATTTACGATTAGCATCGTCAAAGGATACATTGTGCAAGAATATTATTTTTTTTTATCTAAGAGTAACGAATTCAACATCTGTTATCCATAGCAAGTCATCAACTGTACAAGCTTACATGCATGCATCCACACATCCAGAAACGATTGATGAAGTATGGTCTTTAAAAAGTAGCCGCGGGTTCACAAATAGTGTGAATGGGCAGAAACATCGCAAGCGTTCTGCTCTCATTCGGGTCTAATTACCAACGAACACTGTTACCGTGTCATCACTTGTATTTGGTAAGTAAATTGTATTGTTTTGATTTTGTTGACTGCAACTACATGTACATCTGAAGTACACTTTTGGCACATTTATTACATAAATTACTAAATTAATATGTTTTAATAAAACTAGACACATAAATGATTATTTATTTGAGAGCATTTTCTACAGCGAGGGTCAAATTTGTAATTGTGTTTAATATCCTTCCATCATGTGTAAAGACACATTTTCCATCAAGAAACGTCACACACAGTATTCTTTTGCGTTCTACTGACGATATGGATAATATTCATGTATCATCACATAAGGAGATATAAGCCGGATATTCAATTAAATAATGCTATTTTAATAACTGTCACATACCGTATATAAATGTCAAATGTCTATATCTATTATTAGCTGTCTACGCTGTTTAGAGCATAATTGGGAGATATATTAATGTGTTAGAGTCTATGTCTCAATAATTGATATCAAAAATGGACCAACGTCTTACCTCTATGCATAATCACATCGCGCGATAACAATAAAGGTGCAGTAGACCTAATGTTGTTTATAAAGCTAAAGCTTGTTTTCAATTTTTACACAGCATATTTCCTTTTTCCTAATGCATAAATTAAGTCATTCAAAAACGTTTTCTAGTAATGTTTGCTATGTTGGAGAGGAAGATTTGGAGAAGCATAGTGGTTAGGGAAATCAATGAAGTTTATGGCCGTACTGTAAACATGGTAAAACCATTACATATGGCTCATTTACGTATTAACACTTTCCACGCAGACGACATTCGAAAATTGCACAAAATGTTTTAAAAACGTCAACATGATTGGATTTCATTACCATATTTGAAGTTATGGAATTTTAAAAGAAAGTGTCAAAAATATCAGGTTCAAAAACAATAAAAAAAACCTTCCGATGTAACGTTTCCTTTGTTTTAAGACTAGCATTTGCGAACATCTGCGACGAACACGTCACTTATATAACTTATATACGTAGCCATACGTACTTGGTTTACAGCATGGCCTAACCCATCTTTGATACGATATCTGTAATTGCAGCTCGTTGCATTGTTTGAGGAAGTTACTCACTCTATTTTCTTAATATTTACACATTACAGGATTGAGCAAAACTCTACATTTGTTCAAATCTTCAAATTTGTCAATGTCGACAGTACAATAACGTCATAATGAAAATGGCGGCGTTTGCATCAAAACGAAAGATATTCAAATATTTCAAGATGATGTTGATTACACTGGTAACATTGACAGTATTTACTCGAATTGGGATCTCAACTGCATCGTTTGCCATTGACCAATTGAAAACAGGGGATGCAGATCACTTGTGTACAGCACAGGCCATACAAGATGAATCAGGACAAACTGAAAGAATGATTGTATCTGGCCATATTGACAAAGTCTGCAGTTATAACGTCACAGCAACATATGGCTCCCATATTTCTCTTCAAGCTGCTACTGGGCGCTTAGTAGACACCGAATTCTTAATCGTGGAGAGGCTAGGATCGCCAAGAACATGCGATTTTAAGTATGTCGTCTTCAAGACAACCAAGTGGTCGTGTCCAGTTGTATTCGCTCAAAGAAACCTGGTGATCCATTTCCGTGCGGACGCAACGTTGCATATAAGTGCGACTTCGTCTGAAGGATTCAGGTGCCCACAACTAGATATGTCTGCCTCCAGTGGGAGAGACATGGTAGAATGTGAACAATTGGAAGGGTATGATGACGTCCAGCGATGTAGACAGCGTCAGAATAGGGATTGTGACAGCGATGGATCTCAAAGTCTTTGCTGGTCAACAGATGCATATTGTAACGTTGATTGTCCTTCCAATTGCACCTGTATTCTAAATGACAGGCATGTCATTTTCAATTGCACTGATAACGATATCTCGCCTCAAAAACACGTCGTATTGCTTCCAACAAATATTTCCAATTTGAATTTCAGTGCTAACAGAATCACAAGAGTCGAACCCGAGGCTTTTCAAAATATAGGCACATCGGTGAAGGGACTTGACGTAAGTTTGAATAATTTGACTCTGTATCCAGCAATATTTCAGCATCTGCCAAATTTAGAGGTACTTTACCTAACAGGCTGTGGTATTAAGGAAATAGAGGTGGGAATGTTCCATTCATTGACAAATCTGTTGGAACTCTGGCTCAATATCAATGAGTTGGATACTATAGACGGAGATATATTCAAGGGACTTAGTAGTTTGAAAGTGCTTTCTTTGTCGGATAACGAATTTGTTAGACTAGGTTCGCGCAGATTTCAAGATCTTAGAAATCTTGAGGTGTTGGATTTATCTGATAACCATCTAAACAGATTATACGGCGATACCTTCCTCGGTTTGTTTACTTTGAAATCGATGAACCTTCGAGGAAACCACCTGGAAAACCTGGGGTTGAATACGTTTGAAGGTTTGAACAATTTACAAATACTTAATTTAGCGGAAAATTACCTGGTATCTCTGAAGCCAGGTGTGTTCGAAAACCTGCGATTTTTAAACGAGTTATACCTAAACGGCAATAGAAAAGGTGCGTTGCAAGTGGGACTATTCAATGGTTTAAATCGGCTAACGATACTAAATCTACAAAACAATTTCCTGCGAAGTTTGAACGATGATATCTTTATTGGAATGCCTCGCATAACTACACTAGATCTGCAGAGGAATCAGTTAGCATCCCTACAAGCAGGGCTCTTCCTAGGATTGAGTAGTTTATCACATTTACATTTAAACAAAAATAACCTGTCACGAATAGATATTGGTGCATTCAAAGGGTTAAATGGCCTGAATGAATTATGTCTAGACAACAACATTTTGGAGACTCTTGATGTCGGCGTCTTTAAAGGGTTAAAGAATTTAACTATTCTATGTTTGGATAACAATAGATTGAGTTCCCTAGATGCTGGCATCTTTGCTGGGTTGAAGAATGTAACTGAATTACATCTATACAATAATATGTTGGAAAACCTAGATGAAGGTCTCTTCAAAGGTTTAAGAAAACTTCATTTATTGTATCTCAACAACAATAAAATCACTACTGTACATGTCGGTATCTTCAAAGGATTAACCAATTTACGAGAATTACATCTTAATAATAATCGGTTGGTAACCTTGGATGTGGCTATCTTTAATGGTTTAAGTCATCTAACCGAGTTGCGTCTTCAGAGGAATCGAATTGAGAGGTTAGATGTGGGTCTGTTCGATGAATTGAATGATTTAGACCGTTTGTCTCTATTGGGAAACAAACTTGAAGATCTTAATGAAGGTATATTTAACGGATTGCATCATCTTACTTACTTACATTTACATAAAAACAAACTGACAACTTTGAGGGTAGGTGTACTTAATGGATTGAACCGTCTGACTGATTTGTATCTGTCCAATAATAGACTAGAAACACTGGAAGACGGAGTCTTTAGTAGGTTTCAAAATTCAAACCTTTCTAAACTTGCATATCTCTCACTGGCGTCAAATAATCTAGCGTCCCTTCCCAAGAGAGTATTTATAGGTTTAAATTCGATGGCAACTCTTAATTTCGATAACAACAGCTTGGCTACGATAGATCAAAACATGTTTGACAAATCAAATATTCTACAAACGCTAGTGCTTTCCAACAACAAACTGCAAGAGTTAGACTTTGATCTGTTTAATCATTTCCCCCGTCTTTCCTTTTTGGACTTGTCCAACAATGCACTGAATATATTACCTTCGTTGGGTCACATCAGTAATTTGACTAACCTATATATACGTGGTAATAGATTTGCAAGGGTTAAAAGTACAGCATTTGAGGGAACATCGCCTCGTATGCAAGTTTCTGTCGATCAACCGGAAATTTGCGAATGTTATCTGCAGCATGTGGATAACTGCTCCGCAACCAATCCACTCTCGGAATATCTAACATGTAGTAGATTGTTAACCAACAGAGCATTGTTGTTGTTCATGTGGTTGCTTGGGTTCTGTGCTATATTTGGGAATGCGCTGGTAATTTATTTAAGAAAGCGTCACTTCAAAGACAAAAACAAAGTTCAAGCTCTATTACTTGGTAATCTAGCCATGTCAGATTTACTCATGGGTGTGTATATGATCATCATGGCGTCTGCTGATGTTCATTATGGGGAGTTCTTTCCAATGAGTGCAGAAATATGGCGTACCGGTGGACTTTGCAAATTAGCAGGGACATTGTGCATTACTTCTAGTGAAGCGTCCGTAATGTTTGTTACACTAATCAGCATTGACAGGTTTATATGCATTAAGTATCCTTACACGACTCGCAAATTACATACCAAATCCACTTTGAAAGCAGCGTCATTCATATGGGTATTTGCTTTCATGCTAGGTGTGATACCATCAAGCCTCTCTGGACTGAATCCAGATTTCTATGATAATTCACATGTGTGCATTGGTCTTCCACTGGTTCAGAAAACAATATATGTTACCGAGAAAAAGGCAGAGCAGAAGTTTAACGTGTGGGGGAAATCTATAAGCGGCGAAAGTGTTCACACAACTGTTTCACACGGACAAGCTCCTGGAATGTTCTACTCCGTTGCCTTATTCCTTGGGTTCAACCTCCTCTGTTTTCTGATCATCTTTGGGACTTACGCGGAAATCATAAGAACAGTGTTGCGCACTACAAAACAAGCTAGCCGCCAACGAGACATGAATGAAGAGATCAGACTGACTGGCAAGGTTGCAGCTATCGTCGCCACGGACTTCTGTTGCTGGTGCCCTATAATATTCACAGGAATCTTAGTCCAGACTGGCGCAGTGACTATCTCACCAGTAGTGTTTGCATGGGTAGTGACATTCATTCTTCCTATAAATTCTGCTATCAATCCATTTTTGTACACGATTGCGGATGTCATTGCAAATCGAAAACAAAATAAAGAGGGTTCCCAATGAGATGCATTGACCTTTCACCCTTAGAACTTACATGAATTTTGTTGATGTATCTTTTTGTAAAGCGCTTTGTTCTAGATGTGCTTGCTCTAGGCCTATATCATGTATATAAAACCTTACTGTATGTGTGTATGTATGTCACATCTAGCAATTATTTGTTATGAGTTAGGGTTCATGGGTTAATGTGATATTTTTTCTCAATCTTCAAAGTATCTGAATTATCATCAACTAGACACAGACACACACATTATGACAAATACCGTAGCCAAACAATGTACAAAACTTTGACAAATATATCCATTACAATGTTCTTACTTGCATTTACTCTGAGGGGTTGTATTTATTCAAAGTGGTTCAACGATTGTATGCTTCATATTTTGAACGTGTATTTCATTCACCAAAATTCATTTATATATACGAGGGTCATTCAATAAGTTCTACCTCCTCAGTCATAACATCGCTAATATGAATGTCAGCCTCATGAAATTTGTCTTGATTATAGCTCGGAATCATAGCTACACATTCATAGTAAATACTAATTGATACCTATTTCATTTTTGTCATGATGCAATCAAAGCCAGAGAGAGATTTTGGGCAACGGACACAGAAAATTACCCCAAAGATAAATACATGTTTTTTCGTTTTCTCTCCGCGTATTGTATGATAAGGTATAACCGCCCGATTTAAATACTGAAAATAGAAAACAATGGATGATTTCTGAATATAATGCTATACTATCATGTATAAGTCAGAGTGTAAGCAATATTAACCTTTATAGCTTACAAATAATATAATATCAACTCGAATGTATTGACACGCCTTTAGCATACTGGAATACTGATATTCAGTCGAATATTCGTTGTTACAAGTCAAGCCACAGTGATGCCTCGAATGTTAAATCATAACATGATAGTAACTTTACCATTTAGAATATATAGTTACAGGTAGTCAGTGATAGAAAAATATATCTTCGAGAGACTTGAAATATATCCATTTAGTCCTGTATAATGACGATCTCTTAGTTCCTATGAAAAGCAAATATGACTTTTGCAGCGGTTCTCTATGGTTGGGTTAAAATGATGGCTGTCCTGGTCTGGTTCTGGCTAATAAGAGAGCACATTCAGCCAAGAAATCAGTCACTCGAATTGTTTAAATTCTGTTCAAGAGATATTTGTAACTTAGAACGATTGTAATTGACCGATAGGTACATTTTGTCACTTAGAATTGGCCAAATGAATAGCACTTAGGAGACATATAGCATAGGCGTGCGCAGGATTTTTTTACCCGGGGGGCTTAAAAATAAATCTCATTGGTTCGCACCGCTATTCGGGAGTCTGAGGGGGATGTGCACCCCCCCCTTGGAATTTTGTTGTTTGTTTTGAATTTTCGAACCCATTTGGTGCGATTTGGTGTGTAATTTTGACCAATATTTTATTGAAAAGCGTTAACTTCATTTCCAATCAATATTGGCTTATTATCAATATCATTCAAAATTGGATTTTTTTCCCCCTTCAATTTTGAAAAAGCAAACAACACGGCGGAAGGATTTGAAATTGCGATTAAATTAATAAGGATTTGCGCGTGGCGCGAAAATATTGGCTATTGTAAAAAAGAAAGGTTTAACAAACCGTTCCTGAAGCCATGTTGGGAAGCTTGACTGATGTGAAACTAATATGCGCGTAGCGCGCCACAAATGTCTATTTTAACACTAAAAAGTTCCAGAAAACGTTTCAGAAGCCATCTTGTTCCAATTGAATAACAAAGTAGTATAAAAATAATAGGCGTGGAGCGCGCAAAATTTGCTATTGTAAAAATAAAGGTTTAGAAAAACGTTCTTGAAGCCATCTTGTTAAGCTTAAACAATAAATCAACAGTGAAACTAATGCGCGCGTAGCGCTCAAAAATGTATATTTTAACACTAAAAGGTTCAGAAAACGTTTATGAAGCCATCTTGTTGATATTGAATAATAAAAAATAAAAAATAATTCCCGCGGAGCGCGAAAAAATTCGCTATTGTAAAAATAAATGTTTAGAAAAACGTTCCTGAAGCTATCTTGTTAAGCTTGAATAATAAATTATCAGTGAAACTAATACGCGTTCAATGTTTGTTGAATAACAAAATATTTAAAAAATGGCTATTGTAAAAAGAAAGGTTAAAAAAACGTTCCTGAAACCATCTTGTTTAATAAGCTTGAATAACAAAATATTCCAACTAATTCGCGCGTAGCGCGCAAGCATTTGTTATTTTTACACTGAAATGGTCCTGAAAACGTTCCTGAAGCAATCTTGTTAAGCTTGAATAATAAAACATTGAAAATAATTTGTGCAAAAACTGGTTATTTTAACACTAAAATGTTTCTAAAATATGTTCATGAAGCCATTTTGTTTAAGCTTGAATAAAAAAAAAATGAAACCAATTCGCTCGAAACGCCCAAAAATGTCTAGTTTACTAACTAAAATGGTCCAGAAAACGTTCCTGAAACATGTTGTTATGAAGCTTGAATAAACATTGAAACCAATTCGCGCGAAGCGCGCAAAAAATGGCTATGTTAACACTAAAAAGCTCTAGAAAAACGTTCCTGAGCATACAAACTGTTAGTTTTTTTAATTAAAATGGTCCAAAAAAACGTTCCTTAAGCCCTCTTTTTATAACTTGAATAAAGAAACATCTAATCCAACTCGCGCGAAGCGCAATTTTTTTCTTCTAGTTTTGTCACTAAAATGGTCCAGAAAACGTTCCTGAAACCATGTTGTTAAGCTTAAATAGTTAAACATTAAAACTAATTCGCGCAAAAAAATGGCTTCTTTTGAGGGGGGGGGGGGGGGGGGGGGGGAGGCATTGTCCCACCCAATGGCGTATCCAGGACTGTTTTGATGGGGGTGGGGGCAAAAAAACCTGAAGCCATCTTGTTGTTCTTAAATATTGAAAAGTTGAACCTTATACGCGCGAAGCTCGCAAAAATAGTGATTTTAACACTAATTTTGTGACGCCCCCTACATAATATTCAGTAAAGAGAAATTGGTGTGGTTTGAAGGCCATTATAATATAAAAACATCTAGAAAACATGCGCGCGGATCACGCAATATTTGGAGTTTTTTAACTAAAAGGGTCATGAAAAACTGTCCTGAAGCCATCTTGTTAAAGTTACATAATGAAATATTTAAACCAATACGCGCGCGGAGCGCGCAAAAAATTGCATATCTAACACAATGATGGTCCAGTATGATAATAACGTCCCCCACATAGTATTTACAATTTCTGGTGTGGAGGGACATAATAATGTTAAAACCTGTAGAAAATATGCACGCGGAGCGCGCAAAATTCGTAAGTTTTAACTAAAATGGTCATGGAAAACTGTCCTGAAAGCCACCTTGTTAAGCTTAAATAATAAAATATTAAATTAATACGCGCGCGAAGCGCAGAAAAAATTGCATTTCTAACACTAATGGTGCAGTTTGATAAGAACTAAAATTGGTCATGGAAAACTGTCCTGAAGCCACCTTGTTAAGCTTAAATAATAAAATATTAAAATTAATACACGCGCAAAGCGCAGAAAAAAATTGCATTTCTAACACTAATGGTCCAGTTTGATAAGAACTAAAATTGGTCATGAAAAACTGTCCTGAAGCCACCTTGTTAAGCTAAAATAATAAAATATTGAAATTAATACGCGCAAAGCGCGCAAAAGTTGGCATTTCTAACACTTAAATGGTCCAGTATGACGTTTTTAACGTCCAAACATAATATTTAGAATATTTGATGTGTTTTGAGACCCATTATAATGTTGAAACCATGTTGAAAAAGTGAGCACGAATCGAGCAAAAAAAACCTGGTCCAGAAAAAACATTCCCGAAGCCCTCTTGTTAAGCTTGAATATTGAAACACTCCTCCTCCTCTCCTCCTCCCCTCCCTTCCTCCTCTCCCTTCCCATCCACTCCTCCTCTCCTCCCTCCCCTCCTCTCCTCTCCTCTCCTCCCCTCTCTCCCCTCTTTTTTTTTTTTTACCCTCTGGGGACCCGGGGGGCTTGAGCCCCCAAAGCCCCCCCCCCCCCCTGGGCACGCGCCTGATTATAGCTGTTTTTTTACCCGTTTCCGTTGCACTAAATGGAAGTTTGGTTTTTACTGCATATCCAGAAAAGTGCGATGAGTATTCAGACTAATCAACTAGGATTTTGTAGCTGAGATTCAAAGCTTTAATTGTGGAATATTCCATACGACTGGCTTGTATAATAGCAAAGTTATGAGGTAGGAGGTAGAACTTATTGAATGACCCTCGTATATACATGCATGCACTTTTTATAACGTTATAAATACGTGTATTGTATTAATGGGTACATAACTCAGGTACGAATTGTGTATATTATGGTAACTATTTCTGATGAGAATCTTAAATTATTGTAACAATATTATTACGGGTTATATATATATTCAGCAACACAAATACACGGATTGGGCAAATCATGAATACGGTTCGTTAAAATATGAGTAAACATGATAAAAATACGTAGGGGCGACGTACGCTGGTTCCAGTAGCTGAGAGTGTAGCTGAGCGTGTGAAAATGGTTTTGTGTATACAAATAATAAACACTTGTACACGGAAGAAAATGGAGGGATACGTTTCTTAAAACTCTTCTTTTCGAGTATCGCAAATCTCGTCTAGGATCCATTCTAAAAGTTCATACATGATCATGATAATCTTCTTTCAATAAAGTCCGTTCCCCTTGGAATAAAACCCACAATCAGCTTCCTGATCTGCGCCGTTTGGGATTGCAAGATGGCGTGGACTCTCAGAACAGAAGGCCACCGTTAAAAAAGGACACTTTGATTGGACGATCATATAGAGGGACTGGGGTACTCGGTCTATTCTTACCTATCTCAGCTTCCCGGTCAGCGCCATTTGTGATTGCAAGATGGCGTGGACTCTCAGGACAGAATGGCACCGTCAAAAGGCCAATTATGTTAAAGACACCTCCCAGGGCTAACGCCAACGGCCAAAGTGTTTCACTGTTCAACGGAAAATAACTGATACCCTGAAATGTAAAGTATAAAATGTAATAACCTTTTTGGAATAATGAAGAACAACTCTTTTATATGTTTTACTGGTATCAAATCATATCCCCAAAACTACCCTTTATAGTTATATATATATATATATATATGTTCACGGGCTGAATATTCTCTTCAATTGAGATCTTACAGTTTGATTACAGACGACGAGAAAAAAATAACATTTCAGACCAACACAAATCCTTTTGCATTAATTTGCCTTTTTATACATTCTGTCATCATAATTTATGATTTTGATGGTATTTTTTCGAAACAAAATATCCAAATCACAATACTAAATTAGAAAGTGTGAAAAAAAGAAAACCAATTTATTCTTTCTGTCGACATGCATATGGTACATAGTTTTAGCTGCTTAGATGACGGATTTACAAAATGTGTATAGAGAAGTTATTTCAATTAAATCTAAATGTCATAGCGTATCAAATGTCACGGCTAATGTGGCAGAAGAGTATTGGCGAGTATCTGCGGAGTGAAAACCGCAAGTTTAATTTTTGCTAAAGAATTTTCGACAACTGTAATGCCCTACACGGAGTAAGCTTAAAACTTTCCACGCGGCTATTAGTTTTACCATTCAAAACTGATTGTTCAGAAACCTTTCTACTCAAAAATTGATTAACCAATACTGGGCATGTTTGTACTTATTGTAATGCAATTCTCACGGTTACTACAAATATGATGATGAAATTTGACATTTTTGAAAGATTTTGTGACATTTTGAAACTGTCGTCTGCAGACGACTGCCGCGTGGAAAGTGTTAAACGTGATGTCACGGGTAACAAGAGTTGATAATGCCCGCTATTCTTTAAAAGGTCCTACGATACTGACAGTGACGGCGTAATCATCCTCATTTATAGAGGCCGGGGACATATTAAATACACGAGCTCTATGAGGCGCTTGGAAAATGTTAGGGAGGTCAAAGAAGGTGGTCGTGAATTTTAGGGGGGGGGGGGGGGGGGACACTAATAAATCCGTAGTGAACAATGACCACTCCCTAATCATCCTATTCTATCTGTCCTAACAATTTCCATGCAGTTTACCAAGAAAGTTGACAGATTGACTCGCCTCATTAGATTTTGACAAGATTATGGAATACGTTGGCTCGCCTCATTGAAATTTCATGAACTAATACCATTTTGAGCTACTCAAGAAAACCTTTGAATTTGTCTTTCAATGTAAGGTTTTTTGTCGAAGATATAATATAGGTAGGTCTTCAGCTCATATATGGGTCTAGCATGTATTCTTCACAATCAGTAAGGACGCACTGCAAAACCAGTACCTATGATTCATGCGTATAAGTGACTTGTACATACGACTTATACTATGGTCACCAAAGTAATACTTTGAATCAACATACGTACAAGTACCCCTAAATCGAACTGAGCCAATGAAGGATATTTCTATACGTGTAATATTTGAAAACATTTGCATTGGGTCCAGTTAAATTGACATTGATTATGCTGATGCTTGAACGTATGGTGATACAACATATTACTTCGGCGACTATCGTATGTTGTCATGACATAAATTGCCCGCTTAGGAGCGCTATTAATTCGGTCTGGTAAACCTATTGTTATCAATTACTACGAGAGGATTGCCTGGTTGTATATTTAAATTCGGGGCGTGTACGAGCAGAACTTCTTGCTAACTGCATGGGTGAGTTTCCATTATGTTGCAAATTACATCCACGCTCATGCGTTTAAACTACTCAATGGGCGTTGCAATACAGCCGGTTGGTTGCACACGAAAATTACATCATATAGCAACCAGCTTTGATGGTAGGCGAATATTTAAATTTGAGCCGTTTTTAGGGCAGCAATTTATAGCGCTGCTAAGCGGGCCTTGTAGCGTAATGCCAACGTACAAGTAGTCAGTTATACGTTTGAGCCATACGGATTAGGTTGCAGCGAGGCCTAATCCATATCTTCCACTTTAAAATAATGCTTGAATAAGTAGAATTTTCTATATGGAAGAATTGTTAACGTATACAATCCGGCCGTGCACCCCCACCTCAAAGAAATAAATCATCTGGAAACTCGACAATTGGGCCGTAGCGTCTCATATCACTATATCATACTAACCTGCGAAATCATTAACCCAATAGCAAACATGAAGTAGTGCAGAGAACCAATGGCACCGCGGTGGTTTGTGGGTGAAATCTCCGCTAGGTAAAGAGGGACTATTGTCATTCCCATTCCTTAAAAAGAAATGAAATAAAACGTCATACATTTACGTAATTTCGTTGTACATGGAGAGAGACTTCCGTCGGACAGCTTTACGAAAGAGATGGATTCTAATTTGTGGCTCTCCTACAACAACAAAAATATGTCGGGTCAAACATTGGTCATCATAGACGCGCTTACCTGTGCCAAATCCTATTATTAGACGGCCAAAAAGAAGTAGCTCCCATGAATCTACCAATGTGGTCACACCGAGCATAAGACACGCAAAAATCGAAATAGCATACTGAATCAGAAAACCTTTTTTCCTGAAGAAAAAAAAGATAAACGAGAGAGAAAGTGGTGTAAAAAGGTGAATGCAATTATATTAAATCCCTGATCCTTGTTGTATGTTTTCGTAGTCTTGACATCATTTGATAAGCAGTAACAACCAAAGAAGACTTTTGTGCGTTCCAGCATATTTATCACTACTACATTGCCAACAGGGCTTTCTCCAAAACAATCAGTGCAAAACATGTGTTAGGGGGGTGTGGACCCTCAGCATAGCCTCCATAAAACTGCTGTAACTCTTTCATTATTCATTTAATCTGTATACAAGTATACATTTTCTTGCACAAAAGGGTTCAATGAATCCAACCATTATCATGAAATTGACAATTTTGGAGAAAATTATAAAAAACACGTTTTTTGACCCATTTTATTAGGTTCGGACAAGATAACTCAAAGTATATTTTGTCAAATTTTGTCATATTATTAGTTTAATTAATAATCCTAATAAAATTCCCTAGGAGGGGTATTTTTTTAAATTCTATAAACCTATTTATTTCATATCTTATTGGTAAAAAATCACATTTTTTAACACTTTTTGGTCTATAATTCAACAAAAAAAATAAGATATTAAAAAAAAAAAAAACCCTCCTAGGGAATTTTATGAGGAATATAAAAAAACTAATATGACAAAATGTAAAAATATATTTTGAGTTATCTTGTCCGAACCTAAAATGGGTAAAAAAACGTGTTTTTTATAATTTTCTCCAATATGGTCAATTTCATGTTCATGGTTGGATTCATTGAACCCTTTCCTTCAAGAAAGTGTTTTGACCCATTTTATTAGGTTCGGACAAGATAACTCAAAGTATATTTTGTCAAATTTTGTCATATTATTAGTTTTATTATAATCCTAATAAAATTCCCTAGGAGGGGTATTTTTTAAATTTTATATCTTATTTATTTTATATCTTATTGGTAAAAAATCACATTTTTTAACACTTTTTGGTCTATAATTCAAAAAAGAAGAAGAAGATATTAACAAACAAAATACCCTTCCTAGGGAATTTTATGAGGAATATAAAAAAACTAATATGACAAAATGTAACAAAATATATTTTGAGTTATCTTGTCCGAACCTAAAATGGCTAAAGAAACGTGTTTTTTATAATTTTCTCCAATATGGTCAATTTCATGTTCATGGTTGGATTCATTGAACCCTTTCTTTCAAGAAAGTGTATACTTTTATATAGATTAAATGAATATTGAAAGAGTTACAGCAGCTGTACCTGAGAGTCAACACACCCCTTAAAGTAATTTTACAGCTGCATCAGGTCGTCTGACTTCCATCCTGTAATACATGGTACAGATATGCATAACTTAAAAAAGAAGTTGAATTCTAACTAAAACGTGCATGATATTATGTGTTATTAAAAAACCTCAAGGGTGTTTAAGAAAACAAGAGAGGATTGACTTAAAGTCACATCAATATTGTACTAGCCAAATTGCAGCAGGATTTTCATTAAAACCATCGTAACAAACATTATCATGATTATTATGCATTCACTGGTGACAGTGACCAGGTTATGAAAGGAAGCATGCTGAAAACAAGAGAAACCTATTTGCACTCTACAATGTTTTGTCACTGGTACAGAGGGTTCAAATGTTGAGACCTTGAACTTGCTGAACATGCTTTTGGATGTTTGTCACAGAATAAATCATTTAAATGCATATCAACGGGAAACATAGGGGACGTGCTCCCTAAATACCCTAACAAAAATCCAAGCGCCCAAGAATGCGTGTATTATACATTTCCGCGTCCCCCTAAATTATCCCGTCCCCTAAATTATCCCCGTCTCCCTGAATTATCCCCGTACCCCTAAATTATCCGTCCCCCGTAATGATCCCCGTCCCCCTAAATTATCCCGTCCCCCTAAATTATCACCGTCCCCCTAAATTATCCCGTCCCCCTAAATTATCCCGTCCCCCGTAATGATCCCCGTCCCCCTAAATTATCCCGTCCCCCTAAATTATCACCGTCCCCCTAAATTATCCCTTCCCCCTAAATTATCACCGTCCCCCAAAAGTATCACCGTCCCCCTAAATTATCCCGTCCCCCTAAATTATCACCGTCCCCCTAAATTATCCCGTCCCCCTAAATTATCCCGTCCCCCTAAATTATCACCCCGTCCCCCTAAATTATCACCGTCCCCCTGAATTATCCCGTCCCCCTGAATTATCACCGTCCCCCTAAATTATCCCGTCCCCCTAAATTATCCCCGTCCCCCAAAATTATCACCGTCCCCCTAAATTATCCCGTCCCCCTAAATTATCACCGTCCCCCTAAATTATCCCGTCCCCCTAAATTATCACCGTCCACTAAATTATCCCCGTCCCCTTTAATAACCTCTGCTCTGATGCTTCCACACCCACCGCATACACGTGCTGGATACATTTTATTTTGTCCAACACGTGTATGCGGTAGGTTAAAACAGCTTCCCTGTAACTTGCACGTTAGAGATAAGTAACTATTTCAAAACCAACATACTTTGCAGCAAGTTGTTCCTATATTTATATACGCCTTTCGTTGCGTCAATGGTAACCAGTATGGACAATCATGGCAATAAAGACAGAAAACCACTGGATGTAATGATAAGGGATGGCATCCAGATTGGTATGGATTAAAAACCGTCGAACGGAGAGGGTAAACGCAATTGGATAAGCGGACAGTTGTGTGTAGATGAAGATGAACGGAATGCAGTTAAATAATGACCCGCCAATACGAAAAATAATGTTTGCTCCGTCGTAATTGCCCACTTATAAGGTATTGTTCGATCGATATAGTATATTGTCCGCGTGTAATTGGTCAATAGTAAAGCAAACCAATTATCGGATAAGGCCACTTCTCACCGTTTGTTTGCTAACTTCCCCGTATGTCAATTCGGTGTTTCGGGAAATGTGTTAGCGATGGTCATCGAACGCAATGAACAACTCCCTAGTACGGACAGCCAGTGTGTTTTGTCAATGCGTCGAACGTTTTACAATCCGTATGAATCTGGATGCCGTCCCTAAAGCATTCTTGTTCAAGAAATCTTCTATTTGATTTAACTTTGAAATTCGTACTTCAGCTTAACTCACCGTCCTAATCTTTTAGCTATTTGACCCCCTGATTGTGAACCCATCGCCCCTCCGAATCTGAAGCCAGCCTCGGCGAATGTCCACAACATTCCAAGTACGCCTTCACCAAAACGAACACCTCCCACTCGATCAAACTGAGACTCATTTAGGAATGTTCTAATAAACTGGAATAACATATTTGAAAATAATATTTAAAATAGTTTATATTGTACAATATTTCTGTTTCAAATTTTAGTTCGTCAATTGTACACCACGATTAGTATCAACATTTTTCACCTTTGAAATTAAAATTCTGGTGAATGTAAACGTGTACAAAAGTATAATCATACTAGTTAAATTGTGTTCCAAAATTTAAAGAATAAAGCATGTTCCCGGAGGATGGTGCTCACTTAACCCTCTAAACTGAGGTTGAAATCATGGGTTTCGACAACACGTACATGAAGTTGTTCTTAGCATCTGGTTCTTAAGATGCTCTCTTACCAAAAATCGTTCTGTGTCATATTTTGGAACCTTTTTGGTGGGGCGGGTGGGGGTCTATGAGCATGTTTAAAAGTTCTTCTAATATAATAGAAAAGGGTTCTTTTATATCTCAGAGAGTAACACAAATTATGGCATATGGAAAAGAAACTCCGCCCCCAAATCAACTTCTATAAGCATGACAAGAGAAGGATCGTTATGTACACATACCTGTTTACAATGCTTGAAGCTTGTCCGAAAAGTCCATAAACCGGAAGAGAAAATGTTTATGTTTTATACGTCACGATACTATTACAGTAGATTTCACATAATAATAATAATAATAATGGGGGGCGGGGGGGGGGGGGGGGGGGGGGGGGGGGAATAATAAGATCATAACTATTAACTCCATTACCAACTAATTTCTTAACCCTAACCCTAGAACGTGGCAGTGGGGATGGAACGAAGAACAGGGGGAGGGGGTTAAATAAAAAATGGGGAAAATTATATCCGCCGGCCCCGGGAATTGAACCCGGGTCGGCCGCGTGACAGGCGAGATATACTACCACTCAGCCACGGGGGAGGGCTTCACAGGGTAAAAATCGGAGACCATATATACCCGTAGTTTAGTGCTACATGAGATAGAACTTGTGCGCGCGCAAGCCAAGTGGTGCTGGCTGTGGCTGTGATGTGTCTGTGTGACGTAGTAGGGTTAGGGTTATGGAAAGACACCGCTGAGTACACATACTGATTAGGCTAACTGATACAGATACAAAAACAAATGCATCAACATACCGAGGCATAGGCATAGGGGGAAGGCGAGGGGAAACTAAATGTCTGCGCCCCCCCCCCCCCTAAATTTGCCAAGTGCCCCGCAGAACACGTGTATAATAATGTCACGGTCTTTCCTAAATTGGCCCCGCCCGTATGTTGATCTTTCCGCCGCCATTGCCAAGAAGACCTCGCATAGGGTTTTACCTTCAGATTGTGTGAAAATATTAAGGCTCTTACAGAAGTCTTACCGGAGCGTTTGCTGTTACACAACCCACGTTATATCCGAACGGAATAGATGATGCAAATGTAACGGTGATAACGCAGAATACTAGCCAACTGGTGATACGTCCCTGGAATGATAAAGAAAATGTCGTCAAACAAGCGAGGGAATTCCGGTATATTTCGCAAACAGTCTTCCCTTAATTAAAAATCTTGTTTTGGAAAATGTGGCAAATCTGATACCCGAAGACCCCTTTCTGTTTGTGTTGTTTTTGTTCTTGTTTTTAGGAGGGTCCAGTACCAGCAGGCCCTCACCAAATGAATACTACTTTTCACACGTTCAGCAATGGCCCATATCACGGTTCGAAAGTTCCAGCCTCTACCAGTTTCCATTTCAATCATTCTTCAATCCCGTGCCCCAAACCGAGCGTAACGATGTGAAATTGGGCGCTTCGAATGGTATGAGCATCGGCGGCAAATATCTACCGTTTCTATAAATCTATCGCGCATATAACATATACCGTAGTTGAGGTGATTTGGCCGAAATTATTTGCCTTTACCATGACACGAATTTTATGATTTTATTGCTTTATATTAGTAGCATATGGTCACATTTCTTAAGTTGGGACCCTAAAAAGGGTGGATTTGTCACATTTTTTCGCTTATTTGCCATTCAAATGCTTATATTTTTCAAACCATACATCACAATTGAGTATATTTAGTCTCATTTGGAAGATAATTTATTGCTTTAATAGTATCTATAAGAAAAATGTATAAATCAAGTTGAGATTAATTACTATAACTCGTTAATTACAATTAGTCAGGGTGGAGGCGGTGAGGATGCATGCGGGTGAGGATGCATGCTATGTATTTCCAATGTGATGGGCAAAATAAATGATTAAATCTTGTGTATATTAAGTTCATTGAATTACTATTTTGTGTGATTAGTATCATTATTGTAATTACCAAACCATAATTAGTGTTAATTACATCCCCAATTAATCAACATTACTAATTAATTACATACAACAAATACCATCTGAAAATGTATCAATGGCAGATTATTACCAATTTCAAATGGTAACTGGGTGGGGGGGGGGGGGGGGGGCAATATCTCTGCAGTGTTTTAATGAAGTTGGACCTAATGTTGAATGTGCCTTAATATTTTAGATAATCTTTGTTAATTATATTGATACTAATTACCTAGGAAGTGCTTATTTTATCCACCAAATTCGCACAATAATATCACTTTTTAGTGTTTAGGATTAACATCCATCTCCGTCACCCTACTAGTATATCATTTTCAAATTGTTCAATATCCAATGCTAATTTCTATAGATCAACAGACTTTACTATGTATGTTAGCAAGATTACAGTGCAATTAATGCCAGACATAACATTGTAATCAATTCATAATACAGAAATGAGGTTGTAAGTAATCAGCCAAATTTGTTTTCTTCATTTTTGGACACCCTGTATAATCAAATTTGAATGAATTGTACCTTTCTACCAGAACATTTATATACATTTTTGTCATACCGTCCACACAGAATATATAGTTTTTTATGTGAAAATTGACACATTTTGATTACCCTGTATTTTCGTTTGACAGTTAATTAACCCCTACAAATAATATTTGACCGGAAGGGCCTTGCCTTTGGCTTCTCAAATCTGGGGTTCAATATTTATTTCAATGCACTAAGTTTAAATTAGGAGGCATACAGTAAATTATATTTCATAGTAATATTTCTTTTGTTACACCCTATATATTTCCTAAGTCACCCTGTAGAACGTGTAATTCTAGCTAGACTAGAACCCTTTCTACAACAACATGATCTTAATGAGGATTACCAATCAGCATACCGTGCTTTCCATAGCACGGAAACCGCACTTCTGAAAGTACAGAATGATGTGTTGCATGCCACTGATGAGGGAGAAATCACACTAATTGTCCTACTTGATTTGTCAGCAGCGTTCGATACTGTAGACCATGCTGTGTTGTTTCAACGCCTTCAACATAGAATTGGTGTTAACGGTGTCGCTTTGGACTGGTTTATATCATACCTCTCAGGTAGATCTCAAGCGATCTGCATAAACAATGACATTTCAGATTTCAAGCAAATGAAGTATGGAGTACCACAAGGTTCGTGCGTTGGACCCGGACTATTTTCAATCTATACTTTGCCATTGGGAGATATCATTCGTCGGCATCAACTGAATTATCACCGCTACGCAGATGATACGCAGATGTATTTGTCTGTAAAACCTGTGCAAGCAGATGTTGACTCTGCGCTTCACAGAATTGAACGCTGCATTGATGATATCAAAACATGGATGAATACCAATTTTCTGAAGTTGAACGACTCAAAGACAGAATTCATGATTCTCGGATCCAAACAACAAATCGCAAAGGTCAATATTCAACATGTTAGAGTGGGTGGATCGTATGTAGTGCCAGCTGCAAATGTACGCAACTTGGGGGTCATGTTTGATTCCAATCTAACAATGGACTGCCATGTGACAGCAGTATCACGGGCTGCTTTCTGCTCAATACGAAACATTGGCAGAATCCGTCAACATCTAACAAGGGATGCAGCTAAAACCATCATTCATGCATTTGTAACATCCAGACTTGACTCCAATAACTCACTTCTATATGGAATTACAACATCACAACTCTCTCGCCTTCAACGATTGCAGAATATAGCCGCCCGGATTATTACATATACTAAGAGAACAGATCATATAACTCCTGTATTAGCGGACCTACACTGGCTTCCAATTGAACAGAGACTGAAATACAAGATATGTCTTATTATTTTCAAAATCTTACATGATGCAGCTCCTTCTTATTTAACAGAACTTGTTCAACCATATGTGCCAGGGCATCGCGGGCTACGCTCTTCAAAACAAAGTCTTCTTCAGGAAACATTGGCTAAACATCAGTGGGGACAGCGAAGTTTTCAAGTCGCAGCACCGAAACTATGGAATAGCTTGCCTGAATATGTGAAACTGTCAAACTCTGTACATATTTTTAAGAAAAACTTGAAGACATATTTGTACTCTGAAGCATTTGCTTGATGTGACTCTCCTCATCTTTATTCCTATTCGTGTTTATGTTATTTTGGATGTTATGCAGAGAAGCGCCATGAGCGTCGCTTGCGGCGGATACCGGCGCTTTATAAATTACCATTATTATTATTATTATTATTATACTGGAACAAACACTAAATATTCACATTCCTAGATATCTCAGCTTTCTAACAATGTATATTTGTGCACACTTTGGATGTATACTTTTTGAGTTATCATGGTTATTAGGCTTAGAGCATTATCACATGTACTTTTTGTCAAATGTATGCATGTGACGCAATAGGGTCCCAACTTAATAAATGTGACCATATATATAGTCCTTGTCAAATACTTGCTTCATTTGCTCTCACCGAAATAGAACCGAATTAATGACTTAATTCCACTTGATTCCACTGCGGTCCCAGAATGGTCCCCAGCAGTTTCTCTTCCATTGATAGTAGTGGCAGGAGTTTTGTAATGAGGTCTAATACTGTAGCTTAGAGTTTTAATATTAATAGATCATATATCCGCCAGTTGCCTCAATCCTACGTTTAGGCAACTTTTGAACTCCTTTTGACCTTTCTCCATTCTATTGGTTTAAGTTATATGTCAAATTAATATACCTGAAATACAGTAAAGGTCATTTAAGGTCATACCAATCAATTTATATGGAACATTTCTTCATACATTTACAATGACCGCAACAATTGAGACATTTGAATTCCAATTTTCAATATGAGTCAACCACAGTGTCACTAATATAAATTATTGGGTCTAGATCTATCGGGTTATGTAGATTAACGTCATTATCATACATGCACGTTTATGTCCTTTTTAAATAACCTAGCTTCGAAACAGCACTGACACTTACCTTTTTAACCTCTGACCAATCTCTCGCAAGTTCATCATCATTTTCCTCCAGGTACTTTTGCGAAGTATCATCACCACGCTTCCGCATCTCCATTTCGAAATCGCCGCCATTGTTATTCTTTAGAGTGTCGGCGTCGTCTGCTTCCTGTATTGGTCGCCATCTTTGAATCTCTGGATCAATTTTCGACGGCCCATCAAATATCCAACTTCTGCTCTTCTCGGCCATTGAAGGTTATAAAGTCCACAAGAGACAACCGTCCACTCCCTATGATTCACTGTGTGGCTTTTGAAATCGTAAGCAGAGTGGTAACAAATCTATTTCACCGTCCGAATTACGGTGTCCGTATAACGATGTCCGAATTACGATGTCCGAAAGATTATTTGTACACTATTATGGGATTAGAGTAATGAATTCGCACGGACGTTAGTTAGTAGTCATGAAATATAGCATTATGAATTGATTTCGTTAGCCCATTGCACCGATTTGTTGTAATATTGTATTATTATTTGTTCCTGTACTACGTCCGTTTCGTGAAGGATCAAAGGTTTCAAGTTTAGGCTATATTACACCCAGTGGTTTATTTATAACTCAAAAGTAAACAGCAATACAGTCATTATGATCATTGGATGATAACGATTGTTAGTAATCACACAAAGTAATCTTTTGAGTTTATTTATGCATTGCTCGGCTGGTACAAATTATAAAACTCATAGTAAGTAGGAGCCTCATAGATCTAAATTGGGCGTTGTTTGAACACTGACCGAACGTACTCTTACATTTATATATAAATGATAGATACATTATATTGATTATATTAAGATATTCATATGAATTTATGTTATTGGGATGACCGCATTCCCCTATTAGCTAATCTGTGCTAAGCGTATGGGCCGGGTATATAGGGTAGTATAATGACCAAAAAATGTGAATGAATAATGTCAAAACTAAATATAATTGCAACTGCTTCTCAAGTTCAGATAGTTATTTATATTTGAATTTAAATGACAAGATTAAAGTAACTAGCCAGAAAAGGATCCAAAAAGTAATGCTGCATTTGTCTGGGGTGGTGTTTTTTTCATTTTTTTGCATCAAGATGTTTACGTTTTTTAAAATGACAATATATGAATGGAAAAAGTTATAATAATGTATTTTTTATCAGAATAAATTAAGATAATGATGTAATTTTGACATTTTACTTCGACCCTATCATGATCAATATACTATTGGTTGTTTTTATTTCAATACTGCATTGAGAATGCATGTGAGATACGATCACCGCCATACATTTTAGAATTCGAGCATCTATCAACAATTCTAATGCAGTGGCATTGGTTTAATATGTAAATCAACACAAATACGGCATTTAATTGGACGCTTCGATTTTTTTTGCTGCCTTATATCAAGCCCTAATGGATGGCAATTCCGACATCAGGTGCAAACGCGTGTTTTTAGCGCTCTGCATCCACTTAAAAGCGCCGCACCCAGGCCGCGCCGTGCGTGCCTGTTTGGCGCAGTCAATACTCGCGCTCGAAAGCACCGTACCGCGAAGAAAATAAATCTGGATTCGTTTGTTTTAAAGATGGGTAAGATTGCTATCACTTAACATGAACAAATTATTTTGGAATGTGATATAATTATCATACTATGCATTCGCAGCGGATGCCGGCTTTAACTCCAAATATGGACAAACCCATCCATTGTCACTCAATAGTCCGGCAAGCGGCAACCAAAACAAAATATCCATCTTTTATTCTCTTTCTATCTACACACTTAAGAAATTCTATCAAAATGTGAATAGATTTTTCCTTTCCATTATTTTTATTAGAAACTATTCAAAATGTAAAGAATCGTTTTATACACTTACATTTATCTATTCAAAATGTGAATATATTTCCTTTTCAAATATTTTTGAGTAGAAAACTATTCAAAATAAAAAGAATCATTTCATTTTGAATGACAAAATGTCGAGGGACGCTGTAATCGCTAATTTGCATATTTATTTGTAAATTGTGCAAATAGCTCATTAGCATAATTTTAATGGTACAAAAATTAGCACCGGTGCTCGTTTGTACCATTTAAATTATGGTAATGAGCTAATGTGGATATTCTTTTAAACCTATTATTTTATTTTAATTAAATCGATGCATTAATAATTTAACACCATGAAATGTATATTGATATGTATGCATATCTTCTCACTTGTTTTAAGAAAGTGAAGTGTTTGTTCACTAAATAAATGCGATATACATTGTGCAAGAACATAAACATCAAAGAGTCAATGCCACTGCAGCCCCCCCCCCCCCCCCCCCCCCCTGCCCCACCACCATTCCCTGGTTGGCAAGAGATACAATTGTGCGACAAAAGCTTAACAAAGTACATATCTAGGAATAAATCAACACATATTCTATCAATTTTGAATAGGATTCTTTGAATAGGAACAACTATTTTAACTTTCAATAAGTTACATATTCATTTATTTGAATACATTTTCCTCTTCATTTAAAGGCCAATTTTTGTTGTTGTTATGTTGTCCTCGACCGCCCGCTCGTCATTTTAGGGCCGCTCCGATTTTTTATTTTTATTTTTTAAAATCAGGTGTGTTTTTTTAAAAAAAATCATTTTTTTTCTTCCAGATTTTTTTAAAAACAGTTTAAATGGCATTAATATTAAATTAAGTGTTTATAACGTACATGTGCGGCTCTTAGAGTGATTTTAACTTTTTGTTGGCTGAACTTTGAGCTTCTGCTGGTAAAAGAAAATTTTAAAAATTTAAAAATTTTTTAAAAAAATCCGCCCGCCCGCCCCTCCTCTCTGAAAGCTGTCGAGGACAACATAACAATTTTTTTTTGTGCCTAATATGAAGAAAACCTTGTAAGTGCCCATCGAAAGAGGTTTCCTATTCAAACCTGAATAGATTCTATTCAAAAATGAAGAGGAAGTTTTAAGTGTGTAGGCCCTAATGCTAGTTTCATAATTATATCACATTACATGTTTTCTTTTCATTTTTAAAACAATCTTACCCATCTTCCTGAATATGAAATCTGGAGCTCCTTTTTTTCAAAACAAAAAACATAATACGTTATCCGTGAATGAACCCATTTTGCCGTGTAGTGCGCCTGTGAGGGGGTTTTGATGAAGCTATTTATAGCTTCATCTTTATAATGATGTTTGATGTATCAGGAAAGACTTGAAGGAAGGAAACAGTGGAGTGTCCAAAGGGAGCCGCCTCCTTCCCATCATTCGGTTGAATTGTGACGCCTTAGGCCTTTGTATGTGATTTGGACAGTGTTAATATTTGATCCCAACTTGACCTTTGACTCATAAATTCAATAATATAATTCATAACCATGTCAGCCTATATATTTGTGATCAGTAAACAAACGAGCTACAATTTGATTCATTAGTTGTGCCTGTAAAGTAATTTTGAAAATGTCCCCCTCCCAGAACTTTAACCCCTTGTTTCTCATTTCTTTGTTAACATGTAATTTTAAATGCAAACATTTAGGGATAGAACGAAAATGCAATTAATGCACAAATTGATGGGTACACTTTACCACGGTGACGCTTACCCGTCAATTTTTAGCGCCCTAAAGTGAAACGGGCTCTCGTTCCGGAGCTGACTGGTGACGTTATGTGTGTTCATCCACCTCATAAATTGTCTGTAAACTCTCAATTTAATATGTTTTAATATCCTGAACAAAATACACGAGATTAACTTTAATTTTAATTTCATCGTGCTACCCTCTCGCCAAACTGATTACCAGAGGACCCCAAACTATCACAAAATTGGCTTTTCTTTTCGCCTGAACTTATTACTACTATAACACATACTGTATAGTGATTCAGTGTTGTGCGCTCTTACTATCAAAACAGAGCTATAACATAACTCGTGATTGAAACTTTATGGCGTTGAGGGGGCAATGAGTATTAGCGGTTCTTATTATAAAGCTGGAACATATTCATCATTTTCATCATCATCAGTTTAAAAAAAAGGGAGACGAGCATATAAGTCTGAACAGACTAAAATGAATATAATATAATGCATACTCGTCATCGTCAGCCGTTTAATATATGCAACTTGTATATATTTCTTAATCACATTTTATACGCATAAAGGCCCCCGTGTTCGTTCTTGATTCCAAATTTAAATGAGGTCAGAACCAGTCTTCTATGAAATCTGGTAATATTGAACGACCTACAAAGACAATGATATATTTCGCGACAGATAGAAGACAAAGAAAATTGGAAAAAGCAATACCGAATTTCAACCATCATTTTTACCAATATCATCTCGTGATTACACGTTTGCGTTACAGCGGGCTCCTTAGTAAAAAATATCTTCAATTTACATCTGTCATTTGCGTGGTATGGTACACTCACAGGCCCGTAGGAAGGGGGGGGGCGATGGTGGCGATCGCCCCCCCTTTGAAAATCTTCCCCGGAAAATTTGTACACAGATGAAAAAATTTCGCGCGCTACGCGCGCATTTGTCCTCCCAAAATGCAATATTCTTTGCTACAAGCTTGTTTAGAGCCAAAATGTACCTCGATCGTTCAAAAAAGGGATGCAAATTCGAAAATTTTCGCGCGCTACGCGCGCATATTTGACTCACAAAAATCTTCCCGTCATTTTTTGGGGAAAACGCCCCCCCTTTGGAAAAAAGTGTCTTACGGCCCTGACTCAGTACACTGGTAATAGAGATGGCATAATCAGGATATCAGCAGATGTCAAGTGAATCAATGTAAGTATAGCATAGGCATGTTTATCAATTCCTTGGCTTATAAAACTTTAAATTTTAGGCATTTACTAAAAGTAAAAGATAGTAAAATTGACCAGCTTTTGACTACATATCTACGGAACAAATTAACAGGCTCTTTGCTGTTAAATTGAGAAAAAGTTAAAGTTGGTTTTATATTATAACATTTACCTTTCTAACTTAAGATTGATTAATATCTAACATCATTTAAACCAAAATTGTGATTTATGTGTGTGTATTCTTATATCACGATATTGTGTATATCATATTTCAGTTGGCAAAATGTTTGATTGGGTAAATCAACGTAAAGCACTCCTATTGATGTTGATATTCGGAATGTTTTCTGGTAAGTGTCTCACTCTTAAAGGTATATTATGTGATCTTTCCAGGGAACGCCCTCAACATCGAAAAAAAAATAGAAAGCAGATATTCTTGCAGATTTACATTTCTGATCATAAATCATGCATACATTCCAAGTTACAGGGCGATACGATTCCTAATTACTTCAAAATCATGGTTTTAGAGTGAAAATAAACTGTCGGAATTCCGACAGTTTATATTTTTCACTCTAAATTCACTCTAAAACCATGATTTTGAGGTAATTAGGAATCGTATCGCTCTGTAACTTGGAATGTATGTACGATTTATGATCAGAAATGTAAATCTGCAAGAAAATATACTTTCTAAAAAAAATCATGAATAGAGGGCGCTCTCTGGAAAAGATCACATAATATGCCTTTAATTAATAATAAAACTATAAACTAGGGAGCAAACGTTATTATGGTCATGTGTTTTAAGCTCGCCTCCTGGCTTTCGCGACATGATTTTAACTTTACACATTTATATGTGCTTGTATACCCCTAGGCGGCACCCCTTCCAGCGGCACCCCTTCCAGCACCACCCCTGGTCTCCAAACATCAAACAGCTGTATCTCCCCTTTCCCCTTCTGTATTAGCTATACCAATGCCATTTTGCAGGCAGATAGCTTGTTATTAGGGCTTTAAAATGATACCAAATTTGTTGAGATAGCTTTTGTGGTTTTGAAAATATTTGAGGAAAATGACAGCATAAAACTAAAAAATGTAACGGCACCACCCTATTTTTGGGAGGCGAGTTCATAACGCGTGACCTTAGAGACTGATCAATCAAAACATGTATTTAGAAAGAAATGCAGCACATAAACGCGCGCGCCTACTCGAGGCGCTGGCGTACACATACGAGCGTAGAAGATTCCACCCCGGGATTCCACATCAGTAATTAATTTCAGTCCTTGCAGAAGTCAATCAAACTTCTTTGTCGGCTGCTGGGCATCCTGTGGACCAATGATTATAGATGTAATCAGAAATGGTACTTATTGCTCCCAATTGAATAAAGTTGTAGTT
>CM069454.1:33275012-33535919 GCA_035610835.1 Ophiura sarsii | reverse complement strand
ATTCAGGACCATGGTGCTTTACAACAGATCTATTCAAGCGTGGGAGTTCTGTGATGTCGGTCAACCACACACATCTTGCGGTATGTAATATTTTTGTGATTATCATGGATACAGTGATTTTCTAAGGACCGGGGTGGGGGTGGGGGCGGGGGTGCGGGAGATTATCCTGAAATCGATAGAGGGATGGCTCGGGATCCAGGTGAATACAGCTGACGAGCACACACGGTGACACACCAGGACAAAAAAAAACACCGTAGGTTTATAAAATTCATACGTAGGTATAGCTACTAACGTATTCCTTGATCTACGACAACATAGACTAAACATGCTAAATGAATTTCAGTGTTCACGCGCGACGTGCAATCTTATATAGATTATGATAGGCAATATAAACTGGGGTCGATAAGCTATTCAGGTCGATACGGAAGGTCAATTACATCAAAGGTCAATAACATTTATACAATTTGAATTAAACACTACTAAGTAATTTAATTAGCCATACTAGTTTTCTAAAAAACAAACGAGGATGAATGCGTGTCTCTCTTGATATCCACTTTTGAGCAATAAACAGTCGCGGTATTCTAAATGATTTGGCAAGGCGATCATTTCGGGAATACTTCCAACAAAATAAATGTGACGGATTTTTGGGGCTTTGACCTTTCCGCTAAAGAACGGTACGTGATAGATATCTCGAATTTAGCGTCGCCTAATGGACACAAAACGTTCATTGCCTACATGGATGCATACAATTATACATAACATTGTTACCATGTGTTATTTTATTTGTTGTCTATTTCAGAATAAAGCTGGTTTTGGTCCATCAATACAACAAAATGAGAAAGTAGCCGAGTAACGAGAATTAAGGACATTGTAACCTACCAATGAAAGTCAACATTCGTTTAAAGATATGAACTATTATAGAGGTCGATTTTTTTCTTCTTTCAATTTGTAATGACCTACACGTACGTTTCGGGTTTCGCATTGAGGTGATTATAAAAAATACTTATATCCCGTGGTCTTTTCTGCTACCATATGGGATGCGACCCCTTGTGTTACAACGCTTTATTCCGTAGAGCATTCTATCCAGACTATCTTCGTATACAGGCTTCTAGAGCACATTCTATTGTTCATTTTACAACTCCCCAATACCTTAAGTACAGTAACAAAGCGTTGTCGATTTGAGATAAACCCACTGTTCATATGCAAATTACTAGGATAGCGAACCTTATTTGGAAGCCACTAATGCATATGCATCGATGCAAAATTGTAAAAAATAAATAAATCGCAAAATGTGTTCATTTTTTCGCCCGTTGTTTTGGCGTATAAATGCATTTCGCCATGCAATCCTTAAAGTTAGCAAACATCTTTATATACCAAATTGTAGCTATATCCCTGAGGAAAATATTTTTGGCGAGGGCCACATGTCACGACTCACTCCTAAAGCCACAATTTTAGACCGAACGATCGCTACCCAGCACAAGAGAATCGCCATTTTGCATCATCGCGCGGTGAAATGACATTCCTTTCATCCAATGGGCCGTACCACTATTGAAATGGAGGGGTGTGTTTTGATTTGATACACATATTCTATAAACATGTATCAAAATGTGTTATGTAAATTAAACACATTTTTGATTTAATTTTTCTCTGAATGTTAAAGGTGGTGTGTGAATAAAATGCTATTTACAAAATATTTTAAAATTTCACAATTACTTGCGAAATAATTTGTCTTCTCTAATATTTACCTTTTGTAACCCAGCCCATTCAGAAGTTCCCTCGCCCATTTACAGGGAACGGACGATGTCCAAATAAGTGCCTAATTATAATAAAACGTAAACATTTTTTCCCGTTTTTTAAAGAGCAGCTATTTTTTAATGTCAAATTAAGCCAATTAAAACCCGTTTTGTTGGGGTTTTTTAAACTTGTTTTCATCAATTATCCAAACGCTATTCATATATGAATGATGTAAATATGTTTGGTCGTTGTTGAACGGGGTTCAACAAGGTCTTCGTCGTTGTTTATCTTGAATCGACAACGGTAAGACGGGTTGATTTTTTCTCGGGCAGCTAAAACTGCCCTCGTAAAATAAACCCGTCTTACCGTTGTCGATTCAAGATAAACAACTCCGAAACCTTATTGAACCCCTAATTATTGTTAACGCCGATTATATCTATGAATGCATTGCCGGAGTTCTCAATCGTGCAAGGTCAACATAATCGGTGACCATTCTAATGTTGACCCGTGCATTATGGTCCCACACCACCAAATAAGTTCCCTATTGCTTGTGTGGTTAAGAGGTCAAGTTCATGTTAATTGTTTTTTCACCTTTAGAGCAAACTGGTTCATTCAAATCGTTGTTTTTTATTGAAGATCAAGATGTATTCTGCTTAAGGGGCCATTGAGAGATACTTCAACCCTTTCCCATGCAATATTACGTTTCAGGGTTCCATCATACCTTATCTATTGAATCTATTTTTTCCCCCTTCAGATTTCATTTTATCCCCAATTTATCCGTGTCCATTTAAAAACAATCACTTTTGTGGGGGTTGACCAGCTTTCCTCCCCCCCCCCCCCCCCCCCCCCCGCTCACGTGCCAATGATATCTATCTTGGGTACGACAGGCTGCGTAGATTCTAAGATCAGGGATTTTAGCTCTAAATTGGTGGAAACAGTGAAATCGTGTAAAATAATACCAGTCACGGAAAAGCTAGAGATTTCGGGCCTAATATGGAGGAAATAACCTACAAATGGCAAATTATGAAACATTGAGGTACATTTACAGCACTTTTTACCTTTTATAGGACGTTAAATGTAGACTATCCGGGTGGGGTCTATCTTAATTTCAAATACTGCCGGGTAGGCCCCTATCGCCAAAATGCAAAATATTATTTGGTGGTGTGCACTCTTATCAAAATGCTTTGTCATATAATGCACGTTCGAGGGCCAACCGATAATGTTGACATCCGGTAGTGATTTCGCAGATATCGACGTTAACCATTGTTAAGTGATGTTCTTTATGACCTTACGTTGTTGCCAATTATTACTAGAATTGTGAACTCATCACTTGCAACTGGCACATTTCCATCGAGGCTTAAGCGCTCTGTAATAACACCTGTTATTAAGAAGCCTACCATGGATCAAAACTCCTTGAAAAGTTATCGTCCTGTGGCGAATATAACATTCCTGTCCAAAATCGTCGAAAAGGCTGCGACATGTCAGGTAACCAACCATGTTGAGACCAACCATCTTGGTGAGAAATATCAATCTGCCTACAGGAGGCATCATAGTACAGAGACTGCACTTCTTAAGGTGAGGAGTGACATTCTGCAGTCTCTCGACAATGGCAAGGCCATCTTCATGGTCTTACTGGACATGTCGGCAGCGTTCGACACGGTTGATCACCACATACTGTTACAAAGACTCAAATGTAGGTTTGGCATAGAGGGTACTGTAAACCGTTGGTTCGCATCTTACTTATGTGAGCGTACCACCAAGGTTACCATCAGAAACGAAGTTTCCAGAGATCACATGTTGAAATATTCACTTCCCCAGGGTTCTATTATCGGCCCACTGGGTTTTACTCTGTAAACAACCCCTGTGGGGGACATCATACGTGATCATGGTATTATGTTTCATGAGTATGCTGACGATATACAGCTTTACCTTGATTTCGACCCTAAGATCCCGGGTGACTATCAGCGTGCCTTAACAAGCTTGACCTCTTGTATATCAAAGATTACTGACTGGATGGTTGCTAATACACTCCAACTCAATCAAGCCAAGACCGAGTTTATCGTAATTGCAAGCAACCGTGTTTTACCATCTCTTGCCAATGTAGAGCTCAGACTTGGCGATGTCTGCATTTATCCCTCTAAAACAGCTAAGAACCTGGGCGTTATAATTGATGCTCCGCTCAACATGTCTGAGCAAATAAACTCCCTCTGTAGATCTATCAATTTTCATATAAGGAACCTTTGGAGGATTCGTCGCTTCATTACCCGTGAAGCTTGCCACAATGCTGTCAGGGGGCTGGTCCTCTCGCGCCTTGATTACGCAAACTCTCTGTTGCTGGGCGCACGTGCAGTAGATCTTAAGCGTTTACAGCGCCTTCAAAACAAGGCCGCACGGTTAGTTTTTAGTTGTGGTCGAGAACAGCCCTCTGCCGGCTTGTTGCAGGAATTGCATTGGCTCCCTGTTAATGAGCGCATTCAGTACAAGCTCCTGTTGTATATTTACAAATGTCTCCATAGTGAAGCTCCTTCTTATCTCGAACAGCTTATCTGTTTACAAAGAAGTAATGATCCACTTGATGCTAGACACCGACTCCGCTCTCACTCCGACTGCACCCGCCTATCCACTCTGAGATCTCACAAAAAGGCTGGTGATTCCTCCTTTGCTGTCGGTGCTCCACGTATTTGGAATAACATACCCATCGAGATCCAAGAACCGGAGTCTGTGTCTGGTTTCAAGCGTATCTTGAAAACATATTTATTCCCATGTTGATTTTTGTTTTTCTATGCTTTGTTATATATATATATATATATATATGTTTTATTATTGTAAAGCGCTGTGTTCTCTGTAGAGCGCTATATAAATGTTTGTATAGAATAGAATAGAATAGACCATACAACATGTACAATCTTCATTCATATTCACGACAAAAACCCACTTTTAAGTGCAAACTCACGATCAACTGTGTCCACGTCATCTGTATCGGGGCATTATAATATCATGATTGCGCCCTCTCTAAATCCTGTTGAAAAAAGAGGCCTTACCGCTCTCTTACATCTCATTGAATAAGCCTATAGGGTCATGTGTTTTAAGCTCGCCTCCTTTCGCGTTACACACGGATTTTGGCTTTCACGACATGATTTTAACTTTACACATTTATATTTGCTTGTATACCCCCCTGAGGTAGTAAAAGTATATATTTTCTGAAGGGAAATTTCATGAGGAAACCAAATATGCCATTAAAATTATAGTACGACTAAGAACTAAAATGGTATGATCGGAAATGTTCGGAAAAATATCAGAGTTTTTAATTTTTAATTCGAGATCCATATATTTTTTATACCTACCCCTATCATTATTTACTTTACATATTTGAATTCCTCATGAAATTACCCATTAGATGATATATAATTGTTAAAGTTACTACGTCGGTATGGTAATTATACCGGCTAGTGAATATCTCCAATTTTTATTTTATATATTTTTAGAATTTTCAAAAATATTTGTTTAAGGATGAACCCTTCCCTGATATAAACTGCATTTCTGAATTCCTCTAGTTACAAGCTTTCCAAAAATGTATACTTTTGCTATCATAGGTTGAAAACTTTTTCTGTTATTGTCATTTTTATAAATCCGGTAAATTGAGGCTGATTATTCATGTTTACTGTGTAGCGAATAGGAAGAAAGCTGATGTTCATTGTCTTATCCATAATTAATTAGTTGTTACAAATAGTTGACAAGTCTGTTGAACCACATACTTAAAGACTACTAATTATCCTTCAAAATGGGACCAGAATGGTGTTTGTAACATTAGGAGATGACTAGTTATTGTAAAAAGAACAAAACATGGGATTATCCCCATTGAGTTTGTACAGGCGACACCCCTTCCAGAAACACCCCTTCCAGCACCACCCCTGGTCCCCAAACATCAAACAGCTGTATCTCCCATTCTGTATTAGCTATACCAATGCCATTTTGCAGGCAGATAGCTTGTTATTAGGGCTTTAAAATGATACCAAATTTGTTGAGATAGCTTTTGTGGTTTTAAAAATATTTGAGGAAAATTACAGCATGAAACTAAAAAATGTAACGGCACCACCCTATTGGGAGGCGAGTTCATAACGCGTGACCATAGGCGAAAATCTTCTGAAATCTTTTGTTTGGTTACTGAGATACAATATGGTAATTTATCGTTTATGTCATCGATGTCGATACATATCGCCAAACTTTGTCAATAATAAAGATTGGCGTTACTACTTTCGCCTCTCCATCACGACAATGGTTGGGGAAATAATGATTAAGTTCCTCGCGCCATGGCCAATGGCGCCTCGGGCTCATTCTTAAGCGTTTGACTACCGCGGTTTAGAGTGAAAAAGATCGCGAGGGTCTTTAACATAGAACACTGCAAAAGAATATGTTTCACCTAAATAAATATACTTCTTCACTAAGTTATCATTAATATCTCGTGATAGATGAATAGACTATAAAGAACACGATGATCGGCCGACGCCGCGCCGGCGCTAGAGGGCGTGCACTCATCATGCAAGGCCTCTATCAGACGACGATGGACACGCGAAAACCTAAATTTTGAATTCGTATTGGAATAACACGTATTCGAGAATGTTGATCTAATCATTTTGAAAAATTCATCATAGGTTAGAAGAAAAATTGTCCAATCCAAAAACTGTTGTGGGTGGCTAGCCACCCGCAGTGTCAGTATCATTTTTTGAATTTAAACCGTTGTTAAGCGTTCGTCCCATTCACTTGATCACGTAACCTCGTTCGCATATTTTAAACTGAATCTCGTGAATACGCCCGTGTCCAGCGTCGTCTGACCTCTATAGCGATTATCCAGTACGAATGCACTGTACCTCATCAATTATCATAACGGGACGCATAGACGATGTTAAAAGTGTCATTTTAACACCATGATTTTCATATTATACTTTCTCATTGTACCTAGGGACCGTTCATAAATACTTTGGTGGGAAGGGGGGGGGGGGTGGCTGGATAATTTCATTTTTGGTATATCAAAACCTTTTTGACCCCCCCCCCCCTCTCGCCATGCCACACACTTTTTTGACCCCCCCCCCCCCTCTTGCCATGCTACTTTTTTGACCGCCCCCCCCCCCCGTATTACTGCCTGCACCTGAAACTTTCTTGTCCCCGTTTATTGTTATCAAGTTCAGAGAACATAGATATGATATCTTTTATGGGGTTATTTTTTGACCATGTTTCATTGATGGACGCATCACATCTAGGAGGGCAAGTTGTAGAATCTAGAGTGAATCAGAACTACCACTTTAATTGCAGGTATCTTTGGTTTAGTGCCATGGTCTTTAATCCCTGAATAGCTTCACATATTTATGCACGGATCTCTGTTTTTGAAACCAATTAGGATGCTCCCTCCAATTATATAATAAAAAAGACAAGATATATATCCTGGCTTTAAATATGTTTTTGAATGAATTAAAATTTGCCCTTCATTCTTTTTAGCTGAACATGAAAATAGGGCCGTAGACATCTGCGCCCGCCAAAAAATTAGCTATTTTTACGTTGATTTATGAATTTTCCGTAAACAATGTGCATAGGCCTATATGTAAAGCAGGGGTTTGGGGGCGGAGGCCCCAGAAAATTTTGAAAACTAATGAGTGTTTTAAACTTTTTTGACCCCCCCTCTGTTGGGGTTTTCAACAAAAAAAATTGACCCCCCCCCCTTTGCAGCGTATCAAAACTTTTTGGGCCCCCCCTATAATTATCCAGCCCCCCACCAAAGTATTTATGAACACTCCCCTAGCTACATGATCTGGTGTCTAATACTTTTGGTTGCTAGTGTAGTTTCCCTGGACATTTTTATGAACAAGTCCTCTGTTGTAATCCCTGAGCTTTCGATTTGGACGACGGCCAATTACTTCTACGATGGTATCTTTTTAACATGACGGTCCGGTGTACAAAGTTCCCGTTCTGCGGATAACTCGATTCGATCTCAAACGACGAACGTACCATTTGACCTTTGACATAATGGCATACGCGCTGTCAGTATTGTGGATTTTGCCGGGGATTTTGGCGACATCAAAACCGAAACATGACCTTTAATATCAGATTTGGTTTTACGTCAAGTATATTAATTTTAAAGCGAAATCCAATACAATCATATGTGAAATATAGATGGGCACGGGCTATGCAAAAAACGGAGGTAAAAGCCGAAAATATAATATCATCAAAAACAAACCACGTCAGTGTAAATCTTACTTATCGGAAAGGCAATACCCTGTTAAATTCGGCAGACTGGCAACGCCATAATTTGGCGATGTTATGGTGGTGCAGTAGCGTCTCTGCCACGCCGTTTTACATTGATGCACGCCTAATTTCAGTCTCAAGTAAAGAAATATTATGAATTTGCACTGACCCTATACAGCCTAAAGGGATACACACATGTGACAGCGGACCCTCACCCCTAAGCCAAACCTAGTTTGTATGCCTGATTGTCCCCTCAATTATATGAGAACACAAAGCTTACTGATATACAGCTAATATTTCTTGACTGCTTTTTATTTATGGTTTTAATGAATCCGTTTTTAAAATACACCAAACAACATGGCAAACCTTGTTCATATCATGGACTATAATATAATTATTAGAAGGGCCTCAAGGCATAGTCCATGTTCACATTCAATAACAATTTTAAAATCTTTATTTTTAAACCTTGTTTCAAATATAAGGCCCTTCACAATGAATGTTATGTTTCCTGTTGCACCTCAAAAAAATAGGGGGCGGTCACTATTCATTATTCATTATTCATTATTTTACCAGAGTCAAAACATGCGATACAACTAATACCATATTCGCATGCGTTTAATCACATACAGGTAGTTACATGGTGCTAGCACCCACATACATGACACAGGAACATGGGCAACCATCCAATCAATCTCTCTTCAGCTTTATAATGCATGTGGAAAATTGATTTCTTTTAAGTGGAAAATGTTCTTAAAATTAGTGTGTTTGCATGCACTTCAAGCGCATCATACAGATCAAAATAATTCAGGCCTTTTTAACAGATGGAGAGAGAATAACTAGGCCCGACAATCATTGTTTGAGTGATAGGGGTTTTCAAAGTTCAACAAGAGTAACTGTGATTCTACTGAAACAAGAAACAGAAAATCTTGTCTGGCACCCTCTGGCATTTTTTTAATTTAAAAATCATCCAAATTATATAAATTAATTGCAGCCAATTTTTAAAGTTTACAGATGGAGATAGAATAACTAGGCCTGACATTCATGATTGTTTGAGTAGTAGGGGTTTTCAAAGTTCACCAACAGTAACTGTAATTCGAGATATGGCAAATTTGCTATTTTTTAGGAAATAGGACTGCGGTGAGATGTAATAAATGCTACGATAGAAAGTTCTGTTTATTTTTCTGTGAGAACGAGCGCAAGGCTACCTGAAAATCCATTTGAAAAAATGGTGTTTTAAGGTAAAAGTACAAATAATGAATTCATCTCAAATAATGAATTATTTTGGGATTTTGGCATTTCGGGGCGGGCGGCAACAGGAAACATAACATTCATTGTGAAGGGCCTAATATGGTCCTACATACATTAATTGCTTAAGGTATGCCTAGATTAACATGATTGTTAAATCACTAATCAAAATATTAACTAATATTACTGGCCAACCAAAATGTATATATAAAAAGGATCTCTGCTTGCATGTGTCCAAAGCTTGAAGCACACACTTTGTAGATGCATGCTGCAAGGTAATATTTAACATGTTTAATGAATTATTCCATGCTTGCAAATTGCGTGCGTATAAAACTGAAGCACCGCATATCACATGCATGCAGACAATGAGCGTGCGAATTGTATGCGGCATGCAAAATTAATAACCGCATGGTGCACGCATTGCACGCAGTGTGCAGCATCAGGCTGATATTTGATGGAACTTGTTTACGCATGCACACACGAAACGTATTACTCGCACGCCGTGCGTGCATCATTCAACTCGCATCACACGCAAAAAAAGCCTATTCCCTGTGCACAACTTGAAATGTATTGCGCATGCAGGTAGCATTCTACTCCCGCGCATATAGCATAAATTCAGATGCATCGCTGATGCGTAGAACAACTCCGCCGCATTGCTTAAAGTAATAATTTTGTCAGACACCATAATACGGTACGGTCTAAAACAATACCTTCATGCCGAAAAAAAGAAACCCTGTTCTACGGGCAAACAGACCTCTCAGAATGGGTCGGACTGACGGTCAGGTGTATTTTTTTAAAAATTTTATACTCTTTTCTCTTCCATGTCTTCCAAAATGACCGAAAAAATCAAACAAATCCGTGTATTAATTTGCACGGGAACATTATTTGCATGCGCAAATGAGTACCGGTTGGACAGGGTTTCTTTTTTTGCGTTGCCTTATTCTCTAATTTATCTTCCTCTGAACAGTGACGTTACTTTATATTCACTGCATTTGCACGGTGAATCTTTCCGTCTTTCTATGCATGTATTTGTCAGGAGTGCTCGGACACTTAAATCAAGGACTGTAGGCTACAGAATCATGTGTCATTCAATCTTAAAATGTTGCCATCTCATTCCATTAGGTTACAAGGCCCATTTAGCAGCGCTATAAATTGATGCCCTAAAACCCGTCACTAAATTTAAATATTCGATATTCCATCTAAGCTGGTTGCCATATATGACATAATTCTCGTGTGCAACCAACCGGCTGTGTTGAGTTGTGTAAAGGCATGAGCGTAGATGTCATTTGCAACATAATGGAAACTTACCCATGCAGTTAGCCCCGAATTTAAATATATGCACTGGGTAAATAAATCCTCTCGCAGTATTGATAACAATAGGTTTACCAGAGCGAATTAATAGCGCTTCTAAGCGGGCAATTTATGTCATGATATTTGTGGTGGAGATGATTTCTGTGTCATGATTAAATGCAAGGCAAATAAAAGAATGTCCTAGAATATGTGTAATTTATGTTGAATAATTATAAATTATTTATTATGTAAGGGAAGGTAGAAGTTAATAAAGGCTTATGAGCTTGGAACTGTATAAAATATATATTGCAAAACAGAATGTTCAAATTGTTGTAATCAGAAGAACAATGTAATTTTAAATAAACTCGAAAATGTCTGGCCAGAGAGGTCCGAAAGCAGGTTACGCAACAGTCTCTTCCACTGTATCGGTTTGTCGCTTTTTTACGGCGTTCTTTGTAGAACCATACATACAACTCTTCTCTTTGGGTTTAATGCTAAAATCCGCGGCAATTTCTTCAAAAGTTCTGTTTTTAGTTTCAGGCAAGTACCGGAACAGAAATAGAGTTGCTGCCGATAAACATACGAAATATATCAAAAAGGTGTAGCCACCGATACTTTCCTGAAATATAAAAGAAATTGAGGAATTAAGGACAATACAATATTATTTAGGTCTCAATAGATCTTCTTTGAAAACCCATAGAACCACAGATTCTCCAAACAATCGAGGATCTGTAATAGAACTTATTCAAAAGGCACCGTTTATACTTTATTTCGGCTCAAAGTGGGAGATGACGTCAGCGCGTAATCTAATGATAGACGCAGCATTTCTACGCCAAGGCCAACAAGGTTTTTTTTTGTTATCGTCGTTGCCACCATAGACTATAACTACTTGTAGAGACTGCTCATTACGCATACCAATACACGCAACTCGTCGAAGCTAAAAATAGTACCGTCACCATGGCGATATTGTATAAAGCGAGAAAATCGACATTTTATAACGCCCCTTTAATAACATGTAATAGTAAAGGGACCTATTTAGTGGTGTGGAATCTAAAAAAAATTATGTAATTGTCAGAATATTTCGATGCAAATTTTTAAACAGCCTTTTATGTTATGAAAACCCAGCACTAAATAATTTAGTTCGATTTCGTAAGCCAGGTAAAACTACTTAAGTTCAATAAAAGCTGGCAAGCTCCCGATTGCTGGAATATAATGCACGAATTCTTTAGTGTGGTATAATATACCACCATTTATGATAATTCACACCTTGTTCACTTGTATTGTAGCGTCCAATGGCCCAATGAAAACATCTCCCATGCCTAAAATTTTGCACGTACTCCTGCTGATACAAATCTCGATTCGGATGAGAAAAAGGTATTTTAATATGGTCACACCTTTAAATGGGACTACCACTGGACTGTATCTTGATTTTTGAATGCGGGATATTTGTCACAGTCATTTACAGACTACTTACATTTAGTGGCGGGAAAGTTAGCGACACAAGCACCATAGCCCACCATGTGACCTGGAAATATATACTCATTGCGGCTGGTCGCGTGTGTTGCATCCACATCTCAGCGGCAGTAAGATTTTTGATTCCAACTGAGATTAGAAAAGATTTAACAGTTCGAATAGAATATCATAAAATGATTGAAAAGCCTAACTCCAAGGTAGGTTTGGGGGGTAATAACTGGAAGAACAGAAGGCCAATCACCAATAGAAAAATAATTCTTCTCTACTGACACCGGGAAGGAACTCGTAACCGCCGGAGAGGCGAGTCCGTGAAAATAGCATTTAGAAGCTGTAGTGCACGCTCCTCAAAGCTTAATTTCCGTCGCCATGTATGACGGTATGACCTGCCGTGATTGTGCAATGAAAGGAAACAAGGTTATCATCACAACATTAACTGAGTACTGTAAGTACTCAATAGGACGCAGTTGGTATTGGCAGCTACTCCCAATTTCAGCCACCATCAACTTTCATCAGATTGAAGACCAAGTTTCACTAAAGTTTCACAAATTCAACATATTTTCTTGTGACATGAAAAAAATCTTACAGCGGTATTATTATTCATGTATACTATGCTGCAGTTTTAGCGTCTTAAATTCAAATATTTTTGTTTTTTTAATTCAATTATTACTCAATACATAATTATACTCAGGCATTAAACAGTCTTTCACATTGATACTCAATGGGACGCAGTTGGTATTGGCAGCTACTCCCAATTTCAGCCATAGAACCATCAACTTTCAACAGCTTGAAGACCAAGTTTCACTAAAGTTTCACAAATTCAACATATTTTCTTGTGACATGAAAAAAATCTTACAGCGGTACTATTATTCATGTATACTATACTGCAGTTTTAGCGTCTTAAATTCAAATCTTTTTGTTTTTTAATTCAATTATTACTCAATACATAATTATACTCAGGCATTAAACAGTCTTTCACATTGATATTGGAGCACGGCAACATGGTGAATACAAGGAGATACATGTGCGTAAAACTGATGGCGTGCTTACAAATATAGCATAAACAAGATTTAAACAACTTGTATTGTTACCTGGTCCAATTCCAAATAAGGCTGTAAATATGTAAATCAGAGCTATGGTCACCCATTTCATCCAATCCAATTCATCCTATAATACAAATAATGGACACAAAATATGTGCATAAGGCATAAGGCTGAATTGCATAATTAGAACACTTGACTTTAGAGTAAATGTCACTTCACATTTAAAATACATGTAAAACAGACACATAAATTACTTTGGCATAAGGCGGAATTGCGAATTAGTATGCTAGGCTTCAGAGTAAATGTCACTTTTACTGTTCACATTTGTAATGCATATAATATAGAAACACAGGTTACTTTGGTATAAGGTTGAATTGAGAAATATGTATACTAGGCTTTAGAGTAAATGTCACTTTAACTCTTCACATTATTTGTAATACATGTAATATAGAAACACAAATTACTTTGGCATAAGGCGGAATTGCGAATTAGTACGCTAGGCTTTAGAGTAAATTTCACTTTTACTGTTCACATTTGTAATACATATAATATAGAAACATAAATTATTTTGGCATAAGGCGGAATTGAGAAATAAGTATGTTAGGCGTTAGAGTAAATGTCACTGTAACTCTTCACCTTATTTGTATGTAATATAGAAACACAAATTACTTTGGCATAAGGCGGAATTGTGAATTAGTACGCTAGGCTTTAGAGTAAATTTCACTTTTACTGTTCACATTTGTAATACATATAATATAGAAACATAAATTACTTTGGCATAAGGCGGAATTGAGAAATAAGTATGTTAGGCGTTAGAGTAAATGTCACTGTAACTCTTCACCTTATTTGTATGTAATATAGAAACACAAATTACTTTGGCATAAGGCGGAATTGAGAAATTAGTATGCTAGGCTTTAGAGTAAATGTCACTTTAACTCTTCTCATTTTTAATACATATAATATAGAAACAAAAATTACATTGGCATAAGGCGGAATTGAGAAATTAGTATACTAGGCTCTAGAGTTAATGTCACTTTAACTCTTCATATTTGTAATACATATAATATAGAAACACAAATTACTTTGGCGCAACGCGGAATTGCGAATTAGTATACTAGGCTTTAGAGTAAATGTCACTTTAACTCTTCATATTTGTAATAAATGTACTATAGACACCCAAATAACTTTGGCATAAGGCGGAATTGCGAATTAGTACGCTAGGCTTTAGAGTAAATTTCACTTTTACTGTTCACATTTGTAATGCATATAATATAGAAACATAAATTACTTTGGCATATGTAAGGCGGAATTGAGAAATAAGTATGCTAGGCTTTTAGAGTAAATGTCACTTAAACTCTTCACATTTGTAATACATGAAATATAGAAAAAATAAATTACTTTGAAATAAAGCGGAATTGCGAATTAGTAGGCCTATGCTAGGCTTTAGAGTAAATGTCACTACAGAAACGTAAATTACTTTGGCATAAGGTAGAATTGCGAATCAGTACGCTAGACTATAGGGTAAATGTCACTTTTACGCTTCACTTTGTCTCTAGACTTCTAGGATGACGCTAGAGTTATATTTTGGGTCAAACATCACGTCGTATGGATATTTTCCGAAAATGTAAAACTAATTTCCATGATTCATAAATATCACTTTTACGCTGAATTCAAGCGTATTCCGTTCGCAGTTTCACCTAAAATAATGTTCCGAATATGGTAAGAAAAAGTCAAAATCCAAATATTGGCAAATATGAGGAGGTAGAACTTGTTTGAATGACCCTCGTATATTGCCAATCTATCATGTTAGTTTCACTTCAAAAGTTGTACACTGGGAAGTAACTCCAATTTCCGACTTCCCAACGCCACCTGGGCTTCGGAAATCAGTGGGTTAACCCTAATCGAAAGTGATTCGAACGTTTTGATAGTCTTTGGCCAAAAAAACCGGTGTATATCTAATCTATCATAACAATAAGAATTTGTCATTTTCGCTAATAATATTATTTATCTTTCCGGGTGTGAATTGCAATGAAATACACCCTCTACCTCATATAAATATCTTACCTCTGCATTTATAGATATTGTGAGTCCAATCAGTATAACAAGAGATGCTGACATAGGGTACAATAACAATGGACGTCTACCAACCTTGTCTACCAATAACACCTGTAATGGATGAAGAGAAAATCTCGTCACATCATACCCTCGCGGGATTTACCAGTGACGGAATCAAAGTTTCAGAATTCCTAAATATTCATAAGGTAGTAAAATGGATGTTTACCAGAAAATTTAGCATCATTATGACCTGCGTGAACTATACTTAATCGCCGTCAGTTTCTATTCAAGATGACCAGTACAATAACCACCACTAAACTCAGAAATACTGGATCATTTTGGTGGTTAAAGGTTCAGGCAATAGAATAGACTATTTTTCGAGCCCATCGTAGACTTGGCAGAAGCTCTCGAGGATTGCCGACACATTTAGAGGCTAGAGCAGTCGTAGACGTACGGATCGCGAGTACATTTTACAAGTTTACATTGTTGCATGACTGTGTATCCCAGAAACCTGCAACTTATTTTGACCATGAAAGTAACAGACCTTCTGTTACTTTCATGTTTTGACGGAGCTCTATTTTGATTTTTAAGCCATGGATTTTAAATGTTTATACACTATGGAAACCTTAGGATCTCCAAATTTACGTGGTGAAAGATTGGTTAATCTGTTTTCAAATTATACGCATGTAAAGAAATGTATGTCGAAACCTGTCCAACCGATTTGACGGATAATGACGGTTCTACTGTTCAGTCCAGTTCATTTTCCCATTCACACTTGCAACTAATATTGACGGCGTTTAATTTTCACTTTCTCACCATGGATTGGAATCATGTCTCTTAGTGCCCCTTTAAAATCCCCCAATAATTAACATTGTTAAATTGGTTTTGGAATTACCGGTCCGTTGGAAGGACCATTTGACCTCAAAATGAGGTATGCAGATGCTTTATGATTGTTTCTGGGATGGGAGATTTTGACGTGCTAATTTCAAATCTGGATGATGCTAACTCATCATAGCTGATGAGCCTTTTGAGAAATAAGGGGGTAAAGTTCTGGGAGGGGGAAATTTTCAAAACTACTTTACAGGTAGATATAAATGAGGAACATAAAAATAGGCCTATAATCTATGAAGCGAGACAAACAATTTGACACCTTATTTATGTGATATGGACAATATTTCTATATAATTGACACCAACTTGACTTTTGCTTCATAACTTCAATAATATAAGTCATAAACATGTCACACTATATATTTTTGTGATCAGTAAACAAAGATCTACAATTTCATATATTAGTTGTGTCTGTATAGTAAATTTGAAAATGTCCCCCTCCCAGAAGTTTCCCCCCTTATTTCTCAAAACGCTCAACAGCTACGAGTTTGCATCATCCAGATTTGAAATCAGCACTTCAAAGTTCCCAGAAACAATCATTAAACATCCCGCATACTCGATTTTGAGGTTAGGGTCAATATCCTCTTACATAATTATAATAGGTCAGGGTCAAATAATTCACAGGTCATCTCCATACAACAAGAAGTGTCTTGAAAAAGAAATGTATACATCTCACTAATTTACTTATAACATGCCTATGCTGTTGTACAGTGAAGCTTCCACATCCGGGGATTTTTCTCCGCTGCACTCGCCGGACTAGGTTATACATGAGTCACGTGTCCAGTAAATTTACTCGCGAATATTTTCCCCGTATACCTTGTTTATGTTAAAGCATTTTTGCTATGAGATACGCATGCAAAATCTAGCCCGACTACCTCCATACGGAAAGACCATCTGTTGCAGAAAGCAATTGTTCGTACACGAGTTGAGTTAAATTCATTCAAAAAAGGGGTCGGTTGGGTTTTTTTTCGTCGCCTTCAGCTCACATTTTTTATACCAATCTACCAATTTAAAGACCATATTTCATTCATCTCATCATTTAACCTTGCTTACCCCTAAAACCGTAGTAATGACGTTAACGCTACTGTATGCTACGGTTGCGTAGGCGATTTCTGATTGGTCCAATCCTGCGATGGTATAGATTTCAGTCGTGTAGAAGAAGAACTGAGGTGAACGGAACGAGAATGATAATCCATAAATTATTTTCATACACAATATTGCATCTTGGGGTATCTTATGATATTAATTTTAGGGAAAAGTGTACTTTAGATCCCAGATTCTGGACTGTACTAGTATCGTCCGATACTGGAACTCCTAGTATCGTCCGATACTGGAACTCCTAGTATCGTCTGTCGGACGATACTGGCACATATAAATGTTCCAGTATCGGGCGATACTGGAACATAATTATGTACTACAGTGCAACTTACCATAAATGCCCGTTTCACCAAATTCACTTAAATGACAATAACAACACCAATTTTCCTCCAATAAAGTCAAGTTTGGTGACACTTATTAAAGAAGTCTTAACGTAAATATTTATTAGAGCGATTTTATAAAATGACATCATTTGCGTATTATTTGCATATTTAATTAGCATCAAGTCCAAAACACATTTGACTTTATCTAGAGATGTGTGTACGCTGGTATATTGGAAATCAGATATGTTGTGCATATACCTAATTCTGATATTTTTGTATGAGCAAAATTAAAAAAATCTTTGTATTTTTTTCTTTATTTGATTAATTTGTATATCTAAGAACTAATATTTAAGACTTAATTTAAAGATAACCATAACTTTAATATTGGCATGTGACCTATCAAATTAGAGCTAAAGACTGAACAACAAAATGGTATGAGCACTTTTTATGATTTTGTTTTCAGTTTCTTATTATAGGTATTTAAGCAGTGTGTATACATTTTGTGCACACTCTTAGCTTTAGTGTATGCAAACAAATGATTCACCAGTCAGGGAACATGCTTTTGAATTTACCGCGTTAGCAGTACATCAACATCAAATATGTGCAGTGAAGCATGGTTATACACTAGAGGGCTGTGTGTGGATTTCTATACCAGTCCCCTATACTATGCTTGTTTACATCCAATATAGGTCTATATGCATGACACAATGAAATAAAGGGCAGGTATGGTAAGTTTACTGTAGTATCGTTCAATACTAGGACAAATATCACTGGTATCACGTGTACCAGTATCGCCCGTACTGGAACAGTAAAATCGTACTAGTATCGACCGATACTGGCAACTTTTATGTTCCAGTATTGAACGATACTAGTATACCAGTATCTGGGACCTAAAGTACACTTTTTCCTAATTTTGTAGAATTTATGTTTTTGTGTGTACGAAATACAGAAAGAGATATTTTATGTTAGGTTTAGGGCAGAAATATGCTAATTAGATGCCTAATTTCCATAATTTAATCGTGTTTGCACATAGTTCACCCGTCACGTGAAAATGGACATGATGGAGGCCCGGGTCAAATATGAGTTATTGGTATGAATTGAAATAGCACATTTTTAGATTTGAAATGATACCATAATTAAAGTAATCGGACTTTGTAATAACAAGATACGATTTCAAGAAGCACATTTTTTTCTATTATTTTCTTCATATTTCACCAAATATATTTATTTGGCCTCTATCTCAAAACTGTGTTTGCCGACAACATTTAGGTCGTAGGATATTCTTGCACTCACAGTGTATGCATAAGGTTGTAAGTGCAAGAAGATCGCGTATGCACTGAAGTGGTATTCCTACGCGGGCTGCAGATGGTTGAATGACCTTTTGTGACTAACTGTGTTTAATCTAAGGACTTCAATATGAAGTTCATGTGAGTGAATAGAATGACGGAGACGGATATCTGGTGTTGGCTTCATTACCTTAAGTTTGGGAGATTCCCAATAGTAGATCCAATGGAATATATCAATCTATACCAATCAATAATTGCTTATGTATGGTTATGATTAAGATTATGGTTAGGGTTAGGGTTATGATTATGGTTCGGGTTCTGGTTTTGGTTTGGGTTCGGGTTCGGATTCGGATTATGATTGGGGTTCGGGTTCGGGTTAGGGTTAGGACCAGATTTACGAAAACCCACTTACAGCAGATATACCGGAAACATGAAACCCCACTGTCACCACGAGACTCAGGATGAGCGGCTTTTTCCATTCGGGATTTTTCAATCTCAAAATATCCATCATACTGACATTTTGAGAGACATTTTTCTTTGATTCCTCCTGAATAGCCTCGATTTCCATTTCTTGTATTTCTGCCGTGATATCTACAGAACTCCCACGAAGTTTCTTTAGAGCTGAGAATATAAAATGATAAAACTCAAAGTCAATGGCAACTAAATATGTGTTTAGTCAGATGTGCAGGTCACGTCAGAGATATTCTTTTACACTTCCAAAACTATATTGAAAGAATTGTCTTGTATTCCGAAACGTCGGTCACCTTTTAATTGTATTGTTGTTTTTCTAATCTTTGTGTCATTGCATGTACACCTTTTTAGCTTTCTTCTACATTTTAAATATTGAAAGATTACCAATTTCAGCATCCTTATATCGCTTTTGCTTGAGGTACAACCACCTTGGACTCTCCGGGCAAAACGGAAACGCCACAATTACTAACACACCCAAAACAGCCGTTAATGACAGGAATATTGGCCATGATTGCTGATCGTAAAAACACGAAAATCCAATGATCTGAAATTGTGTAAAAATATTTGTATCGTTACAAATTCTGTTATACCCTTCACAGGGGTTCATAGTGCGTGATTTTTAAGTACGACGCATACGCATACTACCGATGTTGATGTATAGGGAATTACAAAATTTAATATGCCGTTTGATATTTCAAAATGTTCACTAGTTTATGAGGCAACCTGTGAATGTATATATATATATTCAGGAATCTCTGCACACTGATTTTACGTTAATAGGGCTTATTTTAACACCCAATCTATGTAGTAGAACATGTAAAATAACATGGGATATTAATACAGTATCACATGATTAGTATCATGTCAGAGTATACTCTAGTACTCCAGAGTACAGTATCTCATGATTAGATTTATTCCGTCTTGGCGCCCTCAACGAGATAAAGCGCAATAACACTGACAAAATAGTTTAAGAATGTAGGATATCCCATATTTATTGTTTAAGCTAGTGGCCATCCTTGTTTTTACCTCCCCTAGGCCATCCTTGTTTTTACCTCCCCTAGGCCATCCTTGTTATTACCTCCCCTAGGCCATCCTTGTTTTTACCTCCCCTAGGCCATCCTTGTTTTTACCTCCCCTAGGCCATCCTTGTTTTTACCTCCCCTAGGCCATCCTTGTTTTTACCTCTCCGACCACCAACCCCCTGAGTGTTTTGACATACACTTGTTCATGAATATCATTTCAGCGGTGTCAAAATATAAACACTTTCCATGAGATACTGTCATGACTGTACTCTGGAGTACTAGAGTATATTCTGACATGATATTAATCATGTGATACTGTATTATTATCACATGTTAGTTTACATGTTCTACTACACAGATCGGGTTATTTTAATACCTCTCAAAAAAGTTTGGATTTTTCTTCTTCAATCGCCTACATTTTGACAAAATCATCAGTACACTGCCGCCCATAAGTATTTCCCCCTCTGGAAGCTTGCAAGTTATCACTGTGTTTTCGACAAAGTATTAAACCATCAGACCCAATTACCATTTCATTGTGTTCATTGTACATTTTATACCAATAAATTCATGTTTCCTATTCAGATTCATGATTTAAAAGCATTATAATTCATGATTCTATCGAGCAAGTCAAAATTCCAATGTAAAATCGCCGTAGTGAATCACCTCATGAATATCAATTAGCTCATTATCGGCAGTGTAACGCTATGGAATTTTCAACTGAGATCGACTGGTGATGGAAAACTTCATGTGCAGAAATTTATAAATGATAATTGGCATGCGCAGTTTATTGGAATACCTTCAGAAAAAACATAGTTCGACGTCAGATAAATAACTTGTTTTAGCTGGAATGGTTCATTTTAACTTTGATAGAATTTAAGCAATAATATTGTCCTCAGTAAATGGTAAAATATATACATATCCGTCGCCAATGAGAACTGATTATAAGCATGAAAGCAGCTTTTCTACTAAGTTTTGATTTACCGTAAAAAGATGGCTGGGCTGAGCTTTATTCCGTTATTAATTTTTAACTCACTTACGTGACTCACGAGTTGCCCAGTACACGAAACAAACACGCTGAAAGCTCCGACAGCACCGCGCAGATTGATTGGAGATATCTCCACTAGATACACGGGCATGATCACCAACGAAAAACCTTAAGGTTAAAAAGATGACAACTAATATATCTTCATTAAATTCTCTAAATCATGATCGAATCTTTATTAGCTAGCGGGACGCCCGTTCTTCGGGCGGCGGGCTCCCACTAGTAAGTAGGGTCTACCAATTCTGTGGGTCTACCAGAGCGAACACCTACAAAATGAAACAACACATAAAAGTGCTGGAAAATTCATCACGAAATTGGTAAGAATATATACATTCTTATGTGTCCCTTCATTACCCCACATATGAGTAAATATGATTTGGAAACTGCGGGATGCCATCGCGACCATTTTGGATTTTTTTAATGCTCAAGGTTTCAGATCACGCAGTTTCTAAATCAAGTATCAAAAATATATAATCCACGAAAAAAACATTGCATGCAAAATCAGGGTGCTTATAGCCATTGGGCAAGGGGTATAGTAACTATAGAGGATTCACATTGAGGGTAGTTTTTAACAACTTTTGTGTCAAGGTTAGAATCGGGATGTGGGCCCCAGACAAAAGTAATTATTATCATTCACAATCGTGATGCAAACTGAGGACTTATTGATATCTTCAAATTCAAACCCGGTATCTTTCGATGTTCTTTTTTATTATCAATTCCGCGAAGTTTACGGATCGAGTCATTGGTGAACTCCCTTTTGGCCATAACTCGTCATATCATTGCTATGCACAGGGTTGACAGCTTTTAATTCGGTGTACGTGACTCTAGATTGGGTCGGCCACACATCCCTCTATATGGCCGCCAATCGAGCACCCTTGCAATAAGGCGTGTGCAAAACACGAAAAGGATTCAGCCCATCACTTGCAAAGTATTGATATCAAATCAGCCTTTACTTTGTTGAACTCGGGTTAGGGGTACCGGATCTCGATAAATTAGGCCTTTATTACCATGACAAACATCCATACATACCTGCAAACAATCCAAGCAGCAATCTTCCAAGAAAAAGTAGCCCATATATGTTGACGCTTTGACATATTCCCATAAGTACACCGCCCAGTATGCTCAGCAAAGCACTTGCTATTATGTTTGTCTTTCTAAAAATGAAAAATGAACAAAATCAGAAATTTACAAGGGCGGATCAAAAAGTGTTGTCACTTGGCCCATTCAAAAACTACAGTCACATTCCCATGAAGTATCTTCCCTTGACCATGTTAACGTCGACACACCGTTGCATCCTCATATCCTCCACTTCTCGAAGCATTGGCGGTACCCCAAAGTAGGGATTGTCTCATCTCTCTGAATGTACAGCTTTGACTAGGTCTAGGATCCTTGAAAAAGGCCTCCCATCCATCTTTGATTTTGTTGTTGAAAAAGAGCTAGAAGTCGCAGGGAGCCAAGTTCGGTGATTAGGTGGATATTCCATAAAATGGATACCATTGTCATCAAGGTAAGTCTGGGTGAGGCAAGCTTTGTGAGGACTTGCAATGTCGTGATGCAGCATGGTTCGATACCGTCTTTGTAGGCTCCATTTCAGAGGTAAATAAGTAGCTGCAAATAATATGCTTGGCAAATTCTAGGCTATATACCCCGACTAAATTTACATAAGAGGGAGCTAAGAAAGTGGTGTCAAGGATGACGTAGTATTGTCGTGTGTAGCTGGGGCAGCCTTTGACATGTTTGGTGACAGAGAACTTACTGATCCGCCCTCGTATTGATGTGATTCATTACTCACATACATTGTCCTCGAAACAACATGGCTTTTATAATAGGTTGTCTCCTTTTTTCTCTAAAACTTTGCATTGCTGTCCAAATTCTTTTCTACGTGTGTATACTGCGTAGGCCTAGTATCTCACTTATATCATGCCTAACATGCCTAGTAAGACCTAGTATTTCACTTACATCAAGTAGAGGTAAAGGTAGGATTTCCAGATATTTTCTTGCCAGGTTTTTGGTATCCATTGCGCTAATGTTGACACTTGCTCACACGCAATACTAGGACTAAGCAATATTTAACCTACAAATCCGGCTAGGTGTTTCTATCCTCTCTAAATCTGTTGTACGTTCTCTCAAGGAAAGAATTAAGTAACTAGCTATCGGTCCATTTATGGCTAATCCACGTATTTAGGCACTTTATCGCGGAAAAAACAATGTAGTATTCAAAACTTATTTTATTGCACAGAAACATAAGCTTACATAATGTCACAGACTAACCTTCCCATTATGTCGCCAAATATCCCAGCTGCCATTGCGCCAAGAGCACCACCAACGGAATAGATGGTAACTGTCATAGAATAAATCCATGTAATACCGATTTCTGGTACATCTCCATTCCAATGATCGTGGTTTGTATCGTTTAGAAACTCTAAGATAAACTTTTAAAAAGAGAAAGGGCAATGAAAAAGTAGTACCTAGACTGGACTGAAAAGTATTCCCCGCGTCAACAAAAAATCAAGACTATGAATTCGCAACTTTGTATTTATACTCATTAATATCCCCACTTTAGAGGTAAATGTTGTACAATCTCAACAAATGACGAATAATTTCTATAAGTCAACTGTAGAGGGCCAAATCATATTTTTAAGAACAATCAAATGCTGTGTTTTTCAAAACATACCAAAACGTAAAACTAAATTATCACTTTCCCATGGAAATTGGGACCAGTTTGTTCTTCAATCAAAATAAAAAGCTGTATTATTATCATGTAGTATATACAGGGTGTCCCAAAAGTCTATGCACGTTTTTGAAGAGTCATATCTCATAAAATATAAATCATACGGTATAAATGTAACCATATTTTGATAGACGAGATTTGGGAAATTATTTTGATACCAAAAACAACCCTATTGGTGAACCCACAACATTAAAACTGGTTGAAAGTTTTTAGCCATGTGAGACCCACCCATACCAAATACCACACATTGTTGCTAAAAACAGGTGCGCATAAATTAACGGTATGAAAGCAACGTTGCGCATTAGTCACAGTTCACTGCTTACCTTGCAACATTAATGTTATTACCAAACTCGGTCACTCACAACATAAATAGGCGAAGTAGACAGCATTGCACAGCAAAAGTCTTCATTCAAGATGGTTTACAGCATAGATAAGTGAATACAAATTTTATGAGTCTACGCTGAAACAAATTCAACAAAAGTTCAGAAAACATTTTAAAGTGAAACGCGCGCCAGGAAGAATATCCATTCTTAAGTTGGTGGATACATTTTTAAACACAGGAACTGTGCATGATTTGTCTCGATGTGGTAGAAAAAAAGACTGGTAGATCAACAAGTCACCTTGATATCATAAGCCATGCAGTAGCCAAAAGTCCAAAGAGATCTATTCGCTGTGTGATGTGCGTGTTCACTTTTCTGTTACGTTATTCAATTTTTTAGGTCTGTGTTTTTGCATTAGCACACGTCTCTGTATAAATGGAAAACATTTCAACTAGATTTCACTATAGAAACGAAAACTATGTGTAATATAGTTTGTTATTATGATGGGATCACTGTAATGTAAAATACAATTGATTGACGGATCACTTTCCGTGTAACCAACTCTACCCGTCTTTTTGTTAATCTCAATAGGTATTGATTTATGAACTTTATCTCTCCGAAGTATAAAATTACATTTTTTGCAGTAATACATATGTTACATATAGGGTGGCATTACAAGCAGATGTTACGCCAATGTTTGGTCTCAAAATTATTTCCCACATCTCCTCTTTCTAAATATGTATTCATATTTTCAATACGACTTATATTTTGTGAAATACAAAGCTTCAAAGTCGTGCATAGACTTTTGGGACACCCTGTATATACAGCCCAGCAAACCAAGGTGGTACCTCTGGTCCCGGAGGGGAAAGTAATGGGCAACCACAACAGTCCAGAACCTCACCTTCAGATGACGCTCCACATAGAGCTGACGGGAAGGTAAAGGTGACGGGCTACAGACGTAAATGTATAGTCAGAATAGGAACATGGAATGTAAGGACACTAATGCAACCTGGCACACTCAATCTTCTAACAAGAGAATTTGCACGCTGCAATTTACAACTCCTTGGACTATCAGAGCTTCGCTGGGCAGGAAAAGGCCATTTTATCACTGATGACGACCATACAATCTATTACTCTGGTAATGAAAAGGGAGGCAGGAATGGTGTAGGCTTCATGGCTAACTCTTACATCAGCAAAAGAGTGCTGGGCTATAATCCAGTTAATGACAGATTAATCACCATCCGCTTGCAGGCTAAGCCAATCAATATCAGTGTTGTCCAAGTATATGCACCCACCTCGGCTGCTTCTGATGAAGTCATTGACAGTTTCTATGATCAACTACAGAATGTTTTATCTGGTCTACCAAGGAAAGATGTGATTTTGGTTGTAGGTGACTTTAACGCCAAGGTTGGAAAAGGAACTCAACATCCTGGAGAGGCTCAATTCATTGGGCAACATGGTTTGGGTGAGAGAAATGAGAGAGGAAACATGTTAGCAGATTTCTGCATTACAAACAACTTGGCTATCGCCAACACCATGTTCTTCCAACACCCAAGGAGACTCTTCACATGGCAAAGCCCTGGAAATGCTACCATTCGCAACCAGATAGATTTCATACTGATAAACAAGCGTTGGAGATCCTTAATCCAAATTGCCAAGACACTACCTGGTGCTGACATCGGCAGCGATCATCAGCTTCTTATCACAGACATGAGAGTCAAACTCAAAAGAATTAACAACACCCAGAAGACAAAGAGGTTTGACTTGCAGAATATTAGTAAAGAATTCTGGTCTGAAACACACAACAGATTTGAGGAGCTGATGCTGCATGAAGAGGGAAAGGACACCAAATGAGCTATGGGTAGATCTCAAGGATGCCATTCATCAAACAGCTGAAAAGCATATTCCACTCAAGCGTAAGGTGAAAACTCCTTGGCTTACTCAAGAGTTTCTTGATTTAGCAGATGAAAGACGTCAAATTAAGGAAGCCGGCCTACGTCATAGCAATCTGTACAGAAATCTATCCAGTGAAATTCAGCAAAAGGCTAGAAGGGATAAAAACAATCACCTTAACACATTGTGCAGCAACCTGGAGGACCATAGTACACGGAATAACAGCAGAGGTCTGTTTAGAGGTGTCAAGAATCTGTCATGCAAATCCACTCCCAAGCTTGCTGTAATTAAAGACGAGAATGGAAAGATTCTTACTGAAACCTCCGAAATAAAGGAAAGATGGAAGAACTATTGCAAGAGCCTCTATGCTTCCCAGGTGTCTAATCACGAAGCTGATTTTCCATGCTATGAAGAGGAGTCTGATATTCTTGTATCGGAAGTCAAGAATGCCATCCACAAGCTGAAAAACAACAAAGCACCTGGTCTTGACGACATCCCTGGTGAGCTTCTCAAAAATATTGACGATGCTGGAATCACGCTCCTGGTTCAACTGTGCAATAAGATATGACATTCCAAAACCTGACCAGATGATTGGAAAATGTCAGTGTTTCTTACCTTACCAAAGAAAGGAGACACCAGTGAGTGCAAAAATAACAGAACTATAGCACTTATTCCCCATGCAAGTAAGATCCTTCTGCATATTCTTAACGAGAGGTTGAGACCTCATCTGGAGAGGGAACTTCCATCAGAACAGGCAGGCTTCCGAAGGGGGCGAGGTACACGAGATCACATCGCTAACATTCGACACATCACAGAAAAATGTAAAGAATACAACAGAAAGGCTTATCTCTGCTTTATAGACTATGCCAAAGCATTTGACTGTGTGAGATACGAACCACTTTGGAAAGCACTTCTAGCTCTTGGAGTTCCGGGTCATTTAGTTCAGCTCTTAAAAAAGCCTCTATGATGGACAACTTGCATGTGTTCGAACCGCACATGGTGACAGTGATTGTTTCAATCTAGGCCAGGGTGTACGACAAGGCTGCATTCTTTCACCCACTCTCTTCAACATGTATGCTGAAGTTATTATGAGACAAGCCCTAGATGGTTGGAATAGTGGAATCGCAGTTGGAGGCTGGCTGATTAACAATTTAAGATATGCCGATGACACTACACTACTAGCCAATAGTCTAGAAGAACTGGGTGTGCTTCTCAATAGGGTCAAACTGGAAAGTGAATCCATGGGCCTACGTCTTAATGTGTTAAAAACCAAGTACATGGTCATTGGTGGTAATGATGACACGGCACCTCTGTCAGTGGATGGACAAATAGTAAAAAGGGTCCACCAATTAAATTCCTTGGTTCCCTCATCACCGATGAAGGAGGTTGTACATCAGAAATAAGACGCAGAATAGCCATGGCAAAAACTTCTATGACTCAGCTCTCAGAAAATCTGGGCTAACAGAGGCATAACAAAAGCTACCAAAGTACGACTGGTTAGAGCACTCATCTTCCCTATTGCAACGTACGGCTGTGAGTCTTGGACCATGACAATTGCAAGCACAAACAAGATCAATGCTTTTGAGATGTGGTGTTGGCGCAGAATTCTTCAAATCAATTGGACAATGAAAAGAACCAACTTAAGTGTCCTGCAGGAAATCGGTCCTACAAAACGTCTGATTGCCAATATAAACTCCCAGACACTCTCCTACTTCGGCCATATAGCCAGGCGCACAGGTTCCTGCTTAGAAAAAACAATTATGCAAGGAGACGAGGCAGGCCAAGAGCAAGATGGTTTGACAGAATAAAGAACTTGGTTGGTCAACCGATTCCAAATATTTACAAACTGGCTGCTGACCGCCGAAAGTGGCACGTCATCTGTAAAGTCACGAGCTGTCAGTCATGACGGAGACGTACCAACCAACCAACCAAGTATATATAACGCAGCATATCTGTAAGTAAGGAGATGAAAATTATCTGAACAATATTTCATTTCATTATATTCTGCGTCAATAATTCTTACAATTTTTGTATGTAATTTCAATGTAGGCCTAGCCTCTTATTATTGTTTTTCTAAATGTTACCTACAATATTAGAAAATATTGTTCGAACACTTTGCAGGTGTAATGTAAGGTGTTCCCCCTTTCCCCCTGATCAATGTTGAATCCCACAATTTGCCCACCATCAGCACAGGACCTCGCAAGATTGATCGGTGGAGAAGGGGAGGGGTATGAGGAAGAGGATACTTCAGGCTTCCAGAAACAAGTTTCGATTTTCACGTGACTCAAATATCGTGCGTGTTATGGTACAAACAGCATGGCAATTAGGTCAGTGTTCGAACACATTTTTTCTATGATTGTAGCTTGCATATCCATGAGGGAATTTGCATTATTGTCGTTACGCTATATATAGTGACCCACAAACCGCAAATCACGTTATTATCATTACCAAACAGCCTTCATATGATCGTTGATTAGAATTTGGTATGGACTGTTCATTATACTGATGATCTTTTATTATCTGGTGACAATTCCCCAGATCACAAATCAACTGGCAACTTTAAGACTGCAAAAAGCGCCGCGAGCCGTCAAGATCATCACCACCAAAAGTGTTGACAAAGGATAAAGACGTATCCGAAACGTAAACGTGACGACCTTACATTCCATACAAGAATTCATTGTATTCATTTTGAAATTGAAGATGTTTATAAAATGTTCTGTTTTGATCCCTATACTCACAGGAGCACATACTGTCATTGCTCCAGCGGTGTAACCCATCTGTGCACCGGCACCGACCGATATCGTGATAGTGGAAAACGCTAACCAAAAAGTCAATTTACCGTGAAGTTCCTAAGACAAAAATAACCAAAAATTGATTTGTGTCAATGTTGCACCTCCTTTTTAATAACCATGTTCTTCAAATGACTAAAAAACGTATTAATCATCACACTCCTCACATGTGTATCAGCTGATGGAAAATCAGAAGTGTATTTGTTTCCATATTTGTACATCAGGTTCCTGAAAATGCACTATATTTGCAAAAATTCAATCCGTAAATGTGGAAATCCTAAAAATATTACGAAGTCTAGCTAATTAAATATGCGTAACTAAATATTTCAAGTTCTGTAGGTAGTAAACTAATGACATTTGGTATGATGGATACCTGTGCTAAGATGTATCTTTTAAACTAACAATCAGTTCGATATCTTATCAAATATGCAAATTACGTAATTAATTATTCAAATCTCAAAAATGCAAATTAGGCACTTTACGCCATATTTTTTGACATGATTATATTCCTAAATACATTCCCAATGTGTGTCACCATGTTTAACAAAAGTATATTGCATTACTTTTTAATTGTAACCATGGTAACCATTGATTCGTATCAAATTATGCATAAATGTCCCGATAAATGTATAAATGCTTGTGTGCTACACTCATTGTTTTGAAAATCCAATTATACCAATAGATTCCCAGGAATGTGTAGAACACAATAGAATATCTACTTTTTTTTAAATGTGCCCAAAAATAAAAGAATTTTGCCCAAAAATTAGGTATTTTGAGCCAAATATGTGGATTCGTTCAATCTCGAGTTATAGAAATAAATGTAGCTGAAGGTGAGGTCTACCATATATGGCAAGGGCATGCCCATACATGGAATGAAGCACTCAAGGAAAATGCATTTCTTACAGGGTACGTGTTTATAAGAAACGAGGCAGCTGATTTATGTGTGTGCACTCAATGGGAAAATTACTAGATATCACGCGCTGAATTAAAACCACTGAAATACAATATTGTAATTAAAATATTTCTAGGAGGGTTAATGAATTGACACTCCCCCACAATTTCAAGACCATAACTAAATTATATAAAGTGATAAGTTTCCCTAAAACATAGACATTTCTCATGTGGCAGGTTTGTGCAGCATGACTTGTGCTATGCCTATTCAACAGAAAATAACGGCTTAGCTTATTTTGCTATGCCTATTCAACAGAAAATAACGGCTTAGCTTATTTGAAAGTCACTGATTGAATAGAGGAGTACACTCGGGTAATGTATCAGCCAGATGACGTGTGCAGGGTTTCCCTAGTGCTCTATTCCCCCGAATGACTTCGCATCATAGTGGCCGATTATCGCAATTGTTTTACTATTTACATGAATCTGACCATAATTAACAATGATAAAGGTAGTAAGTACAGTGCTCCTGGGACAGTGCTATTTTCATAATCATTATTTTGGTTTCGATCGAATCCCTCTCGACTGACGTCTTGAGAAATTGGATAGAAATTAAGTAAAACCTCTTGAATTTCCCCCATGAATGACCCGGTGCAATTCCCCGGTGCAATTCCCCGCATGATAGTCATAGTTGTCGCCCTCCCCCCCCCCCCCCCCCCCCCCCCCACCCCCACCCGTTCTCCGGCCACGCCACTTGTACCAGCCTGACTCTATTCTGTAAACACGTTAAATATTGAGTTTGTTATCGCAAATCTCTTTCTCTAAGACCACAAGGTGGTTGAAAACGGAGACACAATGGCACTACTTACCTCTCTCCTAATTAAATTCTCAGTATGACGCCCTTCATCATCTTCGCCACCAAGCATCGCGCGAGAAATAAGTGGAGAATATTCATCCATTTTACTCTCTACGTCGACCTTTTGTTTTTCCATCATGACGGGTCTGATTAACTAAACAGTGGCCTCTCTACAACAGAAATTATTAATGACAATAGTTTGCATATTTACTGTATGTTCTTGACCAGTTGTAACATGAACGATAAGGATGTAAAACACACCATTCACTCACTAGGTACTAAGAGATGTTTAACATCAAAACATGTTATAACGTGGTGGAAGTCGCGATTACTATGGGATGGTAGTGGATATTTCTTGGAAGCTACTATATTTTCCGAAGAGAGAAAAGTGGGCCCAGCATTAAAACAAAGAGTTTTTGTTAAAATACATCATACACTGTCTAAATCTTCTTTTTCGTATTTCCTTTGTCGTCTGTTAATTTCATTTTAGGACGTTGACCAGTTTTTTGTAAATACCTTGTTTTTAAACAAAATGTACTTCAATATTAAAGATAATCATTATAATTGGCCATTATTCTTGTTTCTACTCAGAAAAAAGCAGCAAAACTTGATTAAAACAATGTTAAAATATGTTGAAATACTATCATCGCTATTTATTGAAACTTTTTTTTTAAACGTCCTCTATGTAATATTGTATGTAATTTGAATCGAAAAGAAAAATAGCGTAACGCTGTTTACCATAAAATGCTGTCCGAGCCGGGGATGGAATATTTTGAAACGACGTTTTGTTGCACAAAGACGGCTGATTTTTCTTAATCCTTACAGCTGTAAGTATGTGTATGTAATACAATTGTAAAAATGTAGAAATCCCGGTTTTTATACTAATTGAGGGCGCAGCCTTCAAAACATCTCTTAATACCCCTTTTAATGCACGCATTGCAATTGAATACAATTCAATGGGAATGTAGTGCAATGCAATTGAATGCAATACAATGCAATGCACTAAATAAAACCAGACTGTAATGCAATGCAATTCAATGTAATTCAATGTAATTAAATGCAATTTAATGTAATTCAATGTAATTCAATGTAATTTAATGTAATTCAATGTAATTCAATGCAGTGCCATTTGAATAATTGAGAATGCTTACAGTTATTCCTGTTGCTTTGTAGACTGGAGTAAACTGAAATCCTAAATTCCAATGGTTCCGATCCCGATCAATATTGTGTGCAGTCAAATCGTACTGCGTAAACATGTTTTCGTGGTCAATTGGTCAAAGGGCAATGTATTATCCAGGGAACCTCGTAGCACAGGCTATCAAACTTTTTGGTAATTGGAAGTATTACTGTTAAGGTCCCACACCACTAAATCAGTTCCCTATTGCTTTGTGTGGTTAAGAGGTCAAGTTCGTGTGCATTTTTCTCACCTTTAGAGCAAACTGGTTCATTCGAATCATTGTTTTTATTGAAGATCTAGATGTCTTCTGCTTAAAAACAATCACTTTTGTGGGGGGAACATGACATAAATTGCCCGCTTAGGAGCGCTATTAATTCGGTCTAGTAAACCTATTGTTATCAATTACTACGAGAGGATTACCTGGTTGTATATTTAAATTCGAGCAGTACTTCTTGCTAACTGCATGGGTGAGTTTCCATTATGTTGCAAATTACATCCATGCTCAAGCGTTTAAACTACTCAATGGGCATTGCAATACGAGAATTATGTCATTTATAGCAACCAGCTTCCAATATTTAAATTTGTTGCCGGTTTTTAGGGCAACAATTTGTAGCGCTGCTAAGCGGGCCTTCCCAGACAACATACATATATTGGCACAATATTGGCCCAATATTGGCATTGGCATTGGCATTATCTTGTTGACCAATATTGGGCTAATATTGGTTCCCCATTGGCAATATTGGCATTGGCATTTTATTGGTCACCAATATTGGACCAATATTGGCTTTACATTGGCGCTCGTTAATTGGCATCATGTTGGCAACCAATATTGGACCAATATTGGTGACCAATTGAGTGCCAATGCCATTGGCACTCTCTTGGTCACCAATATTGGACCAATATTGGTTTTACATTGGCGCTCGTCAATTGGCATCATGTTGGCTACAAATATTGGACCAATATTGGTGACCAATTGAGTGCCAATGCCATTGGCACTCTCTTGGTCACCAATATTGAACCAATATTGGTTTTACATTGGCGCTCGTCAATTGGCATCATGTTGGCAATCAATATTGGACCAATATTGGGGACCAATTGAGTGCCAATGCCAATGCCAATGCCATTGGCACCCTCTTGGTCACCAATATTGGTTTTACATTGGCGCTCGTTAATTGGCCCCTTGGCATCATGTTGGCAACCAATATTGGACCAATATTGATTGCCAACATGATGCCAATTGACGAGCGCCAATGTAAAACCAATATTGGTCCAATATTGGTTGCCAACATGATGCCAAGGGGCGGAAAATTACACCATTGATTTGATATACAAATTCTGACGCGGTCTAAAAATTGCGGCCGCTGTTAAAAGTTATCGCTTCCCGCGGCCTTTTGGCTAGGATATTGTGCCTTGTCCTGTCCCTTGAAGATTTTTTCCCTTGTCCTTGGGCTTTCCCTATTCCAAAGTTGGTTCTGGCCACGGGTTGGCCCGGGATCAGCTCACTCCTCTTTAGAGGAAGTAAAACAATATAAAGATAGAATTCTTCCTACCAAACATTTCTCCAAGATCATTGGCTCAATATTGGCACTCATTGGCGAGTGCCAATATTGAGCCAAGCTTGGGCCAATGGCCAAATAATATTATGCCAATATTGTAAGCCAATATTGGGCCAATGAAAAATCAATATTGGGCCAATATTGTTATGTTATATTGGCCCAGTATTGGCCCAATATTGGCACTCATTGGCAAATGCCAATATTGGCCCAGTATTGGCCCAATATTGGCACTCATTGGCGAGTGCCAATATTGGGCCAAGCTTGGGCCAATGGCCAAATAATATTATGCCAATATTGTTAGCCAATATTGGGCCAATGAAAAATCAATATTGGGCCAATATTGGGCCAATATTGTTATGTTATCTGGGTTGTAGCGTAATGACCGGCATTTTTTCCCGCATCGGGCCAATGATTATATGGGCGCACCACACCAAAAAACTTTCTCATTGAAATACGTGTAAAAGTGCCATATTTCAAGACACCTTTTCTACCCTCCGGTTACATTTATGGCATACTTGTCACCTACCTATGACCATTTTCAGTAACATCTCAACTAAATTTTCCGCTACGGACCTGCACACACTTTTTCACGTTTTCTCACTTTTTCACGTTTTCTGGCATGCCTGTTCACCATTTCGGCAGGTGCTTACGCCCTGGGCACTATTTAGGTCGATAAATTAAAAATATCGTATTTTATCATTGTAGGTGCGGATAGGTCCCATTTGTTCATTTAAATACAAACATACCATCCCCGGAGAAAAAAATTGCCCGAAAACCTCACATTTACAAGGCTCAACATCAGCCTATGATGATAACCAGGTGGAGTCTTTTTACGAAGGACATTCTGATCATTCAGGGAGACTGGAACTCGAAGGTCGGCGAAGATGCACAGACGGATTGGAAAGATATCTGCGGCGGCTCTTGCAATACCATAACCAACGGACAGAGGGCTAAGACTGCTGGAGTTTGCTAGATACAAGAACATGGTACTTGCAAACACACTTGGAAAGCACAAGCCATCTAGACGTTGGACTTGGCATGCACCCAATGGCCGATACCACAACCAGATTGACTATATAATGGTGCGGAGATGCTTCAGTCAGGAATTAACGAAGAGACAACAAGGACATACCCAGGCGCAGATGTTGGGAGCGACCATGATATGGTAATACTGAACTTTCGTGTCAGGTTGAAGTATGTCAAGAAAAGCAAGAGCACCAGGCTGAAGTTCAACTTGGATAGACTGAAAGATCCTAGCGTCTGTGAAACCTTCCAGGCAACAGTGGGTGGAAAGTTTGCTCCCTTGTTGATGCTTGATGTTCCCTTGTTGGTGCTTGATGCTCCCTTGTTGGTGCAGAAATGCTGACAACGAAATTCAACGAGATAATGATCAAGACAGCAGAAGAGTCACTTGGGAAACATCGCAGGAAAACACAGCCATGGGTTACAGACGACATTTTTGACATGTGTGATAAACGAAGAGACCTTAAGAAACTGAAGAATACTCCTACAGGAGCCACAGCGTACAAAGAAGCCAACAAGAAGGTCAGGAAACGGATGAACATGGCTAAAGATCAGTGGATCAAGAAACAGTGCATAGATATGGAAGAAAGTCTGGAGAAAAACAACAGTAGAAGAGCATTTCAGATTGTCAAAGACATCACAAAAACAAGACAGACGCGAGTCAGCACCATTCACGACAAAAATGACAACTGTCTCACAGAGGAGGAAGACATTCTTAAGAGGTGGACAGAGTATTGCTCAGACCTATATAACCACCAGACTAAAGGCGATCCCAATGTAACTGTATGCCACGAATCTTCAAATGATGATGACTTTAAGAAGTGGAGCAAGCCATAAAATCTTTGAAAAATGGAAAATCACCAGGAGTGGATAATATTCCAGCAGAGCTCATTAAGCAAGGTGATGAAGCTGTGGTAAACCTCCTCACCAACATCTGCAACAAGATCTGGCAAACTGGTGAATGGCCAACACCATGGACCAAGTCACTCATCATCACTCTACCCAAGAAAGGCAACTTACAGCAATACCAGAACTACAGAACCATTAGTCTAATCAGCCATGGCAGCAAAGTCATGCTCAAAGTCCTACTGAACAGACTGAGACCACAGGCGGAAGAAATCATAGCTGAAGAGCAGGCCGGTTTCAGAAGTGGAAGAAGCACAATGGAGCAAATATTCAACCTGCGAGTTTTGTGCGAGAAGTATAACCAACATCAGCAAGACATCTTCCATGTGTTTATTGACTTTAAAAAGGCCTTTGACCGTGTGTGGCACAAAGCACTGTGGGCCACGATGAAGCTTTACAACATGGGCCAAAAGCTCATTCAAACCATCGAGCAACTGTACAGCAAAGCCAGCAGCGCAGTACTTGCACAAGGTAAAGTTGGTAAATGGTTCCACACCGCAGTTGGGGTCCGACAAGGCTGCCTACTATCCCCTACCTTATTCAATATCTTCTTAGAAAGAATCATGACTGATGGACTAACAGATCACAATGGAACAGTCAGCATAGGAGGGAGAAACATCACCAATCTAAGGTTTGCTGACGACATCGACGGACTGGCAGGTAGCGAAGAAAGGCTGGTGAGTTTGGTTGATCAACTGGACAAAACATCGACAAGATACGGCATGGAAATAAGTGCAGAGTAAACCAAGCTGATGAGTAACAAAGACGAAGTGATAACAACACCAATCACAGTCAATGGCCAAAGACTGCAGACAGTTAAGAAGTTCAAATACCTTGGGGCCATCATCAGCGACGAAGGTTCCAAGCCAGAAATCCTTTCAAGAATCGCACTTACAACAGCTGCCTTGGCGAAGTTACAACCCATTTGGAGAGATAAAAACATCACTCTCGGCACCAAACTAACGCTTCTGCATGCCCTTGTGCTCTCCATCTTCTTGTATGCATGCGAGTCATGGGACGGCAGAACTACAGAGAAAGATCGAAGCGGTAGAGATGAGAAGTCTTAGACGCTTCCTTGGCATTTCATATACTGACCACATCACAAACGACGAAGTGCGTCGAAGAGTGGCACAGCACATGAAGAGCTATACAAACCTGCTGGCCACCGTGAAAAAGCGGAAACTAAAATGGTATGGCCATGTGACCAGATCAAGTGGCCTCTCCAAGACCATCCTGCAGGGCACCGTAGAGGGCAAGCGAAGAAGCGGTCGCCAGAGGAAAAGTTGGAGAGATAACATCACAGAATAGACTGGGAAAACCTTCGCAGAAACCCAAGCATTAGCACATGACCGAGTCAGATGGAGGGAGGTGGTGGCGAAATCCGTCATGCAGTGCCCCTACGACCCTGGAGGGTTATGGGAGCGGTAAGACGGTAAAGGTGCTCAAGTGTGTTGTTTGCAACCCATTCCGCGGCCATTCATGATTGGTGTTTACTAGCCCGCGAATTTCGCCTTTGTTCAGCAGTCTAGCGTTTCTACGAGGGTCATTCAATAAGTTCTACCTCCTCACTCATAACATCGCTAATATGAATGTCAGCCTCATGACATTTGTCACGATTATAGCTCTGAATCATAGCTACACATTTATAGTAAATGCTAATTGATACCTATTTCACTTTTGTCATGATGCAATCAAAGCCAGAGAGAGATTTTGGACAACGGACACGGAAAATTACCCCAAAGATAAATACATGTTTTTTCGTTTTCTATCCGTATTGTATGATTAGTTATAACCGCCCGATCTAAATATTGAAAATAGAAAACAATGGATGATTTCTGAATATAAGGCTATACTATCATGTATAAATCAAATTGTAGGCAATATTAACCTCTGTAGCTTGCAAATAGTATAATTATATAATAACTCGAATGTATTGACACGCCTTTAGCTTACTGGAATACTGATATTCAGTCTAATGTTCATTGTTACAAGTCAAAGCACAATGATGCCTCGAATGTTAAAACTTAAAATGATAGTAACTTTATCTATTTTCCTTATATGCAACATTTAGAATAGTTAATCAGTAGTCATTGATAGAAAATTATATCTTCGAGAGACTTGAACTATATCCATTTAGTCATGTATAATGAAGATCTCATAGTTCCTATGAAAAGCAACTATGACTTTTGCAGCGGTTCTCTAGGATAGGGTTAAAATTTATGGCTGTCCTGGTCTGGTTCTGGCTAATTAGAGGGAATTTTCCGCCAAGAAATCTGTCACTTGTATATGTTAAAGTCTGTTCAAGATATATTTGTAACTTAGAACGATTGTAATTGACTGATAGGTACATTTTGTCTCTTAGAATTGGCCAAATGAATAGCACTTACGAGACATTTGGCTGTTTTTTACCCGTTTCCGTCGCACTAAATGGAAGTTTTGTTTTTACTGCATATCCAGAAAAGTACAATAAGTATTCAGACTATCTACTATGATTTTGTAGCTGAGATTCTAAGCTTCAATTGTGGAATATTTCATACGACTGGCTTGTATAATAGCAAAGTTATGAGGTAGGAGGTAGAACTTATTGAATGACCCTCGTATGTTTGGCTGTTCTCCACCGTGTCCCATTTTCGCTCACATTGCGTTTTGCCAGAATACTATTCGGATGTCTCAAAAATGTCCCAGTCTTATCATTTTTCAACAGGGGCTGTTTTAACCGTTTTTGTTTGTGGAAAGGATTTTTACGAACCGTCTTTCTTCAAATTTCATTTTATCACCAATCTCTCCGTGCCCCTAAAAACAATCACTTTTGTGGGGTTGACCTGCTTTTTCCCGCTACGGGCCAATGATATCTATCTTAGGTACGACAGGCTGCCTAGATTCTAAGATCAGGGATGTTAGCTCTAAATTGGTGGAAACAGTGAAATAGTGTAAAATAATACCAGTCACGGAAAAGCTAGAGATTTCAGGCCTAGTATGGAGGAAATAACCTACAAATGCCAAATTATGAAACATTTAGGTACATTTGCAGCACTTTTTACCTTTTAGGACGTTAAATTTAGACTTTTGGGGTCTATCTTAACACTGCCGGGTATTGCCAGAATGCAAAATATTATTTTGGTGGGTACAAACTCACGATCAACTGTGTCCATCGTTATCTGTATCGGGGCATTATAACATCATGATTGCGCCCTCCCTAAATCCTGCTGACACGTTAAAAGGCCTTACCGCTCTCTACACCTCATTGAATAGGCCTATATCAGGCGCCTGACACTGTATTGTTCGAATCGCCGAAAGCATAGACGGTCATGAATATACAATGAATAATCATATCAATGAATATACGTCATTTGTGAAGTCGAAAATGAAAAGTACCAGACCATAGTGGACACGAACGGCCGTAATCTTTGAATCTCCGTTGATTTCAATGTTATGTCGGAGTGTTTTACATAATTTCATACTGACACGACCTAAGTGATAATCAAACGGTCCCCGAACGATGCCCTGGCGCTGTTGAAGTCAGAAATATCATCGTTCCCTACAGTCCGAGCGTTCCCACATCGAATTTCACCTAGAATATTCGTCACACGAACCTATGTCCGCCATCTTCTGAATATCGAAAAATGCCCTCTGGAGAGTCAAGGGGACAACATTTTTTTCTACGCATGCGTCCGATCGCTTTGGATTTGTCCACTAAAATTTTGGACAAATGCCTAATGAGTATGTGCTGCATGGCAAGTGACACAACTTCTTGTAATGCGCTAATCAACCGTAGATCTAACCCCCGGGCTCCGGCCAGTTTGGGGTGGAAAAGCCCAATCAGGAAAAGTTCACGGAAAAGATTCAGGCGTTGACGGTTTTTCAATGGTATATCACAGATAGGCAAAGTGGGTACCGTATCCAGTGACAGTTGTATATCCCCTTGGTATATAATATTTATTTTGACTAAAGCAGCCGACAATGCATTGATTGATGATAACATCCAGAAGTGGTTTGATTATGTGATAATAATGCCGCCATGAGGATCGAGCCGTGTAGCGAGGGGACACGCCGAACTATGATCGAGAGTGACCAATAACGCGCCGCAATACGGACCACTGGCGCGCGGCGGGCCGGCACATCCAACATGCGCGAATCAGTGGCGTAGCCAGCTTTAAACAGGGCCATAGGGAGGGGGAGGGGTGGACTTATCAGACAGTAAAAAGTCCGAGTTGTATACCGACGAAAGGCATGATGTACAGTCAATAAAACTATGGTGGTAGTGCCCACATGTTGTGGCGAATATAGGGCCTACACTTACTTGCAACAGAGTGACGTGGAATCCGGGGGCCGACTATACGACCGTAACAGAGCGACAGTAGAATCCGGTGTTTAATTTTTTTTAAATTGAGTGTATTGTTAATAGTCCCGGTTCTGAGCACTTCTCTAGCCCGCCCGGCCTGTGGGCTTAAATGAGACACCGTGCACTTTGCGCCGTGCATATGCTATAACCATCTAATGATTGGAAGCGGTATCAGCATAAAGTACTATGAGAAAATGTGTACATATCTCCTAAGATTAGATTCGGAGTCTACCATCGGACCGGGCTTTAAGTTGACCTACGCATAGGAGCATCGTCGAAGTGAGAATGTCCCCTGTAACCTTTTTCAAGATCTTTGGCACTGAAATTAAAATTTTGGTTCATTATAGAGGGAATCCACTTTACTCATACGTGCCCGTAATCACCCTTCAAAGGTACAAGACTTAATCGCGTCTATCAATAGTTGTCTGATTGCCTTTCTACATATACGGTATTTCGACATGAATATTGCGTCTCCCAATTCGTTTATTAAAGCTAGCTAAATTTGGTACAAGAACTAACTTTCTTGAAATGAAGTTGTACCCACTACCAAAGATTTTCTAGAAATTCATCGGTTGTACAGATTTAAAAAAATGGTAATCATGGTAGATTTAACATTGGTATAAACGGTCTCCTTTCTCATGTTGTACGATTGGCTATGGCCTGTTTTGGAAATGTGTTTGCTTTGTGTATATCCAAATAGCTTACAGTTGTATATTAGCCTAGCTATAACAAGCTATAAAAATGACATCTCTGAATGTATTTTAAACAAAGTGTGCAAAGGAGAAATGGTTGGGCACACTGGTAAAATGGTTTTACAAAAAGTGTTGCTATCATTATCAAAGTGAACTCAACTTCAATCACTTATCATCGAGCAATAATATATTGTTTTACGCATTTAAATGTGTTTAGATTATAAAGTTAAATAAATCCAGAGATAAATGATAGATAGAAAAATAGATTAAAAAAAGAATAGAAAAAAACTATAAAAGCATTGGCGGCCTTTATAAATTATAAAAATTGACATAAAAATGATGTTACATACATCCACAATCAAGTTTAATTTGTTTTTTTTAAAAACAAAAAAATAGAAAACAACAACGAACACACGGAGATTCGAACCCGTGATTGCCGATTGCAAACTATATGGCCAACGTATGCACGCCACAGAGACCGACGAGTGTAATTGTGTCAGTTTTATCATTTAACCATTGATTCTTTTATTTATAACGAACGGGTTTTTATCGTGCCATTTTGGACATTTTAAACCATATTTATATGTTACTCTCGCACAAAATGTGTTTGTAATATGATTATACTCCTTATTTTGGAAAGAATGGTAAAAACGTTGACATTTCGAACACAATAAATGGCATCTTGTATACTGTTTATACGGTCGCTCGACTGAACGTTGTGTGACCTGTTGCATTGCATTATTCATGTTACGATCTGTTTATGTATGCTTTTGTTATACTTCTCAATCGCTCATCGCCAACTCTGTACAAGAAACTTCATGCGCTGTCCCAACGCTGTCATTAGAGAACAATAGAAAAGTCCCTTCGACTCTCCAGAGGGCGTTATCTGCGACCTTTGACTTGGGTTCACGGGGTTCATCATATTAATGAGCAAATATGCAAATGAGCTAAGTGTCCCCTCCTATTATATATCCTTCTTGCCTATATGCGAACATCTTCTGAAAATCTTTTGTTTGGTTGCTGAGATACAATATGGTAATTTATAGTTTATGTCATCGATGTCGATATACATGTATATTGCCAAACTTTGTCAATAATAAAGATTGGCGTTACTACTTTCGCCTCTCCATTACGACAATCAGTCCTATATGAGGCTTGCACTGGGAAATAATGATTAAGTTCCTCGCGCCAAATCATTCTTAAGCGTTTGACTACCGCGGTTTAGAGTGAAAAAGATCGCGAGGTTCTTTAAAGGGGCACTAAGAGATGTGTTGGAGGATGCGTCCGACAGTATCCCCCTGCAGTACGCGTGATACATAACGAGTTACATAACAAGTTTTGCTGTGTTTTTGCTAGTAGAAACAACAGTAATGGCCATTTTTAATGTTCATCTTGAATTCTGAAGTAAATTTTTAAACATTTAAAATTTTCAACACCACTTAATGTGCCTTTAACATAGAACACTCCCGGGGGGGCACTCAACTTTTTTTTGGTAGGAGTGTGCCGCCCAGGGTCTCAAAAAGGGGGGCTACAGAACTGAACTGAGTGGATTTTATGACGAAAAATAGGGTCTTAGGAACTGATTTTTTTTCAACAAAGTAGGTCTTGAGAACTGGCCTATAGTTCAATTTTGATTAGCAAGAATGCACATTCTTGATTATTTGGGTTTTAGAACGCAATATTTTTGAAAAATAGGGGCTTTGGAACGCAAAATTTCGCGATTTTGGAATTTTCAATAAAATTAGGGTCTTAAAGAACTGATGCAGGCTCAAAAGGGGGGTCATAAGAGCTAGCAGCAGAGGGTGAAAAAGGGGGTCTTCGGCGCGGCACATACCTATACCCTTTTCCAATGCCCCCCACCCCCTCCCCGGGAGAACACTGCAAACGAATGTGTTTTACCTAAATAAATATATATACTTCTTTACTAAATTATCATTAGCTACGTTCACACAGTGGTTATTCAAAATGAAGAAACTTCTGTTGTTTGTTTATTTATTTTCCGTGCTTGTTTGCAAATCAAAAACTAAATTAATTTGTGGCCCTGAACATGCATAATATTTGCCGAACTGTGATTGGTCTATCTCATAATCGTTCTTTATAACAGCTTCTCCGCTATTGGTCAATCCAGAGAAAACAATGACGTAGTGGGGAATCCCCTAGATTGCTCCATTATTCAACGGGGTGGTGTTTATTTACCTCAGGGGGAAATGACACAAAAATACGAACTCTAAAGTCAAAATATAAACCTTTAGCATGTTTAGAATAACTTAATATTACAATTGGATGCTAATCAACATTAAATGACAGTTATGAATAAGATTGGTGACTTTGTACGGACTATTCTAAGGTTCTTGTTTGAAATCGCTGACTTTGTTTTGGTACCTCGGGATTGCCCCTCGGGGGCGTGCCGCCCCCTCGGGGCAATCCCTTGGTACCAAAACGAAGTCAGCGATTTCAAACAAGAACCTTAGAATAGTCTGTACGCAGTCACCAACCTTAAAGTAATGTTATAACTCACCGTATGTAGTAATATTATAATAATATTTTTATTCTGCAATGTTTACATCATCAGTATACAGTAATGTCCATGCCTCTGACAACATGTATCCGAATTTGTTACGTTTAAATGATTTATTAAGGGTGGCCAAATATATTTGCGAGCTCTGCTCTGATTTTGGTCAGCCCACCAATGTATTTACTTAAAATTATTGTATATGTATTATTGGTAAATAAAACTGAAACTGAAACGGAAACTGCTTCTACGATGGTAAATCTTTTTAACATGACCGCCCGGTGTACAAAGTTCCCATCTATGGCATACCCATCCTATGGATAACTCGATTCGATCTCCAACGACGAACGTACCATATGACCTTTGACATAATGGCATACGCGCTGTCAGTATGGTAGATTTTGGCGGGGGATTTTGGCGACATCAAAACCGAAACATGCCCTTTAAAATCAGAACTTCAAGTATATTAATTTTAAAGCGAAATCCAATACAATCATACATGTATGTGAAATATAGATGGGCTATGCAATAAACGGAGGTAAAAGCCGAAAATATGATCATATCATGCAAAACAAACCATGTCAGTGTAAATCTTCATCGGCTTCATCGGAAAGGCAATACCCTGTTAAATTCGGCAGACTGGCACCGCCATAATTTGGCGATGTTATAGGTGGTGCAGTAGCGAGCGTCTCTGCCACGCCGCTTTATATTGATGCACGCCTTTGACTCTGAGTTAATCGTGTTAATTTCAATCTCAAGTAAAGAAATATTATTGAATTTGCACTGACCCTATAGAGCCTAAAGGGATACACGCCGTGACAGCGGACCCCACCCCTAAGCCAAACCTAGTTCGTAGGGGTGATTGTCCCCTCAACCAAAGCTTACTGATATAGGCCTACAGCTAATACAGTGATTATAGCTAATCACATTTAATAAGGGAGCACATCAAAACTCGACCGCCCGGCAACCGCCGGTACCGTGGGGTTCCGTGCGGTTGCAGCCGGTTTCTATTGTTCTAAACAATGACATGCGGTCCAACCGGGCGGAACCGGCGGTTGCCGCGCGGTCGAGTTTTGATATGCTCCCTAACAATACAATTTTAAAATCTTTATTTTTAAACCTTGTTTCAAATATAATATGGTCCTACATACATTAATTGCTGGACCTTAAAGTAGTATTAAAAAGAAACCCTGTTCTTCGGGAAAACAGACCTCTCAGAATGGATCGGAATGTCTGTCAGGAGTATTTAAAAAAAAATTATACTCTTTTCTCTTCAAAAATGACCGTAAAAATCAAACAAATCCGTGTATTAATTTGCACGGGAACATTATTTTCCTGCACAAATGAGTACCGGTTGGGCAGGGTTTCTTTTTTTGCGTTGCCTTATTCTCTAATTTATCTTCCTCTGAACAGTGACGTTACTTTATATTCACTGCATTTGCACGGTGAATCTTTCCGTCTTTCCATGCATGTATTTGTCAGGAGTGCTCGGACACTTAAATCAAAGGACTGTAGGCTACAGAATCATGATTTCTGTTTCAAAATTAAATGCAAGGCAAATAAAAGATGTCCTAGAATAATGTGTAATTAATATTAAATGTTGAATAATTATAAATTATAAATTATTTATTATGTAAGGGAAGGTAGAAGTTAACAAAGGCTTATGAGCATGGAGCTGTATAAAATATATATTGCAAAACAGAATGTTCAAATTCTTGTAATCAGAAGAACAATGTAATTTTAAATAAACTCGAAAATGTCTGGCCAGAGAGGTCCGAAAGCAGGTTACGCAACAGTCTCTTCCACTGTATCGGTTTGTCGTTTTTTAACGGCGTTCTTTGTGGAACCATACATACAACTCTTCTCTTTGGGTTTACTGCTAAAATCCGCGGCAATTTCTTCAAAAGTTCTGTTTTTAGTTTCAGGCAAGTACCGAAACAGGAATAGAGTTGCCGCCGATAAACATACGAAATATATTAAAAAGTTGTAGCCACCGATACTTTCCTGAAATATAAAAGAAATTGAGGAATTAAGGACGATACAATTATTTAGGCATCAACAGATCTTTTTTGAAAACCCATAGACCCACAGATTCTCCAAACAATCGAGGATCTGTAATAGAACTTATTCAAAAGGCACCGTTTATACTTGATGTCGGCTCAAATTGGTGACGTCAGTGCGTAATCTAGTGATAGACGCAGCACTTCTACGCCACGACCGACAAGTTATTCTTTTTTGATCGCCGTTGCCACCACAGCCTGCTCACGACGCTTCATTGAAGCCAAAAAACCGGTCAGTCGCACCATGACAACAACAAATACGCGATTCCAAAAAGAAAACCACAGCGTGTCTACTCGCGTGTCAGTAGTGCGTCACATTATTGCAGCCTCTTAGCGTGCCGCGCTTCCATTATCGGCATCATTGATTGATGGTATTGATTTACGCCCGCCTGCACATGCTGCGCTGGAAATTCACAGCGCCACGGTAGGTACACCCCCGACAATCCGACAATATCGCCATGGTAACGGTTGTATTTCTGGCTTTCAACGAATTGGTATGCCCAATGAGCAGTCTCAAAGTAGTATGTCTATAGTTGCAAACACAGCCTGCTCATCACGACGCTCAAATTGAAACCAAAGAACGGACAGGCACACCAGATACGAATACGCGTGTAAGTAGTGCGTCCCTTTTTTGGAGTTTCATGCTACACTGAGCACTTCATTAGACAAGGGCTTATTTTTCGGAACTTTCAGGGTTACCTTTATGAAAAAAAAATCTTCAATGATCACACATATAATGAACATGAAGAAAAATGTAAAATAAAGTTGAAAAATCCAGTTGATTTATAAGCGAGAAATCGACGTTTTGTAACACCCTTCCCTTTAACATGTTAAAGTATAGGGGACCTATTTAGTGGTACGGAATCTAAAAGAAATTATAGAAATGTCATAGCCTTGATTCAAGGCGTTATTGCTTGATGTCACTTTATGTATAGCCTATGTATAAAATCACGTAATAATACTACCAGTATTGAAGTGTAGAAAATTCCCAACCAATCTACGCATTAGCCCCCTATCCACCTGTTCAACTTGTCAGCAGGATTTTGATTTTCCTGAGTCGCAATAACTTCGGGCGGGTCGGTTCTCGGGGCGAGTTCGGTTTTTCGGATGTGGCAATTTCATAATATGACAGCCCATATGTGCGAGTTCAGTTTACGCAGAGATTGTAGTGTCAATGGTGTGTTGTATCACATATCTGTGGTTGTATGTAGCATGCACGCGACAAGTGGACACGTAGTGGTGGTATGGTAGGGACAATAAAGCAATCTAAAAATCAGTCTTTTTCTTAGGGAGAGTAGAGGTCTAATATTGGGAGATTATCTGTATATATAAGAATATCTTTGCTGCCCAAGGACTTGCAGCAAGTCTAAAATGTCAAGGCAATTTTTTTAAACAACCTTTTATGTTATAAAAACAACCACTAAATCATTTAGCTCGATTTCATTAGCCAGGTAAAACTACTTTATTTCAATACAGCTGGCAAGCTCTCGATTGCTGGAATATAATGCACGAATTCTTGAGTGTGGTATAATATACCACCATTGATGATTATTCACACCTTGTTCACTTGTAGCGTCCCATGGTACAACCAAAACATCTACTGCTGATACAAAGGAGCTCCTGCCGATACAAATCTCAATTCTGATGAGAAAAGGGTATTTTGATATGGTCACACCTTTAAATGGGACTACCACTGGATTGTATCTTGATTTTTGAATGAGGGAGATTTGTCACGGTCATTTACAGACTACTTACATTTAATGGCGGGAAAGTTAGCGACACAAGCACCTGGGCCCACCATGTGACCTGGAAATATATACTCATTGCGGCTGGTCGCGTGTGTTGCATCCACATCTCAGTGGCAGTAAGATTTTTTATTCCAACTGAAATGAGAGAAGATCAGTTATATTCAGCATATTATTGAACGATTGAAAAGCCGAACTCCTTGTGAGGTTTTGAGCCAATAACAATAATAGGGAGAACAGAAGGCCGAATACCGATAGAAAAATAACATTGCTCTACTAGTTGAAAGGCCAGTTATTGGTGAACAATAACCGTAGGTCAATTATTACCGAAACGAACTTCGCAATTTTGAACCGCGCACTTTCAGTACTAATATCGAGTTAAACTTCCGCGGATTCTGAACTATCATTTTCAAGAGTGATCTTGAGGTCCAATTTAAGTCTTTTTTTGAGATTAGGGTCTTGATAATATTTCTAATAATAGAATCTGTCTCACAAATTTATATATTAAAACCAGTCTCTGACATTAACAAGCATGGGAAGTTTGTAATTTCGTCGATATTGAAAGTGAAATGTGCAAAAGTAGCGTTACATTAATTTGACAAACAGCTGTCTTAAACAGCGAAATTACAAAATTGTCACATATTCAGATAAATGAGGATTTTAGTCATTATTATTTCCTAAATCGATTTTACGACGTGACCATTTAAGTTTAAAAAAACGCATTATAAGAGAGAGTAAAATTTGGAACCATTGGCATTTTTGTCCATTGTCCACTCATATGCGATCGCTTTATATTTTGATTTTTGTGCGGATTGCAGGCTATGTGCATAGGAGGAACATCTTTTGAAGGAAATCTGTTTTCAAATTATGAGCTAAATAACTGTGATTTACTTTTAACAGAATAAATGATGTTTTTGCATCATGTGGCTCTTTGAATCTCACGGATATGACTAGTTTCCCTTGATAGCTCAATTGGTAAAGCGTTCGCTTGAAGAACGGGAAGTACGGGGTTCGATCCTGCTGCTGCACAATGTCATGTCATATTTTTCTTCTTGTCAAAATCAATTTTGTTGGGTTTTTTGCTATAAATTTTATTTGTTTATATTTAATTAATTTATGATGGTTTGGTACTTTTCTTTTTCATCTATAAGCAATAAGACTTTCTCAGCATGTAGTGCTCGGGATCAGAGACTTTAAAGTTGTATTGTATTTTCCTGGTATTACACCTGATTTGCCTTGTGACATGTGGATTTTGTCACTAGTTTAGGACTCTAAATAGCCCCCTCTTTTGGTCATAACCTGTCTCACAGGGTCTGAATTGTACCTCCGGGATTTAAAGGAATTTAAATAACGATGCCACGATAGCACTTCACTGCCCAGTGTTTGACAACCCTGGCAATCTACATCTTGGAGCTAGCCAATGAGCACCTCAGTGGTGGGAACTTCGAGATGAATTTAATATAAAAAGGAATATCTTAGCTGGGGGTTTTATATTCAAAGCATTTGCGCTGCAAATAAAGAACGAGTAATATAACGGACATTGTGATAGCCCTTTTGTTTGTGTCACTTTGCCTCCGTCACATTTGGCGTAGTCGGCAGGATTTGCAGTAAACCCCTGGCTAGAGATCGACATCTTGAAGTGACCATTAACTGAGGTGCTCATACAACATCAGTTATATTTATCATGGCTGACATAAAAGCACTAAAAAAAAGCAGTTAGATGAGTTGACGGTAAGACTGGGTGATAAAGAAAAGAAAGCAGCAGAGGCAAGATGGGAAACAGATGAGGCGAGGAACGAGTTAAAGAAAGTTGGAGACGATCTTCTTTTGTGCTCGCTTGGGTTAATCACCCGCTATGACAGAACCGCTGGAATCAATCCAGCAACCATGTCCTGTGAGGAGGGAACACTCAAAGGCAATGCACGGGAAGAGATCCAAGGCCTTGGAAGCGAGATTGGGTTAATCACCCTCTATGACAGAACCGCTGGAATCAATTCAGCAACCATGTCCTGAGGGGAGAGAACACTCAAACTGACAAATCAGGCAAACTTTCAGAGACTTATGAAGATGAAGAACCACCTGCTTTGGACAAAGCAGGGGAGCAAACCAGTCCCAAATCCCCTTCGACAACCAATGCCGAAGATGACTTCTCCACCCGTCCCAAATCCCCTTCGACGACCAGTCATCGTGATGATCCAACCTCTACCGCCAGTGGCCCTGAGACGTCCGGTTCAACACTGCCTGATTTATCCGTACCCCCAATTAGACGTTCCAGAAGATTACAGGGAAGACCACCAATAACTGAAGAGATCCTGGCTGACCTGAGCAGATCCCACTTCTTACTGATGAAGATGATGGCAGACCAGTGATATCCTTTTTTAATGGTTTATAAGTTAAATGTTAAAATTATTGTAATGTAGTTGTCGAGGACGTCAACATGAAGCAGGGGAGTGTGTGACATGTGGATTTTGTCACTAGTTTAGGACTCTAAATAGCCCCCTCTTTTGGTCATAACCTGTCTCACAGGGTCTGAATTGTACCTTCGGGATTTAAAGGAATTTAAATAACGATGCCACGATAGCACTTCACTGCCCAGTGTTTGACAACCCTGGCAATCTACATCTTGGAGCTAGCCAATGAGCACCTCAGTGGTGGGAACTTCGAGATGAATTTAATATAAAAAGGAATATCTTAGCCGGGGTAAGTTGATATCTATTTTAATTAATACAGAACAGAAGTAGTCAAGTGGAATATAATAATTGGTTGAATTATGGTTTCTGTTTAGTCAATTTAAAGTTGATTATTTGATAACTCTTTGTGCATTTAATCATGACTTTGAGCTGTGATCTGTTGAGTTGATCATGGAATTGACTTGTTAAGTCACGCGCGTGAATAAGATAAGGAAGTTCATATATGACAATGTTATACATTTCAATAATGTAGTATGTCATGTATGCAAACCATGGACAATTACTTTACATCCACTTGATATCTTTCTCTTTACCTAAGAACTGTCTGTACGATTTAATTATGTGATGGCCTAAGAATAGTATGTATGAAATATAGGCACAAGAAGACATTGTAACTGTCCCTATTCGAATTGATTAAGGTTTTGTATGTTGAAATCATTTTATGATGATTCTCCGAAACAGTGTATCAGAAGAATTTATGTAAAGATTAAATGTTTACGCATGTTAAAGGTTAACATAAGTAGAGGGATGCCTATGTATGAAGTTCCCTATAGTTTTAGTTGTAGCATTGCGCACACTCCTATGAGCAGTTGTTCCAGAAATATAGCCCAAATTAGTTATTTTCATACGTGTTCTATACCATACCATGCTCCTGATATTGTGTCAATTGGGCTACATATATGAGCCACTCTAAGTCAAAGAAAACAACCAATTGCTAGCTTAGTAGGCATGACTTTCTTGAGAATATATTTACACTTTTGGATGAAAATGATTTAATCATGTATAATTGTGGGAACTGAAGACAAGGGATTATTATTAATCTTTTACTGTTAATTGGAATAACTTAGAATAAGTTTTGTAATTAATTAGAAGTTAGATTAGATAATATTATGTTTAACTAGTATTATACCTACATGTATTATACCCCTGTACAACTCCATTTGAACCACATATTAACACTCACACAAATTCGGTTAATACAGAGTCTATGGCATATTTCACATCACCTTTTTTGACCTGGTGTTTTACCCTAGCAAGTTCAAGTTCATATCCATAAACCATTTGTTGATGAATGAGAATCCCAAGCTTGTTTGTATATAATATTACTAGTAGTGGTAGCCAACCCAATTTGTTGTGTTTACATATAATTCAGAGGATCTACAGGCTAATATGTATGTGTTCAGTCGAACTTGGTTATGTAGTCAGTCCTACAATCACCTGTTAGAAATGTGAGGTATTTGGATACAGTATAGTAATGGAAATGTTCTAACTCAAGTTATATTGAATAGTTGTTATTGCTTTAAAGTATTACTTTTTGGAAGTAAAGGGGAGATTGATGTTTTCTGTGAATAATAGAAGTAATTATCTGTCCAGTTGTCCATGAAGTTCATTTACAGATTTGCTTAAATTAATCACATAAGTTAATGTTATTGAAACACTTGATTTTCATATTTAATGTAAAATAGTAATGTCCATCATTTCAATATTATGTTAGAATGTTCAGTTATTTCCAACAACTCGGATTTAGATCATATTAATTAATCACTAATTATGGATTATTTCTACTGTTAATGAATTCTCAACATACGAATACCTTGTGTAGATTAAGAGTAAGATTGTTTAAACATTTGAATTTGTATCATTACAACTTTGTTTATCAATGCTGTATACTTAATTTGGTATTATTTTGTTTGATTTGTTAACAGGGTTTTATATTCAGAGCATTTGCGCTGCAAATAAAGAACGAGTAATATAACGGACATTGTGATAGCCCTTTTGTTTGTGTCACTTTGCCTCCGTCACAGCCTCATTATGCGTAATGTGTCTTTTGAAACTAGTATTTGAGCGGTGTGTGTAAAACGCGTACGTACGTACACATACGTATATGTACATAATACTGTTCATTATGATCGTACATCATGAATTATGTATTAAATGATTATTATAAAAATTCTCCCAACCACACCTATATCAGCGGCAGATTGGTTTGATTATGCGCGATGTCACGCAAGCTCCAATAAAACGGTCTCAATCCGGTGTTCACCACATGCACATTTGAGCTTCAAATGACTACACGAAGGATATCAAACAACTCATTATAATGTGCCACTGTATTGATGGATTTTATTATGACGTTGTAAAATAAGGGATTTACGGACGTTTTTATCTGAAATTGGCTACGATTTCTTCCAGTTCATGTCAGTTTTTACGCCAACGCAGTAGCATGAAATCTCACATTTGAATTAATTGGTCAATAAGTTGGGTAAACACGTGCACAGTTCTTATTGGGATACCCTGTATAAGTACACGATGGGACACAGTCATGACAGTTGATATTGGAACCGGCTCTCAATTTCAGCCATAGAACCATCTTGAAGATTACATGTTACTAAAGTTTAAATAAGAAATTCAACATATTTTCTTGTGATATGTAAGAACAACATATAGCAGTACTATAATACGCTGCAGTGTTAGCGTCTTAAATTCAAGTCTTTTTTGTTGCTTGATGTCAACTATTTAGAGAATAAAGGTATTGTTTTTAGACCGTACCCGTGTTATATTGTCTGACATAAATGCGGACGATAGTAGAGTTGTTCAACGCAAAAAATAATACTACCGAACGCATTTATGTCAGACAATATAACACGGGTACGGTCTAAAAACAATACCTTTATTCTCATTCTAAAACAATCATCTAAAGACATTTATCAAAGAAATAAGTGCAATTTATTGTCCACATTTGACAACTTTTACCCCTTCTAGGATCGAATACCGTAACCCACAAACATTCCATCCAATCCCATGCGATGAGTACACCATGCGTAATCGTCGCGACGCCGGCATAAACGCAGGAAAGGCGCAAAAGACGCACTGCAGAAGTGCGCGGTATGGAGCAAACCACGCATTGTGAAGGTCGGACGCACTGTTAAAACGTAAGCCCCACTTCCCCGTGTTAAGTTGTCTCATCTAAATGTCGCCGATTTCTCTGAGAACCAATGAGATTGCTTACACTTTCTTAGCTGTTTTTAGAATACTAAATACACATGTACATGATTGTATACTCATGCAGACGCAGTGGCATTAACATTTATTTCAGTTTGATTTTCGAGCCCGACAACATAGGTGAATACAGGTAGATACATACAGGGTTGGTCCAATTTGCATTAATTACAACTATGATTACGAACTTGTAAGACTGCCAACAACATTATTGTGCAGTAATTCAAAAGTAACAATACCATTGCAACATTTAATCATAAGTTAGAATGTATCGATTATTGATTTATGGTTGATTTCAGTGCAATATTAGTTAATTTATTTAATTCCGATTTTGCTTCCTCATGTTTGCTGAAGCATATCTCCCGTTCTAAATAACCAATTGGAACGCAATAAAATGCAAATGAAAGCTTATCTACTCAGCTTTCATAATACATCAAGATTAGACCCGTGTGTTGCTGTCCTTTTAAGATATCTTATGTGCCCGGAGTGTTAACATTTTTTTGGGTCACCCTGTACATAATGTGCGTAAAACTGATGGCGTGCTTACAAATATAGCATAACAAGATTAACAACTTGTAGTGTTACCTGGTCCAATTCCGCAGAAGGCTGTAAATATGTAAATAAGTGCTATGGTCACCCATTTCATCCAATCCAATTCATCCTATAATACAAATAAAGGACACAAAATATATGCACAAGTCATAAGGCTGAATTGTACAATTAGAACACCATAGGCTCTAGAGTAAATGTCACGAAAAAGTCAAAATCATATAAATGTGTAGCTTAGATTAGATTTCATCATGTTCATGAGGTTGACATTTATATTAGCGAATATGAGGAGGAAGAACTAATTTGAATGACCCTCGTTTGTTGCCCATCTATTATTAGTTTCACTTCAAAAGTTGTAGACTGGGAGGCAACCCCAATTTCCGACCTCCCAACGCCACCTGGGCCTCGGAAATCAGTGGATTAGGCCTCAATCGAAAGCGATTCGAACGCAGTGATAGTCTTTGGCCAGAAAACCCGGTGTATATCTAGAATTTGTTATTTTCAACAACAAAAATGGTCCATTTATTTGCTTATCGTTATTTTTCTTTCCGGATGTGAATTGCAATAAAATACACCCTCTACGTCATGATGTAGAAGTCTTACCTCTGCATTTATAGATATTGTGAGTCCAATCAGTATAACAAGAGATGCTGACATAGGGTACAATAACAATGGACGTCTACCAACCTTGTCTACCAATAACACCTGTAATAGATGAAGACAAAATCTCGTCACATCAACATACTCTCGCGGGATTTTATCAAAGTTTCAGAATGGGGTCGGTCGGGGTTTTTTCGTCGCCTTCAGCTCACATTTCGATACCAATCTACCACGTACCACATTACAAGCCTACTCTCTTAAATTGGCCGATTGGAATATTTCAATCTTTTAGCGATTGACAAATACATTTCAACATATTTTTTTATTTTTTTCAATTTTTTGAAAAATAAATCATTTTGATTGAATAGTCAATCAATCACAAAATTTAAGAGAGTACATACATCATCTCATCATTTAAGCAATAGGTTACAAGGCCCGCTTAGCAGCGCTATAAATTGATGCCCTAAAAACCGTCAACAAATTTAAATATTCGCCTAACTGGTTGCTATATATGACCTGATTCTCGTATACAACCAACCGGCTGTATTGAGTAGTTTAAAGGCATGAGCGTAGATGTAATTTGCAACATAATGGAAACTTACCCATGCAGTTAGCCCCGAATTTAAATATATGCACTGGGTAATCCTCTCGTAGTATTGATAACAATAGGTTTACCAGAGCGAATTAATAGCCCTTCTAAGCGGGCAATTTATGTCATGCTTGCTTACCCCTGTAACCGTTGTAATGGCGTTGACGCTACTGTATGCTACTGTTGCGTAGGCTGTTTCTGATTGGTCCAATCCTGCGACGGTATAGATTTCAGTCGTGTAGAAGACCAGCTGAGGTGAACGGAACGAGAATGATAATCCCAAATTATTTCATGCACAATATTGCATGTTAGGGTATGTTATGATCTGATGATATTAATTGTGTAGAAATTATGATTTTGTTTATAAGAAATACAGATAGAGACATTTTGTGTTAGGTTTAGGGCAATAATATGCTTATTGGAGGCCTCAATTTCCATCATTTAGTCGTGTATGCACATAGGGGACCCGTCACGTAAAAAACGAGTCAAATATTATGAGTTATCAGGATGACTTGAAATATCACATTTTAAGCTTAGAATTGATACCATGTTTAAGGTAGGCCTTATCGGACTTAAAAATCACAAGATATGATTTTTTTCCTATTATTTTCTTCATATTTCACAAATAATATAGTGACCTCTATCTCAAAAGGAATCCCGCGAATCAGGTGGATATGAATACTTATGACGCTACGACTTTGAAGTTTACCACCGTACAGTATAATTTATTAAATCAATTAAATAATCAGTTAATTACTAAGTTATTCATTTGTTTGCGTTAAATACTTATTTAACGCAAAAACATGAATAACTTAGTAATTAACTGATTATTTAATTAACTGATTATTTAATTAATTAATTAGCTAATTAGTTAGTTAATTAATCATTTAAATTGCAGCTAATCTCGATACTTTGGAGCTACATTGGAGCCTCTGCTGGTGTCACCTTTTCCAAATATAATTAATTAATTTAATTAAATCTTTAAACTGCAATGCGTAAACTAGTAATTTGATGACGTTTACCTCATAAATATTCATTCCCTGATGGGCGGCGTGCGGGTTAGGGAATCCCGTTCTCAAAACTGTGTTTGCCGACAACATGTAGACTCAATCCTTCATGTCTTCCCTATTTTGCACACGGGGACGCGGGGAGCCATGCAGTCTACATGATCATGATGATCTTAAAGTGTGTGTAAACGCTAATAAACGCTAAGATTTAATCGGTAAGTTTTGAATCCCCCTGTCTCTGCTCGCGAAAAATTACCGCTAAGTTTATCGATCCTAGTCGATGCCACGACATTTGACATTTGACCTTTTGTAATACCAAACAATGCCACCGCACCTGAAAAAGATTGCTTCACAATGTGTAGGGCCTATAACCTAGCGTGACACGGTTCACGGCGCAAACCGCTAAGATTAATCGCCTTTCTGTTTCTATTGGGTTTATTGCCGATTATTGCCGATTATTGCCGGTTCCAAACCTGGTTTGTGAAGGTTTTGGGGATTACCAAAAATACTAATTCTTAGCGGGTTCTGCCTGTTTCTACAGAGCAACCTTAGCGTTTATTAGCGGTTTCTTCCCCTTAGAAACACGCTCTCAGACAACATGTAGGATATCCTTGCACTCACGTCAGTATGCATAAGGTTGTCCGTGCAAGAAAATCGTATGCACAAAAGATCTTCACTGAAGTGGTGAGGGTATTCCATACGCGGGCTGCAGATGGTGTTTATCTGATGTGACTAACTGTGTTTGATCTAGGTACTTCAATATCATGTTCATGTGAGTGAATGGAACGGGTCACAGGTCACTAATAGGTATATCAAATAAGGTGGGGCCGTTTCAAAAAAATCCTTAAAATCGTGATACGTGTCTCTATTTTAAATAGAAGTTTTCTAAAAAACATAACATTTTTGGTATCATATGAAAGACAATTTATCCAGCTACCGAATAAAAAAAGAATTAAAGCCACATGTTTAGCAACAGTGAAGTTATCAATCTAAACGTCGAGTGAGTTAAAGGTGGGGCCGGTGGATGTGGCGCCGGTGGATGTGGCGCCCATAGGTTTCTACACAAAATACCGGAAAACTAGAACTTTTGAAATTGATGCCATTTTAAAAGTGTACATAGGAAAGTTTTCAAACTTCTCATATGTGTTATAACATGTGCCTGCTACTATGAATAATAATATTGAATTGTTACCTAGACATTCTCTACTAGAATATGATGTTCAATTCAGGGAGTGTTTTAATGTAAAAAATACACAGTTTTATTCATTTTATTGATTAAACAATGGCCAAATCGCAGTCTCTCTATTTCATTTGTGTGACTCTTCGGTCCTTTTCTACCCTGGGTAGCAAAACATTTAACTAAAAAAGCCAGAAGTGTTTCGTCACAGAATTGTTCATAGATTTATGAAAAATTGCTATTTAGACCTATTTTGCTCCACCCTGTATTCAAAATAAAAGGAATTTTAACGATATTCATGTAGTTCATTTTGGTAACCATTTTCTTTTAAATCAAATAATCCATGCTAACTAAATTTCATAGAATATTATATACAAACCTTCATTTTATGCATTATTTCATCATAATTTTAGACACCCTGTACTTTTCCTGTGTATATTTTGGGCAAGTGACTCTTCAGCTAAACCCTAATTGTACAAACTATCAAAATATTTTTTGAGGAGCAAAAACGATCAACTTTTTTTATTCCACCCTGTAAAAATTGTACACACCCTGTATAATTTGATTTTTTTTGGCAAAAATGAAAAACCTTGAATCATAAGCTTTCCAACGATATATAGTTTGTGGGTCATTAAGTATGTAAAACTTAAGTTTTGTCCCGTTTAATCAGAATTGGTGCATTTCTCAACATTATTAGAAGTGAAACATTTTTTGGACCAGTTTCTGACTTCTGACCAACGACGGAGACGGATATCTGGTAATGGTCACAGGTCACTAATAGGTATATCAAATAAGGTGGGGCCGTTTCAAAAATCCTTAAAATCGTGATACGTGTCTCTATTTTAAATAGAATACATTTTGGGCAAGTGACTCTTAGCAAATTTGGTAGCACCGTCTGCGGTTGTTCTGATTTTGGTGACTATCTTCAGCTAAACCCTAATTGTACAAACTATCAAAATATTTTGTGAGGAGCAAAAACGATCAACTTTTTTATGTTCCACCCTGTAAAAATGTTACACACCCTGTATAATTTGATTCTTTTTTGCAAAAATGAAAAACCTTGAATCATAAGCTTTCCAACAATATATAGTTTGTGAGTCATTAAGTATGTAAAACTTAAGTTTTGTCCCGTTTAATCAGAATGGGTGCATTTCTCAACATTATTAGAAGTGAAACATTTTTTGGACCAGTTTGTGACTTCTGACCTATTGGCTTCATTACCAATCAGCCTAAAGTTCGGGAGATTCCCCATCGTAGATCCAATGGAATATATCAATCTATACCAATCTATTGATTGATCGTTGATGGGTTAGGATTAGGGATAGGGATATGGTGAGGTAAACACTTTCCCCGCGGCTCTTAGTTTTACCATTATACAAAAAAATAGGAGACTTTTCACAAATTATCTCAAGAATTACTGAATTAACCAATACTAGGCATGTTTGTAATTATTTTCATTTATTTCTCATAGTGATTCCTATTATGATGATGAAATCCAGTAATTTTGACATTATTTTAACATTTAATGAAATTTTGGAACTGTCGCGTGGAATGTGTAAGAATACGAAAACCACTCACAGCAGAAATACCGGAAACATGAAATGCCACCGCTACCACGAGACTCAGGATGAGCGGCTTTTTCCATTCTGGATTTTTCAATCTCAAAATATCCATCATACTGACATTTTGAGAGAAGTTTTTCTTTGATTCCTCCTGTTTAGCTTCGATTTCCATTTCATTTATTTCTGCCGTGATATCTACAGAACTCCCACGAAGTTTCTTTAGAGCTGAGAATATAAACACAATCAACGTCAATGGTATTTCAAATTGTGTTTAGTCTGTGCTGGTCAGAGACAGTTATATTTTTTTAAAGGGGCATTGAGAGATACGTATGGGAGTGCGCCCTCAATTATCCTGGAAATCAGTTTATTTTGCATATAAAGTAATACTTAAGCATATAGGCCTACTAACTACCATCTGAAACAGTTTACCAGCATTCGCCGTTTATCATATACAATTTCATGATAGTTTCTTAGTTTCGATATCATCATATCATTACATACATACATACATAAGAGGATTTATAGGGCGATTACAAGAATGAGAAGCCACAAACAGGCAAGAGAAAAAAACAAAATACAAGCTAAATTACTGATAAGGATATAGGTGGGATTTCAATGATTTTTTGAAACTGTGAATGGTTGGTGCCTCATGGATGGATATGGGCAGTGTGTTCCAGGTGCGTGGACCGACGACAGAAAAGGCATGATCACCAACTGTTTTGGATGTTCTGGGAATGTGAAGTTTGGTAGCGTCCATAGCAGATCTAAGAATACGAGTACCGGTGACAGTAGATGAGTGAAAAGAGATATCATTGCACAAATAAGATGGAGCTTCATGATGAACACATTGGTACATGATAACAAGAAGTTTGAAGTTGATTCTCTGTCTGACCGGAAGCCAGTGCAGGCTGTGAAGGTAAGGCGATATATGATCACGACGTTTGAGTTGGAAAATTATGCGAGCGGCTTTATTTTGGACACGCTGGAGTTTGTTTAGATTATTTTCAGTGAGACCGGCTAGCAAAGAATTGCCATAGTCCATGCGAGATGTGACGAGAGATCGTACAATGTGATGACAGGTTTCTGTGTCAAGGTATCTGCGGATACGAGCAATGTTGTAGATCTGGTAATTTAGTTTACGGCAGAGCTCTGTGACTTGTTTGTCCATGGACATAGTCTGATCGAAAAATATCCCGAGATTGCGAACTGTTGAAACTGGTTTCACAATTGCTGTGCCGATCTGTAATTGTAGTTGTGGGAAGTTTCTTAGATGATAAGTTGATCCAATGACTAAGAACTCGGTTTTTCCCATGTTGAGTTTAAGTTTGTTAAGAGTCATCCACGCGTTGATATCATTTATACAGTCTTGCATGCGCTTAATAGCTGTTTCATGGTCATTTGGAATATTCGGATTATAAGATGTGTACAATTGATCATCATCAGCATACTTGTGGTACAATTATCGAAACTAGGTGCTGAATTCGGAAGTTATGCGATCGTTTTACATGCGTACTTTCGCGGCAAATCTCAACCCGGAAGTGCCGTTATTTGCTTATTTTGCATGAAGGCGATGTCGGAATTGTATGACTTTTTGGATTTGGGCTATGTTGATGATTATCTTTACGTTATGTGCTCATTTAGTTTATCGATATATCTCTCAATGCCCCTTTAAACTTGTACAATACCATGTTACAATAATGTTCTTGTACCCCGAAACGAAACGTCGGTCACCTTAACACTTTCAACGCGGCAGGCGTCTGCAGACGACATTCCAAAAATTCGCAATTTTTTTTCAAAAATGTCAAAATTATTAAATTTCATTACCATGAGAAATGCATTGAAATAAGTCCACATATATGCCTAATATTGGTTCAGCAAATCTTGAGACTTCAGAAAAATGCGAAAGGTTTCTGAAATATCTGTTTGTATAATAATATGGTAAAACCTTAGCCGCGTGGACAGTGTTAATTGTGTTGGTCTATTTATCTTTTATATATGTGTCATTGCATTAACACCTGTTTAGCTTTCTTATCTGGGGGGGGGGGGGCGTGGTACAGGATGAATTGCATCAATTTTGGAAACGAAATTTCTCTATGCTACCGTAATGCTACTCCTTAGTGCTATACATCAAATTAAAGGTTAGGTCGCAAGGTTTCAAAAAATGTGTGTTATTTTGATCTGGTTGCCATGGTTACCACGCAAGGCATCTGATTGGCTTAAACACTGTAACGCATTTAACAAGAAAACTAAATATTGTATGTTCGCCATACTTGGGTGGATGATGTATAACTACAGTGCGCACCAAACCATGAAGCCGGATTTTCGATATGGTTGCCATGGCAACCGTGAACCAATCAATCATGTAACTTTGCATCATAATTCAAATTTGAAAGCATGTATTCAAAATCGGCTTCAAGTTTTTGTAGCCCGCTGCATGCTTAACATCTGTGCCAATTTCCATGACGTTTCGTTTTTGAGTTACGTTTGTAACGGTTTGGCAAGTTGCGCGTTTTCTTGTTTTGAGATATCAAGCGAAACGTATTCAATAAAATTAAAATTGCTGAAAAAATTATAAATTTGACATTTGAGATGAGGATAATTGATCATATATTTAAAAGCTTGAATTTAGACACATTTCGAGTCCATGTTGGTGAAAATCGCATGTAAATTAAGATTTGTATCGCATTTTTAAAGATATGGAGCTTAAATATAGCCGGGTGAGAAAAAATAAATAAATACATAAGAAATGCCGTTAATTTAACATTTTGATAAATAATTATGCGCAATGAATTAATTTAATATTATACACACAAATTATTATAGAAAATTACAATTGTATAATTTATATATAATTTAATGTGAATTTACTAAAAATCACAGGGTAAGTGTTTTCGACACACAAACGAATACAAAACGCCTCCGATTTTCGAAATTCCTTCAATTAAATTGACCATATCATCTGAACCGAATGTCCGATTTGACTCGAATAAAAGGCATTTCAAAGCTAAGACTTTGCAGTTTTAAAAGTTACTAAATTTGGAAATCCGGCCATCCTATACCTCCATTTAAATATTGAAAGATTACCTATTTCAGCATCCTTATATCGCTTTTCCTTGAGGTACAACCACCTTGGACTCTCCGGGCAAAACGGAAACGCCACAATTACTAACACACCCAAAACAGCCGTTAACGACAGAAATATTGGCCATGATTGCTGATCGTAAAACCACGAAAATCCAATGATCTGAAATTGTGTAAACATATTTGTATCGTTACAAATTCGTCAATATTTTAGTATTTGCAGCGTTTGATATTTCAAAATGTTCACTATTTTATGAGGCAACCTGTATATGTATATTTTCATGGCTTATTTTAATACCTCTCAAAAATGTTTGGACTTATTGTTTTAAAATATCGCCTACATTTTGACAAAATCATCACTATGTTGTCCTCAAAATTCAACGGAGCATCTGTCTAATATACATGTAGTACTAAAATGTTACAAAAGTACATTCCACTGATCATACATATGGCACATTGCAGTTGGTCATGACATAAATTGCCCGCTTAGGAGCGCTATTAATTCGGTCTGGTAAACCTATTGTTATCAATTACTACGAGAGGATTGCCCAGTGCATATATTTAAATTCGGGGCGTGTACGAGCGGTACTACTTGCTAACTGCATGGGTGAGTTTCCATTATATTGCAAATTACATCCACGCTCATGCGTTTAAACTACTCGATGGGCATTGCAATACAGCCGGTTGGATGCACACGAGAATTATGTCATATAGCAACCAGCTTTGATGGAAGGCGAATATTTAAATTTGGTGATGGTTTTTAGGGCACCAATTTATAGCGCTGCTAAGCGGGCCTGGTAGCCTAATGAACTCCCACATTCCCAAGCAAAAGTGACTGAGCATTGGACATGATGAAATAAATGATTGTCACAAATGTGGTACGGCAACAAGAGGTTGTTTCAATGTAATCCCAGCATGCAGTAGAAACGCACTGGTCACAGGTCACTAATAGGTATATCAAATAAGGTGGGATCGTTTCAAAAAATCCTTAAAATCGTGATACGTGTCTCTATTTTAAATAGAAGTTGTCAAAAAAACATAACATTCTTGGTATCATATTAAAGACAATTTATCCAGCTACCGAATAAAAAAAGAATTAAAGCCACATGTTTAGCAACAGTGAAGTTATCAATCTAAACGTCGAGTGAGTCAAGGGTGGGAGCGGTGGACGAGGAGCCGGTGGATGAGGAGCCCATAGGTTTGTACACAAAATAGCGGAAAACTAGAACTTTTGAAATTGATGCCATTTTAAAAGTATACATAGGAAAGTTTTCAAACTTCTCATATGTGTTAATAACATATGCCTGCTAATATGAATACTAATATTGAATTGTTATCTAGACATTCTCTACTAGAATATGATGTTCAATTCAGGGAGTGTTTTAATGTAAAAAATACACAGTTTTATTCATTTTATTGATTAAACAATGGCCAAATCGCAGTCTCTCTATTTCATTTGTGTGACTCTTCAGTCCTTTTCTACCCTGGGTAGTAAAACATTTAACTAAAAAAGCCAGAAGTGTTTCTTCACAGAATTGTTCATAGATTTATGAAAAATTTGCTATTTAGACCTATTTTGGACCACCCTGTATTCAAAATAAAAGGAACTTTAACGATATTCATGTAGTTCATTTTGATAATCATTTTCTTTTAAATTAAATGGTCCATGCTAACTAAATTTCATAGAATATTATATACAAACATTAATTTTATGCATTATTTCATCATAATTTTAGACACCCTGTACTTTTCCTGTGTACATTTTGGGCAAATGATTCTTAGCAAATTTGGTAGCACCTTCTGCGGTTGTTCTGATTTTGGTGACTATTTTCAGCTAAACCCTAATTGTACAAACTATCAAACTATTTTGTGAGGAGCAAAAACGATCACATTTGTTATGTTCCACCCTGTAAAAATTGTACACACCCTGTATAATTTGATTCGTTTTTGCAAAAATAAAAAACCTTGAATCTTAAGCTTTCCAACAATATATAGTTTGTGGGTCATTAAGTATGTAAAACTTAAGTTTTGTCCCGTTTAATCAAAATTGGTGCATTTCTCAACATTATTAGAAGTGAAACTTTTTTTTGGACCAGTTTGTGACTTCTGACCCACTGTGCTATTGGATAATGGAGCTAATTCAATCCGTGTTTTACATTGAAATGTACAGAAAAGAAATGTAAGGTTCATATGAGGAACTAATCAGCGAGACTTTTCTCATTTGTTGGTACAATTGTATCGAGAAATATAAATCGAAATTCATATACGAGTCGTATTGATACAAATTTGAATAGTCTCACTGACTAGTTCCTCTTATCATGAAGGTAAGGTCTGTTACTTTCGTGCTCTAATATTAACGATTTCTTCTCTATACGTTTCAATGCAAAACAAGGATTGAATTGGCTCAATTATCTCATTGTACAGTGCGCTTCTATTGCATGCTGAGATTACATTGAAAAGATGAAAACATCAGTTTTCATTGAACACAATACGAATATACATGTATATCATGAACATAATTTACAAACACTAACCTATAGGTGATTGACAAACATTCCAAACTGTTTTGATATACCAAACGTAATCATGATAACGCTCTATCGGAGATGTTTGTTGTTGGGGTGGTTTTTTTGGGGGGAGGGGGTGGCGACGAGGGGGGAGGAATTAGGACTCTATGATCGGATATGCCATGTGTGAACCTGGGCTGCAGTCAACGCAAGATCAGTCAGTCATGTTTCTCAAAACTAAGGAGCGGTGTCTAGCAGCAGATTGTAGCCTTGCTATTGGTGATATGTGTTTTTTTTGTTGACTGAAAAAAAAATTGCTAAAGGATGATTGGTAAAAAAATAAAAATGTCATGACCCCAACTCCCTAGCCCCCGCCCTCTTGATATCCGAACTGTTTTGATATACCAAACCTAACCATGATAACGCGCTATCGGAGATGTATGTTGTTGGGGTTGTTTTGTGGTTGTTGGGTGTGGATTTTTTGTCTATGGCAGAGACAATCGGATATGCCATGTGTGAAGGCTGCAGTCAACGCAAGATCAGTCAGTCATGGTCATGTTTCTCAAAACTAAGGAGCGGTGTCTAGCAGCAGATTGCAGCCGTGGTGATATATGTGTTTGGGTTATGGTAACAATATATAAAACCATGAACTGATGAACCTTTCTCGTTCTGTTACCTGTAGTTATGTTAATTTTGATTATTATATATATGTGATAGAATATGAGCAATATACTGTCCTCCTCAGTAAAATACATTCACTATTAAAGTTTTATTTACTGCAAAAAGATGGCTGGCCTGTGCTTTATTCCGTTTAATTTATTCACTCACGTGACTCACGAGTTGCCCAGAACACGTAACAAACATGCTGAACGCTCCAACAGCACCGCGTAGATTGATCGGAGAAATCTCAGCTAGATACACGGGCATGATCACCAACGAATAACCTTTGGTTAAAAACATGACAAATATTTCTACATAAAGTATTCTGATGTTAATCATTTCTGGCCCACTAACACAGCCATTGAGGATTTCAGTATTTATGTGTGTTCTATTGATGCAATTAAACAATTGATTGATTAAATGCGTCATCTGCTGCATGAACTTCATTGCAAGTTTCCGTGTGAAAGATTAAATCTATTTATTTGATTTTGATGAACATGATTGTAAGTTAATCTGGGGCCAAAACCGAAAACCCCAAAGTTCACCCACACGCAACATTTTGTTGTGGTTTCTATATCTTTGAGACATACTGATTTAGAAATGCCACCACTGTAACCTTGATAACTATATATAATCAAATGTGTAATGGCGGCCATTTTAGATGCTTAGATCAAATGTGTAATGGCGGCCATTTTAGATGCTTGGCGACCATCTAGAATTGATTTGATGCTCATGGCTTCAGATCACGCAGTTTCTTAATCAAGTATAAAAGATATAGAAACCACGAAAAAACATTGCGTGGACGTTACTTTACTCTTGTGTCAAGGTTAGAAGCGGGATGTGGTGCCCCAGACAAAAGTAATTATTATTATTCACCGCAAACTGAGGACTTATCGATATCTTCAAATTAAACCTCGTTAGGAGCACTCGGTCGGTATCTTTCGATGATCTTTTTTTTTTTTAATTCCGTGAAGTTTACAGATCGAGTCATTGGTGATCTCCCTTTTGGCTATAACTCGTCATATCATCGCTATGCACAGGGTTGACAGCTTTTAATTCGGTGTACGTAACTCTAAATTGGGTCGGCCACACATCCCTCTATATGGCCGCCAATCGAGCACCCTTGCAATAAGGCGTGTGTAAATAATGAACACGAAAAAGATTCAGTCTAATCACTTGGCAAAGTATTGTTATCAAATCAGCCTTGAGCCTTTACTTTGTTGAACTCGGGTTAGGGGTACCGGATCTCCATAAATTAGGTCTTTATTACCATGACAACATTCATACATACCTGCAAACAAACCACTTATCAATCTTCCAAGAAAAAGTAGCCCATATATGTTGACGCTTTGACATATTCCCATAAGTACACCGCCCAGTATGCTCAGCAAAGCACTTGCTATTATGTTAGTCTTTCTAAAAAGTAAAAAGGGACAAAATAAAAAATGTATTAATACGAAACATTACTATAGTTTAATCAGTTCCAGATTCGCGAGAAATATTTTCGGTTTTTATCTTTCCGCGCGCAAACATAAATTTATCCAAGCTTATGCGCATAATGATACACAGTGAATGTAGTAACAAACACAGTGAGCTTGTTGTCTTCACGCATGCCCGCGTCCTTCTGTATTCATTCGCTGCTGTAATCATGGTAATGGGGCTTCGACAATTTAGAACTGATCAAACTATATATATAGGTTATAACATCATCCTCGAAACAACAATGGCTTAACAGGTTTTCTCTAATTTTTGCATTGCTGTCCAAATCTTTTCGACGTGTGTATACTGCTGGGCCTTTATCTCAGAGGTGAAGGTAGGTTTTCCGGATGTTTCTTGCCAGGTTTTTGGTATCCATTGCGCTAATTTTGACACTGGCTCACACGCAACTACTATGACTAGAAGCGATTTTGAACCTACAATCCAGCTAGGCTATAGTTTGATCAGTTCCAAATTGGCGAATACTCTTTACAGCAGTGAATGAATACAGAAAAACGGGCGGGTGCGCGTGAAGGCAACAAGCGAACTGTGCATCATATGCGTAGTAAAGTAAAGATGGGTGCTACGATACATCGCTGGTCAAATATAGCAGCAAATAAATCAGTTGATCATATGCGTCACGTCCATCGAAAAACCGAGTGCGTGTGCACATAATCGCGCGCGTACGCTTGGATTACTTTTACGCGCGGAGATAAAACAGAATATTTCGCACCAATTTGGAACTGATCGAACTATAGGTGGTTCTATTCTCTCTAAATCTGTTACTATCGGTCCATGGCTAATCCACGTATTTAGGCATTTTATCACGGACAAAACAATAGTATTCAAAACTTATTTTATAGCACAGAAACATAAGCTTACATAATATCAGAGACTAACCTTCCCATTATGTCGCCAAATATCCCAGCTGCCATTGCGCCAAAAGCACCACCAATGGAATAGATGGTAACTGTCATAGAATAAATCCATGTAATACCGATTTCTGGTACATATCCATTCCAATGATCGTGGTTTGTACCATTTAGAAACTCTAAAATAAACTTTTAAAAAGAGAAAGGGCAGTGAAAAAATAGTACATAGACTGGACTGAAAAGTATTCTCCGCATCAACAAATCAAGACTATGAATTCAAAACTTTGTATTTATACTCATTAATATCCCTACTTTAGAGGTGAATGTTGTACAATCTCAACAAATGACGAATAATTTCTATAAGTCAACTGTAGAGGGCCAAATCGTATTCTTAAAAACAATCGAATGCTGTGTTTTTCAAGACATCAAAGCGTAATATCTATATTATTTCAGTTCAAAGCACATTGCACTTTCCTGGGAAATTGGGACCAGTTGGTTTTTCAATCAAAATAAATAGCTGTATTATTAGAATGTAGTTAAAAAATAACGCAGCATATCTGTAAGTAATGAGATGAAAATTAACTGAACAATATTTCATTTCATTATATTCTGCGTCAATAATTCTTACAATTTTTGTATTTCATTTCAATGTAGGCCTATCCCTGTTTTTCTAAAGCTTACCTACAATGTTAGAAAATATTGTAGGTAAGCTTTGTTGGTGTAATGTAAAGTGTTCTCCCTTTCCCCCTGATCAATGTTGAATCCCACAATTTGCCCACCATCAGAACAGGACCTCGCAACATTGATCGGTGGGGACTCAAATATCGCGCGTGTTTATGGTACAAACAGCATGGTAACTAGGGTCAGTGTTCGAACACAGTTTTCTATGATTGTAGCTTGCATAACCATGCAAGCTACAATGAGGTAATTTGCATTATTGTCGGAACGCTATAATCATAGTGACCCACAAACCGCAAATCACTTTTTTTTATCATTACCAGGTTCATATGGATCGTTGATTAGAATTTGGTATGGACTGTTCATTATACTGATGATCTTTTATCATCTGGTCAAATATCCCCAGATCACAGTTCAACTGGTAACTCTAAAACTGCAAAAAGCGTCGTCAGTCGTCAAGATCATCACCACCAAAAGTGTTGACAAAGGATAAAGACGTATCCGAAACGTAAACGTGACGACCTCACATTCCATACAAGAATTCATTGCAATTTTTTTATAAAATGTTCTGTTTTGATCCCTATACTCACAGGAGCACATACTGTCATTGCTCCAGCGGTGTAACCATACTGTGCACCGGCACCGACCGATATGGTGATAGTAGAAAACGCTACCCAAAAAGTCAATTTACCGTGAAGTTCCTAAGACCAAAAAAAGTAAAAATTAATGACAAATGACAAATGATCGTTTGTCATTGGAAGCATGACAGCTCCTCGGGCAGACAAAAAGAAAACGAACTGCGCAAAACGATTCTGAAAGAGCAATGAGGATTAGGAAATGGTTCACAAGAGGGGGAAAGGAACTTCATATTATTAGGATTAGAATGTTTTCCACACGTCCACTGCATGTATGTAGCATTATGTGATGGTACCCATAGACATGATAGATGGCACTTGAACCAGAGATATCAAAAGAAGGGATTATCGTCTCTATTGAAATTTTGTAGAAAACATGTGCTATGTCTGTCTCGCTCGCACCTGTATGACTCGCAGGATCAGATTGAAAAGCCCGGTATTCAACAAGGGTACTAGCAGTCTGTTGCGACAACAAATTGTCTCTCATACTATATGTTATGATATCTTTAGAAAAAACGCGTCGGTGGAAATTCAAATCCTTCAAACATTTTGAATAACTAAAATTATTGCATGAATTCACCGACGCGATTTACGTAACAATGTTTAAAATGTATTCTATACAACTGTTTCACTCGGTGTTTTATTACACTCGGGACAATGAGTACATCTTTTCAGATCGATGATAGTTTCTGGGAGTGAGATTGTCGGTAAGTTATTTATTACTTACTGTTGAGGAGTTTCATGACAGCGCTAGAGGCTATGTGGCCTTTTAAGATGCTTCCTTATGATCGATTATAATCCGAGACACACATAGCTTCAACTAGGTATAGCACACTAAAATTTCAAATAGATTGGACTTCAACAAAACAGGTGTCATTTTAAAGATCGTGGCAACCGATCTAATTTGGTGCAAGAATCATGCTAATCGAATAATGCGAATCGAATCAAATCATGCTAATCGAATCATGCGTTCTGGTGATATGGTTATTTGAAATTCTCCAAAAGTAGTCAAAAACCTGCCATGAAATGCCATTTTGAGCCAAAAATTGATTTGTGTCAATGTTGAACCTTTTTTAATAACCACATTTTTATCAGCTGATGGAAAATCAGAAGTGTATTTGATTCCATATTAATTTGCACTATATTTGCAAAAATTCAATCCATAATGTGGAAATCCTAAAAATATTATGAAGTCTAGCTAATTAAATATGCGTGACTAATTATCTTAAGGGGTGGGGGGCCGGTGGACTCTCAGGTACAGCCTCCGTAAAAATGCCGTAAATTCTTCATTATCCATTTAATCTATATAAAAGTATACATTTTTTTTAAGGAAAGGGTTCAGTGAATCCAACCATGAACATGAAATTGACCATTTTGGAAAAAAATTATAAAAAACATGTTTTTTGACCCTTTTTAGGTTTATGCAAGATAACTCAAAATATGTGTTATACTAGTTTTATCATAATCCTAATAAAATTCCCTAGGAGGCGTATTTTTTATATTACTTTCTTATTTATTTTTTGAATTATAGTCCAAAAAGTGCCAAAAAACGTGTTTTTTTACCAAAAATGTGATTTATACGATTTTGGAGGTAAAAAATCATGTTTATGGAATTTTGCCGGAAAATGAGGTATTTTGAAGAAAATATGTGGATTCGTTCAACAAACAGTCCAATCTCGAGTTATGGAAATAAATGTAGCTGAATGTCCGGGCTATCATATGGCAAGGGCATGCCCATACATGGAATGAAGCACTCAAGGAAAATGCTTTTCTTACAGGGGTGTTTATAAGAAATGAGGCAGCTGATGGGGTGTGTGCACTCAATGGAAAAAGTACTAGATTTCACGCGCTTTATTAAAACCACTAAAAACAATATTTTATTTAAATATTTCTAGGAGGGTTAATGACTTGACACTCCCGACCCCACACACAATTTCAAGACCATAACTAATATAAATTATATAAAGTGAAAGATCACATTTTTATAATATACCTTTGTTGTTTGTTCACGAAATGTGTGTGTGGCAGATTTGTGCAGCATGACTATTGTGCTGTGCCTACTTCAACAGAAAATACCGGCTTAGCTTAAGTCACTGATTGAATAGATGAGTACACTCGGGTAATGTACCAGCCAGATGGCATGTGCAGGGTTTCCCTGCTCTCCATTCCCCCGAATGACTTCACATCATAGTGGCCGGTAATTATCGCAATTGTTACTATTTACATGAATCTGGCCATAATTAACAATGATTAAAGGTATATTATGTGATCTTTCCATGGAACGCCCTCAACATCGAAAAAAAAATTGAAAGCAGATTTTCTTGCAGATTTACATTTCTGATCATAAATCTTACATACATTCCAAGTTACAGGGCGATACGATTCTTAAGTGCAATGGACTGTAAATATGGAGGATTTTTTTAAAATGTTGGCCACGGCCCCGGAATGGAATTTCTTTATACTTTCATATTTGATGACCCTTTAGTTAAAACTAACAAATGTGGAATTAATTTTGAAAAATAATTCTCGTTTCCATGGCAACGGCCAAAATACCATTTTAGGGATATTTTCCCCATTTTTGCCTTTTTAACCTCACAAATTATCAAATTTGTAAGCATCTATTTCTAATAGACAAAAAGTATATGAAATATTTTCTTTATATAAGCTGAATAGGTGAATATGTAGATGCTTCACTGAGTGCATAGACATAAATATGGGATATCATGATGGGTCATACCATTTATTTGAAATAGGGGTGTTTTTCAACTTTTTCAAAGTATACAAATATACCAAATCTGCATAGCTTACAACTCACATGGTAACGCTCCGATTTCAACGTGGACCATGTCATGTTGAGATGAGACATAAGTCTTATGAAAAATGTTAATTTGAGTTTGGGGAAAATACTTCCTGAATATGCAGTGTTGCCAGATATTTTCACAAAATTTCACAATTCCTTCAAAAGCTAACGCATGTTTCGCTGTGTTTAATGATATGAAACCGGAACCTTAAATTCACAGCGAGATGTTAATTAGAAGAAAATTTGATATTATAATAAATTTGATCATTTTAAATGGTCAGTGTTGCCAGTCATTAACTTAACGGGTGTTGCCATAGCAAGTAATATGATTACAGATTACGTTTTCAACGTGAAAAACCCTTATAACCCCCAAATATGTTGTCATGTGTACTCATTATAATCACAAATTAATTGTCAATCAATTGGTGTTCACCCCAAAATGTTTATATGTGTTTGTGGAAAGCAAAACAGTGTTGCCAGTCTTTTACCTATTTTCTAAAAAAAAATCAATATAAATCTTACCGTAAGTTAAATACTACGGAAATGAAAAATCAACTTTACATGCAACATTAGGAAAAAGTAAACCACAGTAGTATTAAAAATATGTAAAGACTACAAATACAACTAAATACAAATGATTACATTATTATGACAAGTTTGACTTGCCATACACCTTGGCTACGGGCTGTCTTTACCAATTTGAATACATGGGCGCACCACACCAAATATCTTTCTCATTGAAATACGTGTAAAAGTGCCATATTTCAAGACACCTTTTCTACCCTCCGGTTACATTTATTGCATACTTGTCACCTATGACCATTTTCAGTAACATCTCAACTTTAATTTAAGCCTTGTTTCATGAGGGGTTATTAAGCTAAATTTTCCGCTACGGACCTGCGCACAGCGCCCTCACTTTTTCACGTTTTCTGGCATGCCTGTTCACCATTTAGGCAGGTGCTTACGCCCTGGGCACTATTTAGGTCGATAAATTAAAAATATCGTATTTTATCATTGTAGGTGCAACGGATAGGTCCCACTCGTTCATTTAAATACAAACATATCATCCCCGGAGAAACAAATTGCCCGAAAACCTCACATTTACAAGCCTAGTCTCCGTGCTTTTCCGGAACTATTATAGGATTACACGAATTGCGCATTGATTTGGTGTGGTGCTCTCACATGTGCCATGATTGTGATCTGAGGGATTAGTCTTAGATATTAGTCGGGTATCTACAAAGGGTTAGTGTGCACCCCCCCCCCCCCCCCCCCAGGCCTCCCCAAACCAACTTTTTTTTACTTCCTATCATGATCCTAAGACATAATCAGGATGTTACCAACAATATTTTCATAATGCTAAGGGGTTATGCAAGATGGCGTCCAAAATGGCCGCCACAACTGGTCAAATCTCATAAAATGACATGTATAGCAATCACTTTCTCATGATGGTGAAAGTGTAGTTTTAATAGTGGGATGTATGTTTTAGACCACTAGATACTCATATCCAGAACTCTTGCTTTGTTAACACACCTATATCCAAGATGGCCGCCAAAATGGCCGCCAAAATTCTATATATTGGCATATTTAAACCAACATGTATGATCTGAGTATAGTTTTAACAATGGGATGTATGAGTTAGACCACTAGAGACTCATATCTAGTATTTTTGCTTTGTTAACATACTTTAACACCAAAATGGCCGCCAAATTAAATCAAATTAATGGCCAAAACTGGTCAAAAGTAGTCAAAATTCCATAAAATAGCATATTATCAACCAAAATGTATGATGAAAGTATTATAGTTTTAACATTGGGATGTATGTAATAAACCACTAGTAACTCATATCCAGTATATTTGCATTGTAATAATTTGCATTGTAGTAATTTAAAACCAAGATGGCCACTAAAATGGCCGCTGTAAATGTAAAAATAGTCTACATGAGGGTATGATAATCCAAAATAGATATTGTAAGAGTGTAAATTACATCAAATTCACCAAATAGTATTATTCTAAACTGCTAAGCTATTGCTTTTAGAAATAAGGCCCTTCTCTGACAATTTTGATTCAGTATCACTTTCCAAAATGGCTGCCAGAATGGATAAGTTGATGTTAAATGACCTAAAACAATGGTTTTGTACCATACTATGTAATACCAATACACCCAAATGTGATGGGACAGTATTCAGTATATCTATGATAAAGCCTAGGGCTGTAGATCTATACAGCTTTGAGTAGTTTAACATATCCAAGATGGCTGCAAAAGGTTAAAATAACTGAAAAACAGTATTAGTTTATTGTTAGTGTTACATTAGATATGACCAAATAATTATATCTACAGCTTTTAATCCATCCAGTAAACGTATTTGTATATGTGACAAGGTATACCTAAATGGTATAGACTCCATTTTGACAATGTGATGTTATAAAGATGGGCATAATAATGACCATTTTATTAAAATTACCCCCTAATGGTCAATAAAATTACCTCCAAATGGTCAACATAATTACCACAGGTGGCCACCAATTGATTAAGATATGGATACAATCATACCTTGTCACATACGTTTACTGGGTGGATTAAAATCCATAGATATAATCTTTTGTTCATATCTAATGTAACACTAACAATAAGACTAATACTGTTTTTCAGTTATTTTAACCTTTTGCAGCCATCTTATATATTTTAAAATACTCAAACTAAATCTACAGCCCCTAGGCTCTATCATAGACATATTTGTTTAAGGTCATTTAACATCAAATTAACCACTTTGGAAGCCATTTTGGAAAGTGATACAGCGAGTCAAACTTTTAGTATAGAGGTGGGCCTTATATCTAATAGCAAAAGCTTAGCAGTTTTGAACATAATATCTGGTGAATGTGATGTAATATACACTCTTGCAATATCTTTTGTGGATTATTGTACACTATTTGTACATTTACAGCGGCCATATTGGTGGCCATCTTGGATTTAAAATATGTTATTACAATGCAAATATACTGAATATGAGTTGCTAGTGGTCTAATACATACCATCCTTATATTTTAAAACTATACTTTCATACTTTCATCATACATTTTGGTTGATATATTATACCATTTTATGGAATTTCGACAATTTGTTCAGCCATTTTGGGACCCATTTTGGGGGCCATTTTGGATTTCTAAGTATGTTAACAAAGCAAAAATACTAGATATGAGTTACTAGTGGTCTAATACATACATCCCATCATTAAAACTATATTTTCATCATACATTTAGGTTGATATTATCCCATTTTATGGAATTTGACAATTTTGCAGCCACTTTACGAACTATTTTGGGGGCCATTTTGGCAGCCATTTTGGATTTTGAACTTTTTTAACAGAGCACAAATAATGGATATGAGTTACTTGTGGTCTAACACATACATCCCATCATTAAAATTATATTTGTATCATACATTTCGGTTGATATTATGCTATTGTATGGAATTTTGACCACTTTTGACCATTCATTTGGCGGCCATTTTGGTTTTAAAGTATGTTAACAAAGCAAAAATACTAGATTTGAGTTTTTAGTGGTCTAACACATACATCCCATTCTTAAAACGTAGCTGTGAATGATAAGTTCCAGTCTCATATCATTAAATAGAATAAAAAGTGGATTTGATTTTGAACAAAATGTGATTTTTGGTGAAAATGTCTGGCAACACTGCATATACAGGAAGTATTTCCCCAAACTCAAATTAACATTTTTGATAAGACTAATGTCTCATCTCATCATGACATGGTCCACGTTGAAATCGGAGCGTTACCATGTGGGTTGTAAGCTATGCAGAATTGGTATATTTGCATACTTTGAAAAAGTTGAAAAACACCCCTATTTCAAATAAATGGTATAACCCTCCGTGACACCTGGCAATTTTTTGGATACATTCAATGAAGCATTTAAGTATCTATCTACCCATAGCTTGTAATGAAAAAAAATCATGACCACTGAGTGCAATAGTTACGCAGGCTTCAAAATTTGAAAAATTGAAAGATTAAAAATGCCAAAATGGCAATAATCGTCCGAAAATGCCATTTTGGCTATTCCCATGGTAACAAGGATTATTTTTCAAAAATATTTCCAGATATGTTAGTTTCGGGTTAAGGTCTATCAAATATGAAAGTATAAAGAAAATCTATCTCGGCCCCGTGGCCACCCTATCCTCCATGGATAGAGTCCATTGCACTTAATTACTTCAAAATCATGGTTTTAGAGTGAAAATAAACTGTCGGATATCCGACAACTTATTTTATTCTAGTCTAAATTCACTCTAAAACCATGGAAAAGATCACATAATATGCCTTTAAGGTAGTACAGTGCTCCCCGGGACGCGAATTTATTAACCGTACACACTTTTGGCCAAACACTGTATAAATGTATTGCTGTACAATGTACATGTGCTATGCGCTTTACTCCGTAAAGGTATCAAATGTTGTTTACGGTAACGAACATCGCCCCCGGGACAGTGCTATTATCATACTAATTATTTTGGTTTCGAATCCCTCTCGACTGACGTCTTGAGAAATTGGATAGAAATTCATTAAAACGTCGTGAATTCCCCCACGAATGACCCGGTGCAATTCCCCCGCATGATACATGTAGTCTTAGTTGTGCCCCTTCTCCGGCCACGCCACTTGTACGAGGGGTATCAAAAAGTTCTTGAAATCACCAAGAAATAAAGGAGCCAGATTTTTTTTGTTGATATGTGACCCTTCAGACATCTTAAAAAAGTCACTGTGCAAAGTCACACATTTTCCCACTTTTTATTACCTGTCCGCAGACCGCCTTTGTAGAGATCCTCAGATTGACCGCCATTGATTGATCCTCAGATTGACTCAGATTGCGTTATTCACCAAAACAGCAATAAATAGTTTAAAGTTTTGACAGAAAGGGGTCAAAGGTCATTACAAACCAGCTTGGTGACAATAATCTTATGGGTAACATGGGGTGTACACACATTTACCTCTAATGACCCTACATGAACTTTGACCCCTTTCTGTCAACAATTTAAACCATTTATTGCTGTTTTGGGAATAACGCAATCTGAGGCAATCTTAGGATCAATCAATGGCGGTCAATCTGAAGATCTCTACAATGGCGGTCTGTGGACAGGTAATAAAAAGTGGGAGAAATGTGTGACTTTGCATAGTGACTTTTTAAAGATTTCTGAAGGGTCACATATCAAAAAGAAGTTTCTGGCATCTTCACTTCTTGGTGTTTTCAAGAACTTTTTGATACCCCCTCGTACAGGCCTGACTCGATTCTGTAAACAAGTTAAATATTGAGTTTGTTAATCGGCAATGACTTATCTCTTTCTGAAAGAACGACCACAGGGTGGTTGAAAATGTGTAAAAAGGAGAGACAATGGTACTATACTTACATGTCTCCTAATTAAATTCTCAGTATGACGCTCTTCATCATCTTCACCACCAAGCATCGCGTGTGAAATAAGTGGAGAATATTCATCCATTTTACTCTCTACGTCGCCCTTTTGTTTTTCCATCATATGACGGGTCTGATTAACTGATCCTGAACAGTGGCCTCTCTACAACGGAAATTATTAAGATAATAGTTTGCATATCGAGTGCTTGGAGCACACATGTCTTAAGTCCAATTTGTTTTTGGATTTTCAGTTGTTTGCGTACTCTCTAAATGTAAAAGAGTGGTTTTCCACTCTTCAAGGAGTTAAACGCAGGACAACACATTTTTAAGTGGAAAAACACTCTATAAGGAGTGAAAGGGGATTTTATGTGACAATGTTCCACTCTATTGAGAGTGAAAAATAAACTTTCACACTCATTTTAGAGTGGAAATGTTCCACTCTAAAACGGATTGTCATGCGTTTCACTCCCTTCGCTCCTTTTCGAGTGAATTTCCACTCTTTCCACTTGTTTTACATTTAGAAAAGTATTATGATAGAATGTGATATTCTCTATTTAGTGAACACATCAGCTAAGTGATTAGGGGAGGATGGGGCAACTGGTCCGGTTAAGCGTATTTCATGATATTAAAGATTAAAGCTCGTGTGAATATTTATGAAAATATCACCCATGTAACTGTTAACATATAACATTATACATGTAATCAATGTTTAAAAATATCTAAAGAAAAGACCAATTACCACTAACTGAAAACTTTACTTGGCGTGGACCGGTTACCCCATCAATTCAATTCAATTCACTTTATTCAGCAATATGTATACAGAAAATATAATAATAACAGTAACACAATGTGATAAAGAGGCTAGGAGCCCCAAAAGAAACCCTGATAGCGGGCTTGTAATATATCCGGTGGGACCCTTAAAAAAAGTGTAGACTAGATGAAGACAAAAACAAAACAACAACGTACGAGCAAAACAGGACAAGACAAAAACAGAGACTACACAGAAAATAACAAAAACATAACAAAACAGAACAAAACTAAAATCAAAACAGAACAGAACAAAAATCATTGGGGCAACTGGTTCTGTTATGCTCCAACGGTTAGAATACACAGAAATCAGTAAATGACAATACGGAAACTAGGCAGTATTTTCTTTAAAAACTCATTTCCGTATCATTTAACGTGTAAAAAGGATACATGTCTCATGAAACCCATGTTTTATACAGTTTTCGTGGTTAACGTGTAAATAGCAATAATACTATAATAATACTTATTATTTTCGGACTGCACATTTTCCCAGTTTTTATCATCCACCACATCTCTTAATGCCCCTTTAACACATGTACGTGTGCACCAAAGATCATGTACGTCTAGTGCACTTAACAATGTTATAACATTAAGACTACTAATGCAGCAAGAGGTTTAAGGTCATTATTGGACTTCTTTATCAGCTATGTACAACTAATTGAGACAGCTTATAGTGAGCGTATAATATGGGGTATTCACATTGTTCCTCGTGGATCCTAAGAACGTTTTCGGCTAAAATAATGGAGTTTTCTTCAAAGTGGTGATGTAAAACTATATCCACATGAAACACTATCAATATCCATAGTTATTGTCAAAAAAGCAAATGTAATGGGTTTGTAATGGGTGATTTGTCTCACTTATCCAAAGTTTTAATTGTTTTTCTTCTCAAAACTCCAAAAATGCACTTCAGACATCATTCTGTGCTCCAAGCACTCGATATACTGTATGTTCTTGACCAGTTGTTGCATGAACAATGTTAAACACACCATTCACTCATTAATGCACGAATTACAATATTGAATACAATTCAATGGGAATGTAGTGCAATGGAATTGAATGCAATTAAATGCACTAAATGTAAAGCAATGCAAGACCAGCAAGGCCAGACTGTAAAATATGCGATGCAATGCAGTGCAATGCAGTGACTGCAGTGCAGTGCAGTGCAGTGCAGTGCAGTGCAGTGCAGTGCAGTGCAGTGCAGTGCAGTGCAGTGCAGTGCAGTGCAGTGCAGTGCAGTGCAGTGCAGTGCAGTGCAGTGCAGTGCAGTGCAGTGCAGTGCAGTGCAGTGCAGTGCAGTGCAGTGCAGTGCAGTGCAGTGCAGTGCAGTGCAATCCAGTGCAGTGCAATGCAATGCAGTGCAATGCAATGCAGTACAATGCAGTGGAGTGCAATGCAATGCAGTACAATGCAGTGGAGTGCAGTGCAATGCAATAGAGCAATGCCGGGAAGTAAAATAAAATGAAATGAAATGAAATGAAATTAAAAATGAAATGACATGAACTGAAATGAAATCAAATCAAATCAAATCAAATCAAATCAAATAATTTTATTGCAATGCCGTTTGATTCGAATAATTGAGAATTCTTACAGTTATCCCTGTTGCTTTGTAGACTGGAGTAACAAATCCTAAATTCCAATGGTTCCGATCAAAGACGGTGTACTTGAATCACCGAGAATATGAGTACACTCACCAATACTCTAGATAGAAAGTGAGGTCAGATCAAAATTGCGAGGACTATTTTCGAGTTCTCACATTTTTCTTGCATCAAAACACATACAAGAACAATCGTCACCCCCCTAAGAGTATGTAAGGGTACACTCTTAGACGTCAATACCTATAACGTGCAAAGTTCTCACAGTCACATGTATGGTGATATACATAATAAAGTCCTTACATTGACTGTAATTCTATACTTTTTATACGTGTATACATTTAAGTCCTCATATGGTTGGGTGTGCCACTATATACGGATGTTCCGATGCTAAATTCCAATAGTTTCCGATTTAAAGTAACAAAATATTGTGTGCAATCAAAACATGTTTTCGTGGTCAAAGGGCATGTTTTATCCAGGGATTTTCCTCGTATTACAGGCCATCAAACTTGTTGGTAATTGGAATTATTACTGTTAAAGGGGTAGTGTTGAAGAATTTTCTTTTTCTTTAGATATTATTTGCATCAGAATTCAAGATGAACATTAAAAATGGTTATGTTGCCACTCGCGAAAACACAGCAAAACTGTAAAAACAATATTAATTACAGTTGGGAATTTTTTCCTAATTTAATGAAACTTTTCTTAAAAAACGTCCTCTATTTAATAGTGTTCGATTCATTTTTTAAATGGCTTTAGACTTAATAATAATATATTGCACCCTCTGCAAAAATTAAATGCAAAGCAGTAAGCCTTAATATAATAAGGCAATAGAGGTAATTTATGTATATCGAACTTATGGAAGGAATTACTCCTTTTATTGAAAGCCCGTGCCGAGGCTTATGATTATATAGAAGGCAACCAACCAACCAACCAACCAACCAACCAACCAACCAACCAACCAACCAACCAACCAACCAACCAACCAACCAACCAACCAACCAACCAACCAACCAACCAACCAACCAACCATCCTATCAACTAACCAACCAACCAACCAACCAACCAACCAACCAACCAACCGACCAACAAACCAAGCAACATACCAACCAACCAACGAATGACAATAAGGACCACTCCCGAATTGAAAAGAGAAATTCACAAAACACAAAGCAAAACAGAAACCAACTTGTAAAAATAGTATGATTTTACAAACTTTTAGTTCCTGATTGTACAAAGAATGGCACCAACTTGTGTAGCTAGTATGGGTTTAAGGATAATAACAAAATGTTGGTTCTAAAAATGTAGCAAAACAATACCACCGTACACTATTTGGTTAAAATGTTCGAATATGTTGATTTATTACATTCTACTGATGTTTTAAATGACTCAAAACAGTGTGCCGACCCGGACCCGGACCCGGACGCGAATGTATTAACCGTAACAAACACTACCGTATCAAAAGCCATTATGACATGCCTGAACATACAAGCCTTTCACCCCTCGCCCAGGCCGTCCACGAAATTGACAACTGAAGAACATTTTGTTCGTCGTGTTTGGGGTATAAATAAATTAGGGATTTAGTTAAAAATAATAGGCCCTGTATATACATATACACATGGAAAAAAGCATCGCACCATTACTTTTTTGTTGAAAAGTGCAAATGTGGCCTCGAATTTTGCCACCATGGTGTGATATTAAGGATCATTTGTTTGCGTAAGCTGTCCAACAAAATGTTATGCAATTAAAGGGCCACGTTTTAGTTTGTGACGTAATCGATGATATGTTTTTCAAGGCCAAGGGGAAATGCATGTATTTGTCCAAAAGAATGCATGAAACAGTTTGGGTATAACGCGATGGCTTAATGAAATCATTCAATATAATGGCCCAGGTATTGACCATTACGGTTCCCTTCCCTTTATATGCTAAGATTTTTTTGACCACGGATATGCCCTGGTATCCGGGGTAATATATTATGACTTTCTGTGGCTGATTTACTTGATTTATTGCACCACGCCTGTGTATTTTCTAGCCCGGCTACTAGGATCGCTGGCCAAGCACTGCTCAATGCCTCGCCGCGCCATAAAGGTGCGCCAGGGGTGGTATCCTGGTGTTGGCCATAGTGCAAGAACTTGGTACTAGCATGGTATTAGTGGGGACTTTAGAATCGTAATTATTACAGTTGTTGCTGTTTTTCTTGTGTTAATGTTCATAAATGAATAATGTTCATAATGTTTGCTGGTCGAGCGAGTGAATTCCATTCCAGGATATTAATGAAACTAACTAAAGTATTCTCCCAGAAAATGTTCAAAGTGTACTCATACGCGAGTTTATTTAGATTCAATTAAATAAGATAATATTCTGGGTGGAAAGAAGCCCAAAGTATTACTTTTGAAAGTTGTTGTGTTGAGAAACTCACACTTTAACTTCAATTTGTTATTGGAATTAGTACTATTTCAAATTTGGTTGAAGTCAAAATTCAAAATTCGAAATAAAATCACAATATATTATCCCTGGATCAGATTTTAGTTTTAAAAGCCCAATGTTGCTGAAAGTCACCGCGTCAATTCATGTGCCTAGATGGTAGACAGCCTGCCTCAGGGTCTTCCCAGCGTGCGATCAATGTTTTGAGTTGAACAATTTTTGGGTGGAATTTTTTAGCCCAACACGCGACTTTTCAATGTTCTTGCGTTAAGAAACTCAACGTTTGAACTTGAACTTGTTTAAAAACTAGTGTAATGTCAGATTTTGTCAAATATAAAGTCAAAATTTAAAATAACCACACAATTATATAGCAGATTTTAGTTTAAAATGTAGCCCAATGGGGCTAAAGATCGACATACACCTAGCAACAAAAGTCCTGGACCAGGTGCTTTGAGGTTGGCTAATTCAAAATAGATAATCGGTACTAAAAATCTGAGATATACCTTAAATGAGCAAATTTCTTCTCCGCAGTTTGATACCTCATTCAACAAAATCGAATGGATACTTTTTAAGTTATGGCGTTTTCAATGACCGCGCATTACAACAGCGAAGTTGTTATGGCTATATTAATTATTAACCACTGAAAGCGGGGTGAGTGCCAAACAAAAAGCTGGTTCTTTTGACGATTTACCCAATCGGGCGGGGTGAGTGGGCTTGTCCTTTTGGCCGGTTTACACATTTGTGGACTGATCACTACTGCGCGACGATCACCTGACCGCTCTGTGTCAATCACGAACGTTGATTTAGCGTCTATTTTCTGGTAATTTCTGACTACGTCATCGCGCTACCGGATTTGATAAGAGAACAAACCAGGAGATAAACCCAGGAAATAATTTGTTAATGATCCACCCGGAATCTTTAGTTTTTGTAGGACATCTGTGTAGAGTGTTTACCTTTAGTGTTATAAGGTTGAGGTGGGTGGTGTTGGTTTGGTTAAGGTGTTAGTTGAAGTGGTGGTTGAGGTAGTAGTGCGGAGTGATAGGACGGACTGTTGTACAATATTTGACCAAGTGACAGTTGAGACTTAGACCCTTGACCCAATCTTAATTATTATAAAGTGTTGTACGAATTGTAACTTGTTGGATATTTTAAATTAACCCGATGTTGTGATTTATTTTGTAGCATTTATTGAAGAAGGAGAGTGAAAATAAACAGTGAACCTTAGAAATTGTCCAGAGTCATTGGTTTGCTCGTTAATATGTAGAAAATGCAGGTTCTGCCCTGCAGACGGACCCACTGGCCAGCAAATAAAATAATTATATAGGTTTCCAAATTAAACCCTCAGCCATGCGCGCAACATTTGGTGGTGTCAGACCTGACAAATACTCTGCACATTTGCCTAGTGGTGTCAGATGTGGGATTTTCATTTTTTTTAACGACGAATTTTTGGCTTTGACTATTTACATTTTGACGGACGTTGACGGGAGACTGTTGACGGCGACGGACTCGGCTTCGGGTAGAATGATTCGGTCATGAATATGTAAGTTTTCCAAATTAACCCTCAGCCCTGCGCGCAACATTCATGTGGTGTCAGACCTGATAAATACTCTGCACACTTGGCTAGTGGTGTCAGATGTGGGATTTTTAATTTTTTTTTAACGACGAATTTTTGGCTTTGACTATTTACATTTTGACGGACGTTTGACGGGAGACTGTTGACGGCGACGAACTCGGCTTCGGGGTGAGAATGACTCGGTCATGAAAATGTAACCTCGCTGCACGAGGTTGACCTCGCGTAAAGTAGTTCAACCTCACACAACCTCACCCCAAAAAACGGTGCAACGGACATCTGATTGGTTAGCGGCCTTTTGTGAGTTTTCAAGAATCGCGCGCAGCTGATCGAAGTGCGCCCGCGTATGTCGGACTGTGGCCAGGAATGTGTCGTTGTGTTCATTGCTGTTTGAAAGTGCTCGAACATTATCTTGGTCTGGATGATATCCAGGGTATACACAACCAATGCACTATGGGATAGCACGTCCGGTAAAATATTATCACAGCAAGTGTTCCTTTTTTCGGTACAAATTGCGAGATTTTGATAAGACTATTTTCAATTATACTTTTGGGCCCATTTTAGACATCCAAGGCAAGGGAAAATCGGGAAGGCAAAGCCTAAGGGAAAGAAAGGGAGAAGAGGGGACAAAAAGGGAAGGAAAGGGAAAGGAAACGGACCGTAAAGGAGATAAAAATTCCATTGAAATGGAATGGGGGCGATCCAAGAGAAAGAAGCATGTTTTGTAACCAAATATCTGTTTCATACCAAAATACCAGGGAAAAGTGTGTATGTATTTTCTATAATTCAAACCAAAAAAAGAACTCTCTGTTGGGAGTAGCACATCTCTAATCAACTAAACAAATATAGCTTTGACTCCAGCACAGACTGCGGGTACTGTTGAAATAAACTGCATAGGTACATGTAATTTACAAAGACTACAAACATGGCGACCCCCACTTATGTCTAGAAAGACCAAAATGTGTAAGTTTTTGCAATCTCATGCTATAAGGGTGGCTTCGCCCCCCAAAAAGGAAGACAGCCGGTATGGGGACGGAACGCCTTTAACCCTCCCCCCACCCAATGGCCGAAAATTGGCATTAGATAAGTGTCATAATAGTATAATCAAGCAATTTTGGGCATTTTTTACTCAAAAATAATTTTGTTAGCTTGTCCCAAATAAATTTGGTAAAAAAAGGGTATCTTTTATATGCATTTGATAAATAGTTCAAAAATTCAATACAGCACTCGATAAATTCAACAAAAACTTCCTTGAGTCCCCCCTTAAGTTTGTGAAATTTGCTAAAATCTTAGGCATTTGGTTTCAAGATGATTTAAAATGGGAGAAGCAAACTAAGGAAATGCTCAAAAAAACCTAATAGCCGCATGTACATGCTCAGCAATCTAAAAATATTTGGTTTTTACTTTTGAAGAACTTGTAATCATTTACAAAGGCTATGTTAGACCTTTGTTGGAATATGGGATGTAGTGTGGGGATCTTCATTGACATGTGATCAAACTCTCGAGAAAGTGCAAAGAAGAGCTAGCAAAATTATGCTTGGCAAACAATACAGCTCATGTACTAGGCCTACACTGATGCAGTCGAATAATGTGGATTGGATACTCTTTTTTACCGTAGGAAAAATCATAGCAAAAAATGTGCCATAGTCTCTTGTAACCGCACTACATGTAGTACCCTCATGCATATACGGTAACATTTGAATTTTACCGTCAATGCTTCTTGCCACCTACGAGGCAATCTGTGCATGGCAGGGAATAACGCAATTCAAATTCCATCTCCCTTCTGACTTGTAGGACCAAATGGTTCAGAAAGAGCCCCATACCATATTTTACTGACCTGTTAAATAACAAATCCTAATTGTTCTTTTACTCATGGTGCAATATTATTTTTAATATACCGGTTATATTTTTGATGTTTCTTGTGCAATATGGTGGGGTTTTTTTATATATATTTTTAGTATGCCTAAATGTGTGTGAGGGCGTCCAGAGACTTGTGAGTTTGTTAGTTCGGGTTCAGTGATGGGGTGGGAGGTGGGGGCTGTGATAAGTGACTGTGGTACTTTGGTGTGGGTGAAGGGTGAGTGAGCGACGGTTGGTGGCCTGTGTTCATCCTTTTTTTGATGTATGCGACAGCCTTTTTTTGTTGTTGTGTGACCTGAGACTAAAATAGGCTAATTTAGGTATTTTAGTCTCAGGTGTGACTGTGGTGTGGGTGATTTTTTTGTTTTATATTATCTTCTTTATGATATTGTATTGTTTGGTGTTTTAATCTTTGTATTTTAATGTATTTTTAAATCGGTAAATAATGTACAGTTTGGCCATTTGGCCATGACACATTATCAAAAAAGAAAAGAAATGGAAATCAATGGGCTCCACACGACTGGAAATCAAGGACGCAGTGGAGCATGTGTACGACTGGATGATAAAGTCTACGTTTGTGTGGGTTGGGCTGTAAATACAGAATTAGACGACGGGCTGTAAACAAAGGAAATGACACTTCCGGGTTATCGAAAGAATTATTTTCCACCACTATATTAATTTAAAAGAGAAGCACAGGAAGGGCGCCAAGGAAAGGTCTATATGGCTCTGTCTGAGGTAAATTAAAAGGTAACTGTCATTGTTCTATATATTTGTTTTCATACACTTACACTCATTTCATTCTATTGGTATAAATTAAGTCTAGTTCTACAAGTTTGTCGTCAGTCTCGTCCAGTATTTGTCACTGTAGTGTCTGCAATTAGTACTGTCATTTTTTGCACCACTTTTATTTATTTTGACGGCTGGCTGTTTTGACGTCACATCTGCACCAACATTCCAGTTTGGCTGTTTACAGCTGTCATAGGAATTATTACATCAAGCATCAAGCATCAAGACTTGATTGAAAATTTAAAAATAAGCTTCTTTTTTTAAACAAATTAAAAAAGCTTAGTTTAACTTTAAACAGAGAGATGTTATGTAACACCTCCCTGGTTTAAAAAAAACCCATTTGTTCTCATTATTATTGTAAAATCATAGCCTGTTTTAGCTAGGCGGACTTTAGTCGCAGTAACATGTGTCTCAGGACTTATAGTCAGGATAGGCTACTGAGTCACAGACATGACAGAACGTTATACTATGATGTGACTTCGGTTAAGCTTTATCGAGCCCAAAATTTACAAAGTAAAACTTCTGCAACTCCTAGCATTTTCCAACACCATTCTTACTCACCCACAATGACATGGCTGTATAGCTAAGAATCACAGAATTTGTTTGAACTTAAAGGCACATTAAGTGGTGTTGAAAATTTTAAATGTTTAAAAATTTACTTCAGAATTCAAGATGAACATTAAAAATGGCCATTACTGTTGTTTCTACTAGCAAAAACACAGCAAAACTTGATTAAACAATATCATAGCTATTTATTGAAAAACGCCCACTATGCAAATATGGTTCGCGTTATGTATCACGCGTACTGCAGGGGGATACTGTCGGACGTAAAATGCTCGTCCCGCGGGATGAGCATCAGGGCAGTTCCAAGTAAAACAGGACATTACAAAATAATTGAAAAAAGGCTGTAAATTAACCATTTAAAGTACTACCATCACATATTTAGTATCAAATGAAAGATATTTTCAAGCTCTTTCAAATTAGCTATTTTTCTTTTTAATTGATATACATTAAGTATGATTTTTTTTGAAAAAACCTGATTTTTTCAGAAAAATGCCCATTTGTAGCACCCTTCTCTGACCCCTTCTTATGCTTTTATATAAGTTTTGTTGCTTTAAGTTGCTAACTTACCGCTTAAAATTTCATAAATTTACACGTTTGACATGATTTTGTTTTTTCTTATGTATTTTATTATGAATTTTGCATTGTGGACAAAACGTCATTCCGTAACGCTCTCATTTGTCCGTCTTTACGTCATATTTCAAAAAATATTTAACCAATTTTAACCAGGAAGTTGTCATATTGTAGGTAAAGGTATACAGAATCACCCAAAAGTCAATAAAATGTGATACATTTCTTAATATCATCAAGTTTTATCAATGTCTAAATGACTAGAAAAATCATGTCCATTTTGTGTCATTCCGTAACAGCAATTATAAAAATCAATATTTCATTAATTAAAAATCTGATGGTCAAATTTTGAAGGTGCTCAGCAGGAATTTCAAAGCTACCCACCAGGAAAAAGGGGGGAAGGGAAAAGAAGGGGGAAAGGGAAAGAAAAGAGAGAGAGAAAGGAAAAAGGGAGGAAAAAGACAAAGGAAAAGGAGAAAAAAAGTGGAAAGAAAGAAAAGAAGAAAGGGAAAGAAAGAAAGAAAGAAAATTTCGCAGTACAAAAAGCACAACAGTCAACTGTTGTGTTTTTTGTACTGTGAAATTTTGTGACCGTGCGAAATTTGTGACCTTGCGTAATTTTGTGACCGTGCGAAATTTGTGACCTTGCGTAATTTTGTGACCGTGCGAAATTTTGTGACCGTGCGAAATTGTTTGACCCTACCCCCTCCCCCCCTCACTTACGTGAAATTCACGAGGTGACTGACTGGGAAAAATTTTGGGTCAACCTTTTACGAAAAATTCCGGATTGGAATTATTCTAACCCGGAATTATTTTGGCTGTGCCCCCCTGACAACCAACCTCTGTTATGCCCCTGAGTGTCAGTAAGCTAAGATGTTGTCCAATATTGTGAGGTTCATTTCAATATCAATATCTTCTGAATATGTTTAAATTTAGTGGAATTCCTCGTGAAAACCACACAATTTTTGGACATACTATTTTCCCAGTCCCTCTCATGGTCCGCCATTTTTAAAGATGGCAGCCATATAGAGGGACACGGGGACCCAGTCTAGCCCTCCCCCGATATTAGAATTGTGTCAGTTGAGACTTGGAACTGTCAGGTGAGTTTGGCAATCTAGGTTGAGAATGTCACCGTCTTGGATTGACACTTTCGGAATGGCCTTTTTATTTCGTGTGGATTTGGAAAAACCATCCCCCCGCTCTCAAATTTCTGACTGGGGAGGCAGTTTTTAAAAATGAACTTTCTAGTAAAGTCCATGTTGATTTATTTTCATTTTTCGCCCCTCCCCCAATATCAAAAACCTAGCTTACATGTACGCCATTGGAGCAACAATGTAATTAAAAGGTGATTCCACATTTACAAATCTGCTATGTAAAATATAATATCCTCCATACATGTATCTAATTTTGTTTCTTCCCATTTTTCTCCAGGTATTCACTATTGCTTCATGAACATGGATTGCTTTTGAATCAAACCCAGAAATAGGTGACTGACTGTTTGTTACACATGTCTCTCTCAATACAAACTGAAGTATAGACTAAAGTACAAGAAAGATCAAGCAGAGAAGCTTATTGAATCAAAATCATGTGAACAAAACATCCACCTCGATTCAAAAGGATCGGTAACAACATATGATAATTTAATTCAGCTTTGACCACAAATATTCAATGTGATCACACACATTGGTTGCACATGTGTCGGACATGTGACAGACAAGTGTTAAGCAATGTGTTGGACATGTAATGATCATGCAAGTGCTGGACACTTGTGGGACATGTGATGAATGTGGGTGGAAGAGTGATGGAAATTTACAGAAATGTGGATGGCATGTGATACATGTATACATGTGCTGACACACATCAACATACAGCTCTATTTTGTAATGAATTTATAACAGTAACGCATCCTACGTATTTTCATTTGGTCATCAATTCCTTCTTTTAGTATACATTCTATTTTTTATATTAAGAATTCAATATGGCAGGACCTAAAATTGATAAATTTCGCGTGTTTATTTTGATACTTGTACTGTGCGCTCTCTTTCTCGTTAATAATTTAATGCACTCGGAAATCTATCAGTGTTTTTCCACTTTAATGCCATCAAATCGTCAAGCTGTAAATAGTCAACATATCCAATCTGAAACAGGAGATTTTGGAACCGGCAACCCAAGAGTGCTCTCAGATGGGACTGTCAATGATGGAGACCCTCATTTCAACATCAGTCGTAGCAGCGACATCATCGTCTTCCTTCACATTCAAAAGACCGGTGGGACGTCTTTTGGGCAACATCTGGTGAATGATCTGGAGTATCCATGCCATTGTAATGATACGTACAGTCGCAAGTGCGATTGTTTCAAGCCAAATGCACCGGGCAAGGTCTGGTTATTTAGTAAGTTCTCCACTGGATGGTCATGTGGTGTGCATGCAGATTGGACTTCTCTTAATGATTGTGTTCCACACAAAATGAGGAGAAAGAATAAGTCTGACGTAAAACAAAGGTTAGTCAATTTGAAAAATAAAATAAAATTGATTATGAAAGATTTCACAATGAAAAAACTATTATCCAAACGGAAAGAATAAGTCTGACGTAAAACAAAGGTTAGTCAATTTGAAAAATAAAATAAAATTGATTATGAAAGATTTCGAAATGAAAAAAACTATTATCCAAACGGGTTTCAATGAATCTGTTGGTCATAGCTTCCTCAGATCCAGAGCTAGTCTTTGATCCTGTCTATCGTCTTCCTAATATTAATAATAATAATAATAATAATACCAAGCGCTTATAGCGCCCTTAGCCCAAAGGGGCCTCAAGGCGCTTAACAACATATTATGATAGCATATAACACAATAAACACAAACAATATATATGAAAAGGTCGCCAAAATAGTGGGTCGAGCATCCGGACACATGGAGAAAGACGGACACGACCAAATGGTCTCATAGATTTCGACTCAATATCTCGCAACCTATGATCAGGTCGTCCATGCATGCACATGCGTGAGAGAGAAAAGACAGGAGGGCGAGCAAACAACAAAGGAAGAGGATAAACACGCAAATGCATGGATGGACAACTGAACATAGTATGATATTACACAATGTTGATTAAATTACAACGTTAAAATCTAAGATACAATAAAACTGTGTGAAATACTAAAAGGGTAAAAAGTATATAAGTATGCAAAACAGTAATATACAGCAATAAAAAAGAGATTGATAGAGGTATGCCAACTTCAAACTGTTGTGGCTATTGCATTGTGCTAGATCCGAAGCCAAATTTGTGACTGTTCAATGCATTGATTTTTTGTGTGTATAAAGAGCATTTTTAAAACACTGAGTGATTAGAAATCAATGATGACTGGGCTACAAGAGTTATTTCATCAGATTTTGATGATGTTGTTGTCTCTGGATCAGCAGGTCGTTATAAAGATATACATGTAGCTGATAAGTTTGAATGCCCTCTTGTAACTATTCATGATGAGCCGTGGTTGTTGGTCTCCACTAGCCTTCTTTGTATCCATTAGCTTCTCTGCACCATCAAGCATTTTCTAGTTTGGCTCTTTACAGTCCACTGATGGGAAAGGCAGATCAAATTGTTAATATTTTGTTTGGAAAAAGTTTTTTCAAGTTAATTCTCTCTCGGAAATGTTTGCACAGAGATTCACAATGTTTTGTATTCCTGACGATAACTGTTTTAATGGCCAGGTTGGTCAATTTGAAAAGGTCATAATGTCTCATGAAGACACAGATGTGCAGACTGACATACCATTCTAAAGCTAATAACAACATCCTAAATGTTTTAAATGTTATTTTTCTTGCTTTATGTAATCTCCTCCTACCCCAGGTTTTTCTACATCACACAGTTGCGTGAACCCATCGCCAGGTATCTCAGTGAATGGCGTCACGTTCAGAGGGGTGCTACCTGGGAGAATTCCAGGAACTGGTGTGGCGGCCATGTCATCACATCCACAGATATTCCCCTCTGCTATTCTGGCGAAGACTGGATAGGTGTGACTTTAGATGAATTCCTAGATTGCAAGTGGAATAAGGCTGTTAATCGACAGACTAGGATGCTAGCTGATCTGTCATTGGTCGGCTGTTACAATGTATCCAAGATGGCCACCGACGATAGGAACAAGGAGCTGCTGGAGAGTGCCAAACGGAATCTAAGACAAATGGCACATATTGGTTTGACTGAGTACCAAGCAGAGGGTCAATATATGTTTGAGCAAACTTTCGGGATGAAGTTTGTCATACCTTTTAACCAGCAAAACGAAACACATGCAAGTAAATCACCTGTAACAGACAAGCAGTTGGATCGCATAGCTAATATCAACGCTTTGGATGTGGAATTGTATAAATACGCTCAAGAGCTATTTGATGAGCGGTTGAAATCTCTGCGTGCAAATGAGTAATTCAGATCTATGCGTGCGAAGACTACACTATTATTGTCATATAAAGGTCTTTAAAATTTCATGATATGGTTGTGTTTCGCTATGCATAGATTTGTCATCGTATTTCACAGTGAGTTCAAGTAAATAGTGATAGTTTGATAATAACATGTAATGTCTGCATTAGGCTGATGAAAGTTGATTCCAGGTTTCCTGTAACCCGCCCGCGTTTGGTTTTTTCGACCGCGTAATGAATGCCAAATTAGCGAAATCATTCATTATTTGATATTTTCCATTTTTTTCCGCCATTTTTGAGATATTGTTGAAGTTTTTCATTATTTTCCTTAATTTCCTTCATCGAACATCGCATTTTGTTTACATTCTGAATCAATTGGAACCTAAAAATAGAAATCGACTTCGATGATCACCTAAGCATTGGTGAAATGGTCGTTATTATGTAATGAACTGCTGCAAAATGATGAATAATGAATAATGAAAAAGTTACCTCATTATGGTTTGAACCAAATGTTACGGGAAACATGGAATCAACTTTCATTAGCCTTATGGCTCGGTGGGGCATTCGGTTTTTGAGACCTTGAGTCTTTAACTTTATATGATGGTAAAGACCCAATTATCAAAACCCAGCCTCACCTACACCACCTTTGTAGCCACTCTCACACATGTATGTATTCAACTAATTAGAGAATAAAGGTATTATTTTTAGACCGTACCCGGGTTACATTGTCTGACATAAATGCGGGCGGTAGTATTATTTTAAGTGGAACAGTGATGCCGCAGGCAGAGTTGTTTCACACTAAAAATAATAACACCGAACACATTATGTCAGACAATATTTATAATCCCGTGTGGTGAGTACACCATGCGTCGCAATAATGAGGAAGCATGCAGGAAAATTGCAGTAGACGCACTGCAGAAGTGCGCGTTATGGAAGAAAACTTTAGATCCCATTCAATGCTAATTAATGTATGCCGTGCCATGTTAAGTTGCCTGCTATAAATGTTGCTGATTTCTCTGAGAACTTCCAGTGAGAATTTCTTAATTAAACATTCTTAGCTGTTTAAGAATTGTTATTATTACGTTATTATATGATTATCAAACTGCTCCTAATGATACAATGTACATGTAAATGTAACCAAGTGATGATTATTTATTATATATATTTACCAACATAATGATGTTTTGACATAATATTCTGATTGGTATGAATTTGGTGAACAGAGATTTAGGGAAAACATAGCAATAATGGGATCTGTATTATTTGATTGGTGTTACAGTTGAATACCAGAATATGTGAAGGGCCCCAAGTTCATAAGATGTCATTTTGAGAAAAACACATAAACAATTCTACTTATTTCTTTAGATATTGGTTTTTTTATTTGTGCATTGTGCATGATTGTGAAAGGGTATACTACATTAGTCTAAACGAAAGGGGGCCATTTACGTTGGACACAGGCGCTTCTTATTAAATCACACCATATAAAAAACATCAGTTTGTTGTTCAATTACCACATTTGATTTGTTTAAATTGAGGTATGTGGCACTAACGACCGGCAAATCATGCATGATTTTTACATTTTGTATTCAAATTGATCCGTAATAATAATAATCTCAGGTAAAAACGGATGATTGATTTAGACTCTGGAAATCAAGCTATTGTGGGATAATTTCACTCTGCAACTAATTTTTGATACTGGGTGATAAGTTACAAACTTATCTTCTACCTTCTTTCTTCTTCTTTTAGGAGGGGGGGGGGGGGGGGGGGGGGTGGGTGTCTTGCCCACCATTGGAAAAAAGCCTAGCTATGCCAGTACAACAAATCACTGTAGTTATGTTGTTAAACGTGCTAAATGTATATAGATATATCATCGCTGTTCTGTCATCAAAACCTCCCATCTCCATCCGAACCTTCAGCAATGTATAAAGTAATACATGTTCAAGGGCCAAAATGCATCTGTCAAAACTGTGTAAGTGTTTTCTGCCCCCTGAACATGTCTAAAACAACACTTCCTATGTATAACCATTGGGCAATTTTAATTTATACTTTAAGGGCCCGAAAAACATACAAGGTTTTGCATACATGTAAGTGCAAGAGTAGAGTACGTGCTAATAAGGCATATTGTAGTGCATGTAAAATGTAGGTGCACATTTTGTAAACTGTTGGTGCTCAAATTTACATACCGGTTAGACAAGAAGTTGTTTTACCCATGCAATTTCTATTATCTGCATGCAGGCATTAATTAGAATCTTGAACCTATCACTGCAAATTATGAGCGTTTACTTTTGGACAAACTAAAAGTAAACTCAAAAGTAAACGCAATACTAAACACTTATGTGAGCCAAACAACTAAGCTGTTTTCCACCTAGCCTCTAATCAATAACTGTCCCATTATATCAAAGATGGTGGAAACATCTGTGATTCCATTCACTCACTTGGAGCGTGCTTTGAGGTCAATTGGGTGCAAAATGCAAGAAACGTTTAGTTTTGCGTTTAGTTTTACGTTTAGTTTTGTGTTTAGAATTGCGTTTACTTTTGAGTTTACTTTTAGATTGTCCAAAAGTAAACGCTCATAATTTGCAGTGTATCCGCCTCAAGCTTTCACCTGTATTCACCTCCTTCAGGAAAAAAAAGGTCAAGATTAGGTCTTTCCTGCAATTTTTTTTTTTGGGGGGGGGGGTTTGGGGGGATTCACCTCAGTGGATGAGGAGGGTAGGTTCAAGATGTACGTTGATACCTGCATAAGTATGCAACTTTAAGCAATATTAATACCTGTTACATGTAACTTAAAATTGAGCTCTATTTCCTGATTGCTGAATACAGGTATTATATTTCATCAGCTCTCAGGTACAACTCATCAATTTTTGGAATTTCCCATTTTTGTTTTTTTATTTTGTAAATTGAAATGGGTCTATATTTTCTAAAAAACATAAGTCTATACGTGCATATTTTCTGATTTTTTTAGTAATTCTTCAAAAGAAAAATGAAGCTTTAACTTATAAATGATAGTTACAAGTTCACCCCTACTGTACATGTATTGTACAGTCCTCAAAATAAGTAACTGACCAGGTAATACATATGCTCTCAACTCCAACTCTGTAGCTCCTACGTAAAAGTATTAAATTTATAAAGTTACAAGTGTGAATTCTTTACAACTTCATAATTTAATATTTTACGTAGGAGCTATAGTTTTGGAGTTGAGAGTATATTTATTTCCTGGTCAGTTACTTATTTTGAGGACTGTATGATCATGAGTAACCAACTAGAACTATTGCCACTATTTAAATCATGTAAAGGTGTGTGTGACCCTATCAAATTGAGATTGATATTTGAAGGAAGCCTATATATTGTCTCATTACCCTTGATTTCCTGGAATATTGAAATGTTTTGTTTAGATGACCCAAATAAAGGTCGCCTAGGTATAGAGAAAGGTGAATTGTGTATACTACTTTTAACTTGAAAATGTTCACACTTTTTGCACTTGAAGCAGCTACATGTACCATTAAAATAAAAATGTGCAATTTCATTTGTGTATTTTAAGTTAAAGGTAGATGACCCGATTTTCAACTTGATGTTTTCTATTTTACATGAAAGGTCATCCTTAAAATTGTTGCATTCCAAAGTTTGAGTTGCATAACTCCAATGGTTCTATTTTTAGAAACGCAAGGTCAAAAGACATGTGCCCATTGAGTAGTACACAGACTGGTTGGTGGTTAACCACCTTTGGCAGTAATTCACCACATTTTAGCCTATAATTTCCAAATGAAACATTTCTGGCCCCTAATATTTTACAGACATAATGAGAAAAATATGGGGATTCTTCTGATACCAAAATATCTTGATGTGAAAAAAAAATCATAGCCCCCAAAAAGTGATCGGATCATATACCTTTAAGTTTATGTAATGAACTTATAACTTTCATATTGTTAAATATTAAACAGACAAAATGTTTCAAAATCGGCAGAGCATGAAATGATTAATTGCGCAAAAATTGCCACTCTTAACTGTAATGTTTATGTGCAGAAGTCTATGCATACTTGTACAGGATGTCCCAAAAGTTTCAATACCATTTTTAGCAGAATAAAACTGAAAAACTTATTTGGATGCAGAAAACTTAGATGACAGACATATCTGTTTTGCAAAACCCACATGAATGGAATGTGATGAACCTGCAGCACATGATTACACACCTGGCATATTGCAAGTTGAACAAATTCATGGTTTTGTGAATTATGTGACCAAAACTTTCAGCATTGGTGTTTATATTGAGAGGCGTCAGAAAAGGACACAAGTTTGGTATCAAATTAATTCTGCAAGGTTTCTCTATCCAAGTATGTTTTCAGTTTGATACTGCGACTTAATTTACTAAAGATATAAAGCTTTAAAACGTATTGAAACTTTTGGGACCCTGAACTTGCAAGGGTTTAGTGTCAGAAAGCAAGTTGTATCTGGTAAGGCTACCATTTGCCTTTGCACAGCATATTTGTAATCAGTGGCATGAAAAGGGGGCTGAATTATGTCTTCGAATATAAAAATTGAGATTTTATATTTATATAAATGTACTATTTAGGCCAGGACAGGGGTTTTTTATTGGCTGCTCCCAAACAATGGAACAGGATCTCGGTCAGTATCCGCAATGCACCTACTGTGACCAGCTTCAAATCTCTTCCTCAAATCCCAACTCATCTCTTTCCTTCATATTGTTATGTATTCATGACTTGCATTGCACTTTGTATCCCTTGGACAAAGGCGCATTAATGCTGTATATTAAGGGGGCTGATAACCCAAAAGCATGAAATTTATCAAGCGCTGTAACTTTTGAACTGTTAATGCGATGTATATATAAAAATATACATTTTTGGAAAGGAAATGAGAATCCATTTGTGGCCAAAAAGTATTTTTGAGGTAAAGCAGAGACCTAGAGAAGTGTCTTTAGATGATAAAATCAAAATTAAAAAAAAAATCAGCATTTTTAGTGAAATTTTATATCAAAAAAGGATTCTCCGACTCATTTCCTTTCCAGAAATGTACATTGTATACTTTGATATGGATTAAATGAATAATGAGGAAGTTACGACAGTTTTACGGAGGCTATTCCTGAGACTTAACATGCTCAATGTATTTTTTTCATGGGCTCCCATTTCCGCGTAGCTCCGCATAATTTGCCTCTTTCCATGCAATTTGTGTTTCCCGTGCAATTTATATATTTTCTGCAAAATTGATCTTGTTGACCTTTATTTTTTGGTCTCAAAGTGGGGTTATTTAATTTCAAAATATTATGTACAAATACAGGAATGGGTCCTTAACACTTTCCATGCGGCTATTAGTTTTACTATAATTATATACAAAACAGATTTTTCAGAAACTTTTCCCAACTTTCAGGGTCTATCTCAAGGATTACTGGACCAATACTATGCATGTTTGTACTTATTTTAATGCATTTCTCATGGTGATTCTAAATATGGTAAGGATATTCAGCAATGTTGACATTTTTGAAACATTTTGTGAAATTTTGGAATGTCGTCTGCAGCCGCCTGCCGTGTGGAAAGTGTGAAAATCAATAAACTATGACAATTGGTATGTGAAGTATTCTCCCTTGACCTGACATTCCACCGCAAAATGTTATCATTATCAGATTTTAGTTAGGCGAAGAAAAGAAATCTGTCTCACATGCCTGCAGGCATAAGTATGTAGGAGTCACTTTTACTGCATAACCCATTTAAAAAAAAAAAATTAAGTTGCCAAAAACACAATAAATAAAGAATTTCCACATTTAGCATAGCCATTTTTTCTAAAAAAATAACGCATATATCATAGTTATTTCCCCAAATGTACATGTGAGACAGACCTCCTTTTTAGGCCTAATTGAGATCAAATGTCCTATACTTTGTATAATGTGTATAATGTTTAAGTCTTGGTCAAAATTGTGTACATGTTTCTTAGACTATATCCTTCATGTCTTCACTATTTACACACTGCCCCTACGAGGGTTAGAAACATAACAGTATTGAATGTAGCTGGTCATATATTTAGAGTGTATTGGACCATATTTTTAGAGTGGAATCGGACCATATTTTTGAGAGTGTATTAGACCATATTTTATGGAAACAAAGTTTTTGGAACATAATGTGAACAGTCACATCAAAAAGGACCTTATACTTTAGGTGACGAAAATAACCCTACCTGTTCTGCGGTTAAACAGACCTCTTATGTAAGGTCAGTCAGTCGGGTGTGATTTATTTTTATTTTGTGAAAATTGGGGCGGATTTTCAACAGTTTTCAGATTTCCCCCCCCCAAAAACAAAATCAATCAAATTAAAATAAGATTGTTAATTTTTTTTTTTAAATACTGTAAAAAAATTCAGGGTTGGTTTTTTTCGTCGCCTTATTTATAATATTTATAATGATGAGACAATCACAATGAGTAAACTATTTAATATTGACTTCAAGACAAATTTATTTTGTATGGACTTTTGTCCACACTTGTCAGTTGAATAATAAGAATGACCATGCTGGCACTATTGCATGTGGTTGAATAGCGCAAAGTGCTCATACATATGTAGGTAGCGCAGGTTGTGTAAGATTACGCCAAAGACGCAAAATATAATGGTCCATATATTTATCCTTTGCGGGCAGAAATCTTACGTGTGCAAAATGCCATTCTACATTATTCAACTGACAATTGTGGACAAAAGACCATACTATATACACAAAGTTGTCTTGAAATCAAATGTAAATATTGTATTCATCATGATTGTCTTATCATTGCTCACACATGGTTGAGCACTGTGTGCCACGGTTTAATTGAAACAACCCTCGATTCTAATATTCATAAATTATGTTTATACTAGACATAAGCATATAATATATATATTTTTAATTGTAGCTTTTAGCATTCTTCCAAATTCCAGAATTTTAGATGTTAATTAATGCATTGCTGATAATTTCATTCAAAATATTCATATTTTGGAGAAATGTGGTAATCTGTACATTTTTGAGGTGGTAATCTATACATTTTGAGGTGGTTGAATTCTTCACCTGTACATTAACGGATGCATCTTATATGACGGAACGCCTTGTACAATAATGCTGAAAGCATTTTCTATCCAATTTTAGGGCATGCTTCCTACCTACCGCGCTATTCAAAAGAGAATACGGTATTTGCATACCACATTACTTTAAAATAGACAACTCGTCGAATCAATATCTATATTCTTGATATGATAGACATTGGGTGAATTATTAGGCCATTATTTTATACACACTGTGTAACAGCTCAAGTGGTAATGTTAGCTAGTATTTTACAATCACAGGCTTCACAGCCAATATCTATCTTTAATTCACCGCCCTTTCCCCTGGTTTTATGTTGAAATGAGGATTCAACATTTACTGAGATGCGTTTATTTGCTTGTTTGTTTAACCCATCGGCCCGTCCTAATGGGACCAGACTCAAGCAACATGCTGGACCAGACTCAAGCAACATGCTGGGGGCGGGGGGAGTATTGAAGGCAAGCAAAGGCTTTGAGCTTTTCTTCAAGGACCTTTTATCCAAGTAATAAGTAACAAGCACTACATGTCTTTGTCCCCCGCTTGTACCAATTCTTGATGCAACACTAATAATATTTTCTTCCCTATTTTTGTTTTTTTGAAACAAACGGTTCTATTATTTCACAATAAAAAACAATTCTTTTCACTAATGAAATACAAATATGTATGTGTTAAAAGCCATTTTATAAATGGCATATATTTTGAATAACTAACCAACCCAAATAACTCATAATAAGAGCCTCCTTCACCGATTTTTATAAATTTTCAGATGAGAGCTACACTATTTCTAGCATATAGCCAACGTATGGTGCTTTAGTAAGGGAGGAATGGTGAACCAAACCTCTGTAGGACTTAATTGTTAGTAGTGGTGCTTGATTTTCATTAATATTGACAAATGTATTTTTATCATATTATATTTTTAGTACTTAATTTCTGTTTGTGTATCAATTTAGGGAACTGTTTCATTTATACTCGATAATTTTATCGAGACTGTAGCGAGACTCAATGAGTTTTTTGTCGATACAGATTTGAAAAAATATCGAGACCAGTATCAAACGGCAAAATATCCCTTGTCTAAATATAACGAAGGAGAGCTTCAGGTTATTTATTTTAACTATTGCCATTGTATCACTCGATACATTCTCTACACCAGATATGCTAGTCATAAACATAAACATTATTATCCTTGTTGTATTTGCATTGTGACTACTGGCATGGCTCTTGTATTGGGAGCCAATGTCTATTTTATCAAGCCTTAACACTTTCCACTTTCCTATTATTACTACCGTACACACAACAGATTTTTCAAAAACCTTTCACAATTTTCAAAGTCTATCTCAATGATTCCTGACCCAATACTAGGCATGTTTGTACTTATTTCAATGCATTTCTCATGGTGATTCCAATTATGGTAATGAAATTCAATAATGTTGATTTTTTTTGTTGAAACATTTTGTGCATTTTTGGAATGTCGTCTGCAGCTGCCTGCCGCTGGAAAGTGTTAATGTAAAATATCGAGCCCAATACGTATCGAGTCTTGATGCAGTCTGATAATGTTATCGTGTATGGAACTGTTCCCATAGCAACATATTTTGTAATTGTTCATTTGATTTTCAAAACAAATATTGTTATATTTGTATACATGATATTAAATTAGATCAGCAATAATTATTCCAACATAGTACATGTGTATAATGTAAAGACAGCAAAAAAAGTAACTCGGCTGTTGTAAAAGCACCTATAATTTTAAAATTGTTACTCATATTCTAAAAATGAAAATACCAGGAAACGGAAAATTTAATTACGGTGATTTTGACACCTTGTTTGTTAAAATCGATCGAGTATTGTTGTCGCGGTATGTGCTTACAGATGAAAAGTGCCCATTTCCATTGTTGCAGTAACTCCTATTGATCTCTCTGATTCAGCGTAATGAGCCATCGCTGTTACTGACAGTTTGCCCATGGCGATGACCTGTCTTGTCTGTCTTCTCGGACCTTCTGAGCATTTGGAGTTTTAAATTCATCCTTTTTAATTGTAAAGAAGTACGCCTGTCATCCCCATTAAATTTGTCCCGGATTATGCTAATCAAGTTTACAGCACAACAAGAACAGCTAATCAAAATTCCCGCTATTATCTTCATGCTGAATCAGAAAGATCAATAGAAGTTACTGCAACAATGGAAATGGAAATATACCTAATATACGTATCTCTGTGTGTAAGCATGTCTCAACATGATCTTAACTATATGATGAGGATAATGTTGTAATAAAAATTCCATTGAAATTGAATGGGCGGTCTAAGAGTAAGAGGCCTGCTTTGTAACAATTTCCTGGAATGGGGAGCAAGTATGGTAGCATATTGTTATTGTCTATTTTGCTTTTTCAACATAGTATAATAAAAAGTATTTGCTAATAAAATCTTTTTGTATGATGGTAATTCTGACCAAGTGTTTTAATCATTCTACAAAGCTTATAATTTATTGATATGCGTCAAGCAAATAAAGCAAATTGGTTATATGTATGAATCATTATAAAACAATTTATATTTTAGGAGTAATTCGTTATACCCTTCACAGAGGTATTCATAGTGCATAAATTTTAAGAACGACGCATACTACCGATGTTGGTGTGTAGGGTATAACAGACATAAGACACAATCCTTCCATTAGCCCTCATTGAAGATCTCGTAGTTCTTGATGAAAATCAAATATGAGTTTTTCCGGGTTCTCATGGGGGAGGGATAAACTTAATAGTTGTCCTGATCTGATTCTGGCTAATCAGAGGGGAAATATTTTCCTAAGAAATCAGTCACATTATTGTTTATAGTCTTTTAAAGAGATATCTGACATTTAGAACGGATAATTGACCTATAGGTACGTGTCTCTTAAAATAGGCCAAATGAATAGCACTTCGCTGATATATTTTTTGTTTTTTCATTTGTTTCCGTTACACTAAACGAAAGTTTGGTTTTCACTGCATCTCCAGAAAAGTACACTCATTACTCACATCAATTTACAATAAAGCTGTAGCTGAGGTTCCAAGCTACAATTGTATGATTGTATAATTATTATTATTATTATTATTTATGATATTTCATAAGACTGGCTTATTTAATAACACAAAGTTATGAGGTCACAGGAGGTAGAACTTATTGAATAACCCATATATATGGCAGTTTTCAAGTAAATCCATAGTGCGTGGGGGGGGGGGGGGGGGGCGTCACCCAACATTTGACCAGGGGGATGGCCCATGTAATCACCCCCCCCCCCCCCCCCCCCCCCCCCCCATGTTAAACATGTTTAAAAGTATATGATCAGTATCCCAAATAGGCTCAAATTTAACATCTGATGTAATTTAATTTACCCTCAAAACAAAACTAGGCACGCCTAGTAGAGCTGGTCGAATATGTAGTCGGGCAGCCGGAATTTTGCACTAGTTGTAACTTGGCAATTTGGTAGGAAGTCCATACAAAAGGCTATTGCAGCTGTCAAGTCTTGATGACACAAAGGCGTGGACAAGTCGCTCAGTTGACTTGCGCTCAGATATTTGATGAGCTTGCCGATCTTGTAAATGGCAAAGGAAGCCGCGCGAACAATGTTTCAGACATGACCTTTCATTTCCAGGGACTTGTCGATATTAACACCAAGATTTTTAGCTGAACTGGCGATTTCTATGTCGGATTCACCGATTATAATTTTAGGGAAGGTCAGAGTTTTCACAAATTTGGAACTTACAAATATAACTTCTGCCTTAGAGTCATTCAGCATCAGTTTATTGTGTATCGACCATGCTTTGACATCATGAACGCATTGCTCCAGTTTGCGTAAGTCATGTAATTTATACCATATGAGCTTCAATGATGTCACCCAAAGGGGCAGTGTACATGGTGAAGAGCTGTGGTCCCAATACAGAACCCTGTGGGACTCCCTCTGTCAGAAGAATATCATCAGACAAAACTCCTTTAATGCTGACTGACTGGACACGTCCACTTTGGTAAGAGGAAAACCACTCATGGGCGGTACCGGCAATTCCATAGCGATCACGCAAACGTTTGATCAATGGTGTCAAATGCCGCGGAGTAATCTAACAGAATAAGAACTGCTTCTTGAAGTTTTCAACTGCGCATATAGAAGGTCATTTTGAACTCGTAGCAGCGCAGTCTCCGTATTATGGAACTTTCGGTACGCAGACTGTTTATGTCCATGAAGGTCGTTGTCCTGCAGATAAGTGGCAAGTGAGCTGAAGCTGCTCGCTCAATAGTTTTAGAGATGAATTTGAGGTTTGAGATCTATAGTTCTTCAGTTCATTTCGATCAAGCTTTGGCTTCTTGATCAAAGGAAGAACTTGCGCAACTTTCATCATTTCTGGTATACATCCAGAGTTTAACGATGAATTGATGATTCGTGTGATATGCGGAAGTAGAGGATCAAGGCCTTTCTAGAGAAGATCAGTTGGCGGATCCAAAGCGCATGACTTGTTTGCAGATTTTGTGATGATTTTGTGTACATCATCGTTAGAAACATGACCAAAAGAAGCGAAAGAACTGTTGGTCGACTCAGAAATCTCAACGGAGGAAATAGCAATAGGCCTACATTTCATATTATCAAGTGTATCTCCGCAGCTTTCTAACTTTACCATGGAAGAATGCTGAAAAAATAATTTGCTATAGAGTTTGTCTGCACTCATGATCAGGTAAAACAGGAGCGGTAGATGGTTTTGACAGACGGTCAACAAGTTTGAAGAGTTGACGATCGTTGCATCCTGCTTGCTCCAACATGTGGCGATACTTGTCGCACTTCGCCGCGTAGCCTATATCTGCCTATCGACCTCCAGTCCGGACTTCAACTCTTTCACAACGGCGTTTTTTACGCTTTTCATGATGTAGCCTAAGCCATCACCAAACCACTTGGCATTTTGGCGAAGAGTCACAAATCTTTCTTTCTCAGGTGCATGCTTATTTTTATCAAGTAAGTCGCAAAGAACTGGCATATTGATCAACAAATTGAGTCAAGTCATGACATGGATTTGTTGACAGTGCAGAGGCTTGAATGTCACTTTTGAGATGATCAATATTGACTTTGCGCAGAACGTAACCGAATGGTGATCTTTACAGGTGGTCGCCGTGAGAAGTTAATATAACATTTAACAGCATAGTGGTCGGAAGGAAGACCCCTCTTTACTGACAAATCAGAGACAAGATGTGCAGATTTTCGGGAGATCACGAGGTCCAGCGTATGTCCTTTTTGATGAGTGGCGTCTTTTACCATGTTTACGTGCTATCCTAGGTCAGCGGAGTCGAGTAGATCCAAGAAAACAGAGGCATTACGATCATTTGGAATGTCAACGTGGAAATTAAAGTCTCTAACCATAAGAAAATTATTTCCGGAGTAAATGGAAACTGACTTCAAGGTGAGTGGAGAAATCCTTAAAGAACATTTTCGGAGTCAGCTTATTCACTGTCGAAGGTGGAGGCCGATAGATGGTAAGAAGTCTTACAGAGGATGATCCAGAGGAAATAGTAGAATCCATGTACTCAAATGAAGAGAATTGGTGAGTGTCATTCTGTTTCACATTCAAACCACTATGTGCAAGAAGTAAAACACCTCCCCTCTACGGTGCAACCGTTGACTATGGTAGATGTCAAAATGAGGCAAAGTATAATTTCAAATCTGCAAGCGCGGGGTCATCAGTAAGTAATTTATATACATAGTACAGTATTTTTACTCTGGGAGACTTATCCAGGAATTTTCATTTTTTTTCTCAAAAATTGTACATTATTTCATGATGATAGTGTAAGCCTACTAACCTGCAACTCTGAGCATTTAGTAGCACCCGATGTTAGTGTATTTGTCACCACCTGTTACAAGCTGGTCTAATATTATCAAAGATATCACGAAATTATTATCAGTTTCAATCATTTATTATATACATGTACATAGCTCAGTATATATTTGTACCAAAATGATATAAATATCACGCTCTTTTATATACAAATAAATGGATCATTATAGAGGATGGGGGCAATAACCCCACTACGAAATGGCTCTAGCATCCTAGTGCAGCACTGGAGGACTTAACGCACAGGATGCGAGCAATTTGATATAACACAAATGCATTGTACGTTATCAATCGCACCTGCCAAAGATAACTATTTAAATTTGTTGATGTGATGATATATTAGTCAAATCGTGTTTGGTCAACGTTCATTTGTAACCAACGGTCAGATTACTCTCAGGCGTAGCAACGCATAGTGTCCAGTGAACGGTTTCTGGCTCCATCGATGTCACTGGTTTTTACTACAACTTTAAACTGGTTGGGTTGGTACTCAACTATATGTTTCAAATTTGGAAGAACGTCTACGTAGTACATTCTTTTAATCAGTTTGTTGGATTTCTTTCGAGGAGTTTTCATAATTAAGGTAAGAAACTATTACTGCCGTAGTCATGGTATTCTCGTCGTACTAAACGCGGTTTTAGCCTAAAATCGTCGATTACTAAACTCATGTTTAAAGTTACACGCAAATTTAACCAAACACCTTTTTAAAGATGGTGAATATCGGCCCTAGAAAAGTCGTTTAAGCATGCCATTGTATGGAATGGTATTTATTAAATGATCAGCGATTCTAATGGGTTATCGTAAAAATGAATGGAATGCACTTCAAATGTACGCTTTATTGTTCAACTTTAATAGAAACAAAATATGTCAAAGAATTTTAGCAACATATTGCCCAAAACCGGAAGAGCTGGTAACAAGTTAATTTGTGCAGGGTCGGTTCATGCTAACATTTTTAGAGCCAAAAATCCAAAATGGCCGCCATACAGGGGGTCAAAATGTTATGGCTTCAATCAGGAAATCTCACTTTTCCTGGCTTCAATTATGCTGACAAGTATATCAAATTGTTAGTCTGAGCACAAGGATTCAAAAATGTATCGTTTGCTCCACTTCCGATATTCGCTTACAGGGATATTGAGCAAAATGTGACAAGGTCGTTGACCTTTGCATTTGGGGTCAACATTTCAACTTGCTCCGATTTTGACAAATGATATCACAAATTGTTCGTGTAATTAGATCACAAGGATACCAACCATAGTAGTTTTTACCGCCTAAAATATTTGAAGTGTCTTATCCAGGAGTAAAAAGGTCAAGTTCCATCTAAAGGCATATGGAACTTGAACGTTCCCCTGTGTAAGGCACAAAAACTACCCCGGGCGGTAAAAACTACCATTTCCGCAATCCTGTGATCAGACAAATAATTTGAGATATCGTATTTGTCAAAATCGGAACCAGTTGAAATTTTGACCCCAAATGCAAAGGTCATGACATCACATTTTGCTTAATAACTCGGTAACAAAACATCGGAAGCTGGGCAAACTTTACATTTTTACATACGAAGACGGGGTTCTTTCTCAAACAAGAATTCGGTGGTTTTACCATATAATCTACATGTATACTTGCTTTAAGGCGCTGTGTCACACACTACTGATGTACTGGTATATAAGGCTGACAATATTTAAAAAAATAATTGTCAATGTATCTATGTGTATAAGCTTTTTAATTTTATTACATAATGGATAAGGCATCATCAATGCATAGTGCGCTCTGAAACGGTGATTATCACTATAGCATGCTTCATTAAGTAAATGCCATTAATACAACCGTTAACCTTTTGATATTTTTTTTATTTTCCTGCACGTATAAATACCATTAAAACCATTAGTCTACTTTTGATATTGTTTTTAAGGCTATTAGAGCAAGGCGGATAGTTTATCTAAGGCAAAATACAACGATTTTGGAAATATTGGCTACAGAGAGTTTTACAGACGACCCAACACAGCAAGTAGAAAATTTAAAGGTAAGACGATATTATAACGAAATTTAAGAGATTATCAATACCAGGTGACAGCGGTCAGAAGTCTTCAATATGGCGACGGATGTGAAAACACAGGATGGCAACATACACCACCGGCAAGAAGTCCTACGGCCACGCAGTGATTAGGGGGGACGTGAGGTACCGCGCCATTTTGTCCCGAAGCAATGGTCATGACGTCATATTTTGGTCAATTTTCTGAACTTTTGTATTGGATTTACGTGCAAAATATATGCCCTTGGCATCATACTTTCCCAGGTGTGCGGGTCCACTTTAAATTTCAGATGTTCTAAAATGGATGGATTTCTAACCAATTTGATAAAGAAACACGATCCGCACACCTCAGAATTGCAAAAAATGCTTAAAACAAGTCCACTTTTTGTGCCTTTGAACAGAGTGTTTGCCGGGAATGTAGAATTACACAGTGCATAACCCATGACCCCGGTGCATGTTCGCTGTGTATAACAGATCGTAACATGAATAAAGCAACGCGTTTCAGTCGAGCATGATTGTATAAGTCCCCAGTATGCAAATAAGGATTATGAGATTTATTCCGTTGTTGCGTACTGGGTAGATGTGTGGTAGAGCATGACATTGTATTCAGTGATATAATTTGCATAATTGGGACTTCTACACCATACCGCTACCAATGATTGTGGACTGTATAAATGACGCCATTTCTTGTGTTCGAAAATGTCAACGTTTTTTACCGTTCTTTCAAAAATAAGGAGTATAATCACATTACAAACACATTTTTTTGCGAGAAAACCCCTCAAATTTTGTAAAAATGGCACAATAAAAATCCGTTCGTTATAAATAAATGGATATGGTTAAATAGTAAAAATATCACAATTATACTCGTCTATCTCTGTGGCGTGCATACGTTGGCCATGTCGTTGGGAATCGGCAATCACGGGTTCGATTCCCGTATATTTCTTGATATCCTTTTATTTTCTATTTTTTAAACTTGATGGTGGATTAATGTAACATCATTGTTATGTCAATTTTTATAAATTATAAGGCCGCATATGCGTTTATATTTTTCTTTATATTAATTTGTCTATCATTTAACTCTTGATTTATTTAACTTTGTATCTAAACAATAAAAATGCGTATACAATTATATTATTGCTTGATAAATAAGTGATTTAACTTGAGTTCAGTTTGATTATGATAACAAAACTTGGTGTAAAACCATTTTACCAGTGTGCCCAACAGTTTCTCCTTTGTACACTTTGTTTATACATTCAGAGATGTCACTTTTAGCTTGTTATAGCTAGGCTTATATACAATTGTAAGCAAGTTTGCGACCTCTTTGATTTCAGGCTGGTAACACAATCCCATAGTGCATTTCGTTAAAACAGTGTAAATTATTTTTTCATCGATACGTATCACGTGATAACCACGATCGGTTTCGCAAAATATCGCAAAATGGCGCGGTACCACCCCCCCCCCCCCCCCCTACGAAGTGATTATATCCTAGAAAATCCATCTTCTATGAGCAGACAGACTATTTAATATTTTCATTAGTAACGATGTTGCATTTATGCATTATTATAGTTCTTCATAAGTTTATGTTTGTTGCATGTTACGATCATCACATTTCATAAAACTCAATCAATCGAGACAAGTCAAGATCTACACAGTAAAATCATTATAGCTCTACAAAATTTAGCTGTTGACTTAGGGCGTGTTCACACTATAGCTTTTTCCTCAACCCGGGTCGGACCCGGGTCGAACCCGGATTGATCGATAATTCATTTTCTGTTCACACTAGAGCGCTATGTATGTCAAACTCTGTTTGGGCGTGTTCACACTATAGCTAGTTTTCTCCACGACCCGGGTCGGACCCGGGTCGAACCCGGGTTGAAGTCTAGTGTGAACAGAAAAATAGGCTCAAAAAACCGACCCGGGTCGAAAATTACAACCCTGCGAAAGTGAAGGGTAGAACCCGGGTTCAACCCGGGTCGACTGTAGTGTGAACAGAAATCGCTGTTCGACCGCGGGTTGCAAACCTGACTGCTAACCTCTGACCGTAGTTGTTTACGTCAGTTTTCAGCTTTGCTTCGCACGCTCTCGTCTGCCTTTGGTTCTGGTTGAAATCTTTATCAAATTTGTCAAAATGGCAAATAAATGGAGTCAAATTGAAACGGAAGCCATGATGGAACTCTGGGCGGATGAGACCGTGCAAATTAGTTTGAACTCAAAGATCCACAATAAGGATATTTACGCCAATATATCACGCCAGATGGAGGCAATGGGTTTTCACCGTAACATTGAGCAACATTGAGCAATGTCAAAATAAAATAAAAGCACTCAAGAAAAAATTCACAGATACTGAAACACAAAACAACAAGTCTGGAACCCAAATATTTCTTTGGATTTGCCAGTGTTTTAGAATATAGATTGCATGTCATGTTCTGCACCAGATATTTTGTTTCAGACCGGCGTACAGAATCCCTACATACGTATTTCATAAACTTTTTTAGCTTAAAAACAGTTTGAGATATAGATAGCTTAAATATCCAGTTAAAAAAAACCCCCAAAAAACCCACGGCCAACACTTGCAACAAACAGAGTTTGACATACATAGCGCTCTAGTGTGAACAGAAAATGAATTATCGATCAATCCGGGTTCGACCCGGGTCCGACCCGGGTTGAGGAAAAAGCTATAGTGTGAACACGCCCTTAGTTGCAAGTGTTGGCCGTGGGGGGTTTCTTGGTGTGTTTTTTAACTGGATATTTAAGCTTGATCTCAAACTGTTTTTAAGCTAAAAAGTTTATGAAATACGTATGTAGGGATTCTGTACGCCGCCGGTCTGAAACAAAATATCTGGTGTAGAACATAACATACAATCTATATTCTAAAACACTGGCAAATCCAAAGAAAGATTTGGGTTCCAGACTTTTTTCTTGAGTGCTTTGATTTTATTTTGACATTGTTCAATGTTGCTCAATGTTACGGTAAAAACCCATTGCCTCCATCTGGCGTGATATATTGGCGTAAATATCCTTATTGTGGATCATTGAGTTCAAACTAATTTGCACGGTCTCATCCGCCCAGAGTTCCATCATGGCTTCCGTTTCAAGTTGACTCCATTTATTTGCCATTTTGACAAATTTGATAAAGATTTCAACCAGAACCAAAGGCAGACGAGAGCGTGCGAAGCAAAGCTGAAAACTGACGTAAACAACTACGGTCAGAGGTTAGCAGTCAGGTTTGCAACCCGGGTCGAACAGCGATTTCTGTTCACACTACAGTCGACCCGGGTTGAACCCGGGTTGAACCCGGGTTCTACCCTTCACTTTCGCAGGGTTGTAATTTTCGACCCGGGTCGGTTTTTTGAGCCTATTTTTCTGTTCACACTAGACTTCAACCCGGGTTCGACCCGGGTCGTGGAGAAAACTAGCTATAGTGTGAACAGGCCCTAAACCCTGCGAAAGTGAAGGGTAGAACCCGGGTTCAACCCGGGTTCAACCCGGGTCGACTGTAGTGTGAACAGAAATTGCTGTTCGACCGGGTTGCAAACCTGACTGCTAACATCTGACCGTAGTTGTTTACGTCAGTTTTCAGCTTTGCTTCGCACGCTCTCAAATTAGTTTGAACTCAATGATCCACAATAAGAATATTTACGCCAATATATACTGAAACACATAACAAAAAGTCTGGAACCCAAATCTTTCTTTGGATTTGCCAGTGTTTTAGAATATAGATTGCATGTTATGTTCTGCACCAGATATTTTGTTTCAGACCGGCGTACAGAATCCCTACATACGTATTTCATAAACCTTTTAGCTTAAAAACAGTTTGAGATAAAGCTTAAATATCCAGCTAAAAAGAAGAAAAAACCACAGCCAACACTTGCAACAAACAGAGTTTGACATACATAGCGCTCTAGTGTGAACAGAAAATGAATTATCGATCAATCCGGGTTCGACCCGGGTCCGATCCGGGTTCGACCCGGGTCCGATCCGGGTTCGACCCGGGTCCGACCCGGGTTGAGGAAAAAGCTATAGTGTGAACACGCCCTTAGAGAGAGATGGATGATTCGTCACCAATAATGCAACGCCGCCACCCTTTTTGTGCGGTGAGTTCAAAACACATGGTCCTAAAAGGGTGATTGATTCTAGTCTAAGGGCGTGTTCACACTATAGCTTTTTCCTCAACCCGGGTCGGACCCGGGTCGAACCCGGATTGATCGATAATTCATTTTCTGTTCACACTAGAGCGCTATGTATGTCAAACTCTGTTTGTTGCAAGTGTTGGCCGTGGTGTTTTTTTGGGTTTTTTAACTGGATATTTAAGCTTTATCTCAAACTGTTTTTAAGCTAAAAAGTTTATGAAATACGTATGTAGGGATTCTGTACGCCGGTCTGAAACAAAATATCTGGTGCAGAACATAACATGCAATCTATATTCTAAAACACAGGCAAATCCAAAGAAAAATTTGGGTTCCAGACTTGTTATGTGTTTCAGTATCTGTGAATTTTTTCTTGAGTGCTTCGATTTTATTTTGACATTGGTCAATGTTGCTCAATGTGACGGTGAAAACCCATTGCCTCCATCTGGCGTGATATATTAGCGTAAATATCCTTATTGTGGATCATTGAGTTCAAACTAATTTGCACGGTCTCATCCGCCCAGAGTTCCATCATGGCTTCCGTTTCAATTTGACTCCATTTATTTGCCATTTTGACACTTTGATAAAGATTTCAACCAGAACCAAAGGCAGACGAGAGCGTGCGAAGCAAAGCTGAAATCTGACGTAAACAACTACGGTCAGAGGTTAGCAGTCAGGTCAAACAGCGATTTCTGTTCACACTACAGTCGACCCGGGTTGAACCCGGGTTGAACCCGGGTCCTACCCTTCACTTTCGCAGGGTTGTAATTTTCGACCCGGGTCGGTTTTTTGAGCCTATTTTTCTGTTCACACTAGACTTCAACCGGTCCGACCCGGGTCGTGGAGAAAACTAGCTATAGTGTGAACACGCCCTAACAGAGGATTCGAACAAGTCCATTCAAAATAATGTATGCTGGACCTGGATCACGCGATAACTATACAATTATATTGTGTGATTAATAGTTTCTAATAGCGTAGTAGGTACAGGTCATGCTTGGCTGGTCTCAAAATTCTCTTAAACGGACTTGACAAGTCATAGGGGGTGTCACAATTTTGAGCATTTTTCTAACTCAAAAATGGGAAGATTACAATTTAACCAGACATTTTCACCAAGATGAGATAAATGGTGTGTATAAATGTATGGTGTGCTTTGTGTATACATTTCATCAGTTTAATGTGTTTATAACCCATGTTCTATGCACACAGTACGCGACAGGTATCATTCTACAACCAAACTTTTTCAAAACACGAGCCATGTTTTAGATATTGTACGTGCTTGCATTATGTAAAATAATGTAAAGCTAATGATTAGTCGGAGATGATTTTCGCAAGTAAGGATATTTCATCGCGCTGTAACAGCGATAATGAGCTCATGAATATATATGATGAGACAAATGTTTATGGGATTTTACTGTGTAGATTTTGACTTGTCTCGATTTATATGGTTGTGTATAAAATCTAGTAATCATCATAACATGCAACAAACATTAATTTGTGAGAAGAACTGTTAGTTAGGAGACCAACCTGTAGGTCCCGTGACCAATCCTGGGAACAAAGGTCTGTTGACGTCACCAATGAGGCAATAGTTGTCAAGAGATATGGATGGTGTCAAGGATATCTCTTCTACATCCTTCATCTCCATGCATGGGAGGGGTAGATGAAACAATTCACGACCTTATATTGGTAGAGAATGCAAAATTCAGTTGTATTTCAAATATACCATCGGTTAAAAAACGCGGAGTAATTCTGTTATACCCTAACCCTTGACAGGGGTATTCATAGTGCGTGATTTTTAAGAACGACGCATACTACCGATGTTGGTGTGTAGGGTATAACAGAATTATGCCAAAAACGCAGACTACATAACTACTGAATAATACATTTTCAATTGCAGAATTACCAACATTTACGTAAAATACATATTCAATCGCAAAATTTTCTTTTTTAACCTCAAAGAGATAGTGTTGTCTTTATTTTCATCTCAACAAGTGTCAACTTATAATATCATGTTAAATAATAATACACTTATGTTAATATATCTAATAAATCTAATACCTCTCAAATTATCATCGCTTAGTATGCGAGCACTCCGTGGTGTAATGGTTCATTCGAACGGTATTTGGAAGGACCGGGTTCAATTCCCGGCGGGTGCATTTTTGAGGTATTGGTTTCTTTCTTAAGGCCTATCGGTCATTTATTTAGAGTTAAAACTATTCAATAATATTAACATAACGGCAGACCACACCAGCAAATACAATTTGCTACTTCATCGACCTTATGTTAATATAGATATCGTACATTATGAGACATTCTTTTATAATATTAGTACAATGTGATAACATACTGTGAAGAAAACTTGATTTTTTTAACATATAATTTTCATTTCAAGAATAAAATATCTATAATTTTATATCCCAGTATATTTTGCAATGTTCTAAATATTGCTGTTCTATAAGTTAAAAGTTTAACGGGTTCGCCGTCGGACGAGTTTTAATCTGTCAAGCTTTCGTCAGGATTAGCTCTGACTTCTTCAGGACCAAATTATTATAATTAGAGAATAAAACATAGTTCTTAGCTGTTTTGCTATAGACGATTGTCTCATAATGTATGGGCGTGTCGGCTGAAAATCAGCCAAAAACCAATCAAATTGCCTGCTGACATCTCAAACCACACTCTCTTGTTATCAACATTTGGGCTGCCCCTTGCCCGATGATTTGAGAGTAGGTGCCCTTCCTACTTGTGAAAGAATTGGTTGCTCTGAAAAGAGCCGTTCAGATGGATTGCCGCTTCCACTGAACAGAGATGGTGGCTCTGAAAAGAGCTCTACACGTAGGTTGCCACTGGCCTACTATATATAAATTTGGTTCTAAAAGAACCTCCAAAGGACTGCCCCTTGACCAATGTAAATAACGTAGAGACTGCCCCTTGTCTACTACAGACAGACTACAAAAGTCTAATGCACAGTAGTGCGGTCACTGATCTGTAAAGATCGTTTGACGCTGTAACTTGAGCAGGGTATATAATGGTTCATTGCGGACCTGGCTGTCATTGGTCTCTTGGCGTCTATATCATTTATGCGCATGGTTCTATTTTTACCTTTCTTTTTGAAAATGCAATAATTTCGTCAATCTTCATAATTTCCAACACAAACAGAATTGAAATACATGTAGGTGTTGTTTTATTTGTATCGTAATATTTTTTTCTTGATTTATATACGGCATAAGATGCTAGTTCAATTAACATATGTAAAACTCAAATTAGAATTACGGATGTTCCAGCCGCATATGTTTTTTTCCAAAGATATATCAAAATCGTATTCCTTCATCAAGAATCGTATATATTTGGAAAATTTAATCCAGAATTTTTTGTTATAATTACATTTTACATTTTTGTAAAATGTAATGCTATTTAAAGATAACATGTATCATTAATAATATGTACATTATATATATGTATGTAGGAAAATAATAATAATAAAATAAAAATGCTTTACAATATTTTATTCCCGGGGGATGTGGTAAATAATCAATAATACAGTTATATCGCGCATGCCTATGGGATACAAAGCGCATATAATAAGCACACCTATCAAGGAAAAAGACAATCATTGAGCGTGGATTTGAAAAGTTTCACACTGGTGGCGTTTCTAATGGATAAAGGCAATCTATTCCACATACATTAGTGTGTAGTACGTCCATGGAGCCACTATACTATTAAAGTGTTTATGATATATCCCTGTAGATTATTTCTGAACAACTAAATTAATGCTGCCAGCATAGAGCGCGTTCTCATCATGGTACCTACATGTACTACATGTATGACTATTGGATTGTTTTTAACAAGACAGTCTTGAAAGTACTGGGGACATTAGGCTACAAGGCCCGCTTAGCAGCGCTATAAATTGGGGCCCTAAAAACCGTCACCAAATTTAAATATTCGCCTTCCATTAAAGCTGGTTGCTATATGACATAATTCTCGTGTGCAACCAACCGGCTGTATTGAAATGCCCATTAGTAGTTTAAGCGCATGAGCGTGGATGTAATTTGCAACATAATGGAAACTCACCCATGCAGTTAGCAAGTAGTACCGCTCGTACACGCCCCGAATTTAAATATATGCACTGGGAAATCCTCTCGTAGTAATTGATAACAATAGGTTTACCAGACCGAATTAATAGCGCTCCTAAGCAGGAAATTTATGTCATGACATAGTCTTTCCACAGATTCATACACACTATAGCAATGTCTTATAATACATAAGCCTTTTATCAAATGGCAACCAGTGCAATTGAGTTAACAATGGTGAAACATGCTCACATATGAGCTTAACACTTTCCACGCGGCAGGCAGCTGCAGACGACATTCCAAAATTTCACAAAATGTTTAAATAATGTCAAATTTATTGAATTTCATTACCATATTTGGAATCACCATGAGAAATGCATTGACATAAGTACAAACATACCTAGTATTGGGTCAGTAATCCTTGAGATAGACTTTAAAAATTGTGAAAGGTTTCTGAAAAATATGTTTTGTGTATGGTAAAAATAATAGCCGCGTGGAAAGTGTTAAGACACACCAATCTGGCACACTTATTCTGCAACATTTGTAAAAGTTTAGGATCTTTCTTGGATATTCCATTAATAGCAAAATACCGTATTACAATAGCCATGATAGTCACGTCGTGAAAGGACAGGAGCTCTGACTATGTTGTGACAATTATATACATCAATATATGAACGAATTTTACTATTGTTCCGTTGTGACAATTATATACATCAATATATGGACGAATTATACTGTTGTTCCGCAGAAGCCAGTTTACATATCTACACAATTTGGTAATATGGTCATGCATACACATTTGTTTATCGAAAACAACCCCAAGGTTTCGAATAGTCTTAAACGGAAAAACCTCAGCATTGTCGAGAAGTCTGAGTGGTAGGGAGATTTGGCTACAGTACCTGTTATCATATGACGATTTGTTTTAACCAAGAAAGCATGCGTAAAGGTGCGTAAGATCTCTGGTTCTTTCAGTTGGTACATACATCCGAATTCTTTCGAGATACAAACCACCATTTCCCAAAGAAGATGTCTTGAGCAACACTCAAAGCAACACCGGTATGCTTCACTTTCATCACATGACCTATAGCTTTTATATATCACCGGTGTTTACTGGTTCCTATTAACATTACATTGCAATGAAAGGCTTGTAATGCTGTTAATAACGAAGATCTTTAAATCCGGCTGCAAGTAAAACAACTGATTTGACTTCAATGGAGTACTCTTTTGTTTTTCTTAAAGACCCTTTATATTTTAAATAACATATTATGTAAGTTAATAGTAATGATAGTTAGGATTTTTCTTTCTCATTTACCGTATGTGGCCAAGCTATGTCTATCTGTACCATATATAAGCAGGTAGAAGACAAGATGACCTGTTAATAACTTTACACATGTTTGCCATTGTTTGTTTTTGGAGGCAAGCTGGACTTCTCAAGATACCTTTCATTTCCTACACACTGACAGCTTTGTGCAGCAAAGTCGCTATTGTCATACCATCTAGTATGTCAAATTGTGAAATGACTAAACCCAAATGAGTACGGTCATTTGCCCAGTTGGCAATCTCCATGGCTACTAACGAGTCTACACCGTAAGCTATCATTGGTCGCTTGGCGTCTATATCATTTATGCGCATGCCTAATAGCTCCGCCATCTTTGATTTGATACTGTATTCGATCTGTCGTTTGTTCATGGTTTCTCTTCGTGCTTTTTCTTGTGATACATTTGCCTCCGCTAAGTGACGAAACTTCATCGCCGAGCTGGAACACGAGTGTTTGAGAGCCTCCCAGTCCTGAGTGCAAGATTCATGGAAAAAAGAACACAAACATTTTTCTTTTATATCTGTACTGCATCACTGTAAGCTTTTATTGTACTGTGCACATACTTTATAATGTTAACACTATTTCAAGCGACATTATATTCACCATTTGGAGTCTCACAACCACGGCCGCTCTATTTTTAGTAAAATGGCAGAATCTTTACAGAAACTGATAAAGGAAGGACTAATGTACATGTATACATTTACAGTAAGTTCATTCCCTTATTATCCATTAGGTATTTGCATATTTCTCTCTGTGAGATGGTTGATAGATGTCACTGAACGGACGGTAACAAAAGTCGATTAACATTCTTATCCGACCTACCGAAGCTTAAAAGGATCAACATAGAAATGAATGAACCATGGAGAGGATAGCATCACTCAACAAAGTTGAAGATGCCAAGAGTAAGTATGTAAGTACGTAGGTAAGGAATATATATAGGCTGTACCAAATTTGGAGTCGTGTATGGTCGCTACGAAGACGTATTCCTTTGCCAATATACAGATATAGATAACATTCTATCTTTCAAATGTGCACGGAGCATGCCATGCTGTTATCTATGATGTATGTTACTTTTCAATATGCGGACATTCTGTGGCAAAATCCGACAATCAACGTCATCAATATACTACCAATTCATGCTTCATAGCCAATTCGAGAGCAGCATGGTATGTCTGTTTCAATTTTAACAGATGGCTTTCCTCGGTTTTTGGAAATGAACTCTTTATAATGTGAAAAAGTTTCATATCTTCAAGATAAAACTGTGACGTATGTGACTCCCAATACATAATGGTTCCTACACAAGAATTCTGTATTAGTCTTATATGAATGGAATATAATTTACTTGTAACTTTACTCTGATATTATGATTCTCTGGATGTTTACCAACTTACCGGATCACCTAAGCATATCACCGGAGTATCCGATCTTCTGAGAAGTTCTCCCAATGCTCCAAGAAAGTCATCAGTGTGAAGTAGTCGTGCACGTGTGTTGTAATGCATGTGTAATAATTCTACCTCTGAGGCACCAATAACCTTACCCATACACCTCATGGGGCCAACCTGAATTGACAGGGCCGGTAAGCCCTCGGCATGGCGCTGCTCAGCAAGAGCATCGAGGAAGGCATTTGTGGCAGACGACACCGGGTTGTTCGGAAGACCGCACAGTGCCGAGATTGAGGACAGGGTAAAGAAAATATCTAAGTCATCTTGCTTTGTTTGTTGGTGCAAATTGCGCGCTCTTGCCACTGTGGTAGCTATCATCTTGCTGACTTCCTGGGCTTTACTATCAAATGGATTTTCATCTTTGATCATGGTTTCAAGATGGAAGATCCCTTTGATTGGTTTATCGGACAATGATCGGACGCGCTGAAGTAGCTTCGTAACTTCATTTTCTAATCCCAGATTGATGGTGAATTCTTGCACATGGATGCCATTTCGTCGCAAATATTTGACGGTTTGATTGGCAGAGGAAGATTTGGAATCTGTGGAAGAGGTGAGAACGATATTTTTCGCGCCAATTTTGCAAATCCATCGGGCTAATGCTTGTGCTAACGCGCCGTATCCATCAGTTATAATGTACGTGGCGTTTGACAACAGCTGGTCTGATACTGGTTGAATAGCGGAAGGGTCAAAATTGTCAGGAATCTGAAGAACCGGTTGCTTGGCTAGTTCACATACATCATACGGAGGGTACTCCACTGTGCCTTGCAAAACATCTTTGACCTGGACCTCAGAATAGGGTACTAAGTTTAGCTGCCTGTCTTCGAGAAGTCTTGCGACTTGAAGTAAAAGACTACGGAATTCATCTGGCTGATGATGCAACAAGAGATCAATCTGACAGGAGTGAAAAACCTTATTACCCATAAGCGAACCGGATCTACTTCTGATCATGTCTAATGCACACCCTCTAGAGGTGTCACATAACCTACCGTCGGGTGCCATGACTGATAAAACCTTTTGAATGTCATGAATAGTGTATTTCGTTGAAGAAACTAACACAACGTCGACACCCTTGCCATCGGTCCATTTCAATACAGATTCTTTGAAGGAGCTCGAGGAGATATTGACTCCTGTTTCAACACCAAAAGTTCCCTTCAGTTGGTGCTCAATGGGATCATTGGTGTTGAATGCGCATATCACGTGACAGCCAATGTTTTTAGCGACTTTAACTGCTGCTGCACATACGGGATCACGGGACATGTGGATAAGAATGGTTTCATTGGACTCCAATTTGGCACGCTTTCGAAGAGCATAATAAGCGGTGACAAATGAAGTCAATCCAGCGTATTGGGCGTCATCTAACTTTATTGGAATCACAAGTCTACTGTCGCAAACAACATGAGACCCGAGATGTATCTCCCCAAACGCAAGAACTTCCTCTCCAATTTTCAGATTTGACCTTTGACTGTTGATTTCGTCAACTACTCCGATACAATGAATTTCCGAAAAGGGAACGGCAATAGAAGCTGTCGTGTCAGCACCTTTTACTACACGTAGACCTTCTTTGGAACTGATTGGGATCGACTGAATCCTAACCTTCACAAACCCTGCTGGAACGACCATTTGGTAGACGTTGTAAATGGTAAACTTTGCTGGTTCCTTTTCCCCCTGTGGAATGTCAGAAGAGTTGTGATGTTGCACTTGCCAGTGTTTGCAATCTCTTCTTGTATCACTATTGAGCGTATGGGGTTTTACTCGAAGCACTTCTACTGAATCACGTGACAGGAATACGTGATGATCTGGTGATGGGGCTTGCGCTGTCGTCGACTTGATATAGCGCGCCACTCTGCTCCATGCACAAGAAATATCCACACGGAGAGATTGAACCGGGACCGTCCGTGTGCGATTACCGAACGCCTGCACTAACCCTAGCGCAGAAGCACTACCAGGGGTAACAAACTTCTCTTTACTCCTGACCACGATCCAAAGACGGCTTACCTTGCGAGGAAATAGCTCGACCATTTGAAGGAGTTTGAGTAAGGCTTGCAATTCGACGTCTTGCTCGCTGTAGATGTACACTATCTCTACGGGATCTACGATTTCGTTGAACATATTGACCAGCTGTTGGCTCTCTGAGAAAGGCTTTAAACTGACCGCAAAACCATTCTTGATAAGTGTCAATGCTTCTCCAAATGTCTTGACCTTGTCTTGATTACTGTGGAGCAGCTTTCCTTCATCGGATTCACTGGTGACCTTACCGTCTGTATCCCTCTCTTCCAGAACCACAATATTTCGACTCTGCTCATCAATATGAACACCATTGATAGGTACCGTAGCCTTGATATGAGATGGTTTCCTTCCCACCATAATACTGTGATAGAACTCACTGATTGATGAAACCGAAACAACATCTTCAAGACCTATGTCTTGCATTACCGTCAACCAACCTTCTCGATTAAACCAACAGCTCTTGTTCCCAACTTCCATGCGCTCATCCTCAAACACCAAACATACGTCCATACAGCCGAACCACAACTCTGTCAGGTAATGCGTATTGGTACCCTCTACGAGATACATAACGCCCTCATCTGTGAGGAGATCACTCATGAATCGTGTGGATCGCCGCGCATCGACAGCGACATGTAACGTGTCAAGACATATCACGATGTCGAAACTACCAGCAACAAATCCTTGTTCCGTTACATCCTTCTCCACGCTAAGAAGCTGGTATTGAATGAAAGGATAGTCAGAGAGATTTTTACGGGCTTGTCCAAAAAACGTGGCGCTGACATCTGTGAATACATACTCCAGTCGTTTTTCCAGGCCGTACTCTGCCAGTTGTTCGACGACCAGATGAGTCAGTCCACCAATACGTGCTCCTAATTCCAACACCCTAACCACATGCTTAGTTTTCAAAGCTTCTATGACAGATCTGACAACAGCGTTGGCTATAGCTACGTAATATACCTTCATGCTCAAACCATCCCAGAAATACCGGTCAAGACAGTCGGGAGAGAACATAATAGGAACTGCAGAACGTGGATAACGTAAAGTATTCGGTAGAGCTTCCCCAAGGCGTTTTGTCAGCCGCATTTCTACCTCCAACTCTGGGCAGTATGTGAGAATTTCGCCCATCACTCGCGGTATTTCGTTAAACGGTAATGTTTCCCTTGTGTGTCGTGTTGTTATTGCGTCGAAGATAGCCATGGTTTTGTGATAGCGTTTGGTTTCCGCGCGCTCTACTTCCGGTACAGTTTTCATAGCGTGCTGGATGTAAGATATGCAAATGTCTTCAATGTCGTCTGCTTTTTCTTCTGCACGTTTAATAGCATCCAAATCCGCTTCAGATATTATCGCGTTGGATTCACTGAAAGCCTCAAAAATCACCGATGTTGGTAGATTTCTAGCGGAGGAAGATTGCCACTGGGTTGTATACAGGCCTTTCTGAACATCAAAGTTGACTGCATTGCTCTCCATGTTTCGATACTTCAATTTATCGATTTGACAAATTATCGATCCGGATTCAGAGAAAACGAGAACATCTGAAGTGAGATAGCGACCGTCGTAGTCAATGATGTTGGTATAGACTAGAAGTCTTTCATCACTATCTATCAATGAGGGTGTTTGTAGCCTCAGGGATTCTAGCGAGATAAGTCGATATCTGATGGTTGGTTGTTGAGCAGTTATCAAAGATGCCTGGCATACAGCATTAAATCGACCAATAAAGGTGTGTTGTTGGCTGTCGGTTGTCTCAGAGGTAAGGTATACTAACGACTCACCGTCACCAAGATGCATCTGTTCAACCACTTGAAGACTTGGTCCGTTAGTCATCCCCATCACTTGTAACTTGTAGTAGAAGTCATCTTTAGATACGGTCGTGCTGCACCTGGTCAACACTTCGTCTATTACGAAACGTGTGCCATCGTCAACAGGGCGTACTTCATGATATACCTCAGCAATCGTGGCTCGGAAATGAGTGGCACCTTGCACTGCTACTTCAAGTTGGTTGTTATCTCTTTTAAGGTCTAGTTGGAAAGCGATAAGTCGATGGCTTGAATCTGAAGGCCATGGTAATGGCTCCGTAATGGACACGCTCTCTAATGCTATGTTCTTGTCATCAAACACCATCTCAGTAATGTACTCAATGAAGCCAGTGGCAGGAAAGACTGAAATATCATCTTCATAATATTCGGACAAGAATGGGAACGTATCGACACTGACAACCCCGTGTTTACCTTTGAATGAACGGTCATCCAGACCCAGCCGAATATCTTGACGATCCTTGGCTTCTATCCATAAGCTTTGCTGATGTTGCCATGGATATGCAGGAATCCCGGGAGCCCAGTGCGCTGCATTGTGGGTAATATTCTTCCATTCGACGTCAACTCCAGATGTGTATATGTTTCCAAGAGCAAGAAGTGCGTACTGTTCATCATTGGCATTCCGCCTACCCGAGCTAATAATGGTAACCTTACGTGAAGGGTCTATTAAGTGTGCTGTCTTCTGAATATCTGATCTCAAAGTTGCCGTTGCCGCTACTTCTAAGAAGATGTTGACATCTGTGTCGTTCAACACTTCTTCTATAGCTGATTGAAACATAATTGGTCGACGGATATTCTCCCACCAATAGTCGACACCCAGTGACTCCATGTGACGCTTCCCGGTTACAGCTGAGTAAAAAGGTACCTCAGGAATGTTGGTGTCCCTTTGAAAGACGCCCTCTACCGACTGCCTAAACTTAGTCTCGATTGAATTCATGTATGGAGTATGGAAGGCAGCCGATACACGTAGCTTCCTAGCCTTTCCTGAGTTGTTGTCAACAATGTCAGATATTTGGTCACAGTCTCCTGATAGAGTAATCGAACCTGGACCGTTTATAGCAGCAACGTATACATCCGGGTGACTTTTACGAATGGATTCTGTCGTTTCTATTGCAGCTCTCAAAGCCGCCATACTTCCAGTTCCTGTCAACGTGGCTTGCTGCAAACTTCTTTGGTAAACAACTGATATACCCTCTTCAAGCGATACTGCGTTTGCTGCATAAGCTGCCGCAACTTCACCCAAGCTATGTCCAACAACTACATCTGGATAAACGCCCCAGTGTTTCCATAACTCAAATAACCCAGTCTGAAAGAAATGGATACTTAGCTGCAAGACTTTGATCTCTTCGATGACATCCGCAGATATGTCTGTTGCTGGAGAACCTTTGAACATACCTGTTTTATCAAGCAATGACCAGCCACTTAACTTCATAAATATACTATCGCATTTATTTATAGTGTCCCGAAAGATCGGTTGGTCTGCATATAATTGGCGTCCCATATTGTACCACTGCTGTCCTTGTCCAGGGAAAACAAAGCATATCTTTGGTCTACAATTAGCCGCATCGCAAGACATATTTGTGGACTCATCTTGAAGGGAATTTGTAATTACCTTCCTGAACTCTTGCGACGAGTCGGCAACTACTGCCAATCTGAAGGCGTGGTGTTCACGTCTTGTGGCCTGCCAAGCAGCAACATGAAGAGCATCGACATCGCTGTGAAAAGTCTGCCATTTTGCGGTCATATCCTTTAGCGCTTTGGGAGATTTCGCCGATAAAGGTACTATGGTGTACTTTCCTCTGTTGTCTTGATCATCTCCAAATTTCCACCGTGCAGTTGGTGCACTATCTTCGCTGACTCTCTTCGGTGCTTCTTGTAATATAACATGTGCCACAGCTCCCGCGAAACCAAAACTGTTAAGACCAACGCGGTAGGGTTCACCATCTTTAGTCTCTATGGGTTCATTTCGTGTCTGTACCGATATATTGAGCGCCTCTGATTTTATGGAAGGATTTAGTTTATTAAAGTTGATGGACGGGACAAGTTGTTTGTTTTCTAACATGAGCGCCACCTTGATAGCGGATGTTATACCAGAACAGCACTCGGTGTGGCCAAAGTTGCTCTTGACTGAGCCTATCTTGATTGGATTCTTGTTAAGACACCCGAATGTTTCCCCTATCGCCTTCGCCTCAATAGGATCCCCGACAGGTGTGCCGGTGCCATGTGCCTCGACATATTGAACCGATTTCATGGGGATATCAAAACGATCATAGGCCATGCGCATGACCATTTTCTGTGTCTCGGTGCAAGGCATGGTGAGACTTTTACTTGCCCCGTTAGCGGCAATAGCAGTACCCGATATCACTGAATAGATGTGGTCATTGGCAAGTATTGCTGCGTCAAGGGGTTTCAATATCAACGTACCCCAACCTTCGCTACGCACATAACCATTAGCCGTATCTGAAAATGGACAAGACATTCCTTCCGGCGAGAGCACCCCAAGTGCGCTATACCCGACGGTAACTTCCGGTATGATAACGGGATTCGCGCCACCAGCGACAGCAAGAGTACATTCACCGTTCCACAGGGCAGAGCACGCTAAATGAATGGCGGTAAAACTTGACGCGCAAGCGGTGTCGACAACCATACTAGGGCCTTTGAAATTAAACACGTAAGATATGCGATTAGCGACAACTGAGTGCGCAATGCCAGTGAGAGTGTATGGGTTTGTGATAGCGGTATCCATTATCATTATAGGGTAGTCCATTCGTCCAACAGCGATGTACACTCCACAAGTATCTTCACACGTTGAGGGCACTATGCCTGCGGTGCAAATATGATAACAATGTATGAGCTAAATATAGGTTATCCATGTAGCCATGCGCAACGGACTACAGAGGGGAGTCGCACCTGATCTATTCTACATTCAATTGAATTGGTGTATGACGTCCAATTCATTGCATGAACCGTGTTACCAAATGGACCTACGTACATATCATGAAACAAGGGGAGTCACACAGTTTTGGCTTGTCAAAAAAGGGGGGTTGTACATTTTTCCTAATCAAGAGGAGTGGTACTGTTTTTTTATCGTTCGAGTCCAGATTCGAACTTTTCAAATCCAACTGCTTCCGGGGGCTTGGCCTAGGCTGGACCACAACAAAAATGACAATTTATAATAAAGTTTATTCAAACTGTCCATTGTATTACAAACCGTGGTAAATAGTCCATTATTAAAGGAGAAGCCCCCATTCCTATACAAAACGTTACAATGTATAAAAGCTTCCAAGGCATAGCCCCTGGACACCCACAGAAATGATTCGTGATAAAAGTGTATTCAAATTGTTCATTAGAAAATATTATATACAAACACAGATGCCTCGATGCACTGATGTGTTACAAAACGTTAACATCCAACAGCTTTGGTGGTGGTGATCTCTTGGCCCCCACAAAACAAATAATGAGAATGATTGAGCTTTGGCACCATTTCTTCATCTGGAATTGTATAAAAATCCAATGAGCTTCCGGGCACCGCCCCCCCCCCCCCCCCCCCGCCCCATACGTCAACAAGCGCCCCCTGATCCCTACGCCACAAAACTCACGCGTAAGATACCTTACAAATTGCCTTGCATTGTTGGGGATCATGCGATTTCTGTACCCTTTGAGGGGGTTATACGATGTTGTGAAGTTGTGAACTTTTTGCTCTACTCCAGTGGAAATAATGAACAGTGCCTTGTAGTAACTTGTACGTAAAACGTATACGGCAGTCGCCAAAATAATAATATGTCATGACATAAATTGCCCGCTTAGGAGCGCTATTAATTCGGTCTGGTAAACCTATTGTTATCAATTACTACGAGAGGATTGCCTGGTTGTATATTTGAATTCGGGGCGTGTACGAGCAGTACTTCTTGCTAACTGCATGGGTGGGTTTCCATTATGTTGCAAATTACATCCACGCTCATGCGTTTAAACTACTCCAATGGGAGTTGCAATACAGCCGGTTGGTTGCACACGATAATTATGTCATATAGCAACCAGCTTTGATGGAAGGCGAATATTTAAATTTACAATTGAACTGAGACCTAATGCACAGTTGTCTCATTGGTTGATTGTACATTAAATATTACTTTTGCCGCCTACTGTATACGTTTATCGTACAAGTCACTTAGACGTATGAGCCATGCGGACTAGTTCTGCTGTGTCTCCTTACCTGCGTCTTGGAAAGCCTCATACGTCACTTCTAGCATATGTCTTTGTTGTGGATCCATGGAAGCCGCTTCGCGAGGAGATATCTACAAAACATAATGATCAGTTTTCAGATAGGCCTACTTTTTAAAATATTGATATTTGATTGTTTTGGACTGTGTTAGTTTGGTTCGCCACTTCGTACGGCTTTTTAGGATGTGGATAAGATCACGTCACATCGTGTCTGATTTTCAAATTCTTTGTGATTAACCGTCATATTCTCCGTAAAAGTTGTAAACACTGACAAAACACCCACGATCTAAGCGTATTATTTATTTGTCAACCGGAAGTTGACTGCGAAGCATAATATGTAAACCACGCGTTACTTAATTATGCACACACATTTTAATATATGAAACTTTTCGTTTATTTGTCAACCGAAAGTTGACTACGAAGTATACATGTAAACCACGCGTAACTAAATTATGCACAAACTAATTTTAATATATGAAACTTCGTTAGGGAGCACATCAAATCTCGACCGCGCGGCAACCGCCGGTTCCGCCCGGTTGGACCGCATATCATTTTTTAGAACGATAGAAACCGGTTGCAACCGCAGGGAACCCCACGGAACCGGCGGTTGCCGGGCGGTCGAGTTTTGATGTGCTCCCTTATGCACATTTTTTTCTTCTCACGGTTTTACCTGAAAGAAGCTGTTGTCGAATTTATCTATGTCTTTTATGAATCCACATCGTTTGGTCACCATTTTACTATGTATCGATTGATTTTTGTGATAGAAATTATCGATAGACCATCGATCAGGAGGGACCTCCGCCACCATATCACGACCTTGTACCAAAACATCCCAGAAGTCCTCAAGTGTTGTCACCCCTCCGGGCATTCTGCATCCTGTTAAAAACAATGGCATCACAAATTATTAAGTGATTCTTTTATTTCCGTTGACATGGTGAGAGATATACGCCCGCCCCTTTTTCGATCTTGGATGCCGCACCTCTAGTAGAACATCTACTGAAATTCTTGCAGAATTGAAGTTTATTTTGACCCAATTGAGACACGGGTTGCTCAAGGAGTTCATTTTTCGACTTGCCAGAGCTGCCCTGATGACAATAGGTATCAAGTTAACTGTCACAGAACCTCATGAACTAAAGTCTTTGGCCATGTTGGCCTCATTCATAAAGTCGTTAACCTTATTCATAAACGTAATTTAATTAATCATTGTATTCACGAAATTGTGGCGTTTGATTTGATCGCATCTGAGGTTATATACATAGGATACCATCTTTACAGAGAGCATGTGTGGTCCTCGGACCAGCGGAACCGCGCGGGACTCATGTTCATAAGGTTGCGAGTTCTAGCCCCGCCGCGCCGTGGCCAACTTGTTGTTGTCCTTCGGCAAGATACTTAGTCTCAATTGCCTCGTCAACCCAAGCGATATTTGGGGAGCTGTTAAGCCTGTTATAATAATAATAATAATACACGGCATTTATATAGCGCTTTTTACATACATCCATCTCAAAGCGCTTACAATTTTATTCCTAGGATAGTCAGAACCACGGTTGCAGCCTATTATGGCGCAGGGTCCTATCAGAACAACGACTGTGACTACCTTAAATGCACAAGTAACAGGCCCGGGATGATCCCTACTCTTAACGATAAGGTCTGTGACTATTTAACGTGTTCAGGGTGAAGCGTCTGAATACACGGGACCACCGGCTTTACGTGACTTTCCGAACCACGAGACAATTGAGACTAAGTACCTTGCCCAAGGATATAAACACGTTGACCGCAGTGGGGCTCGAACTCACAAACCTATATAGGGAGTAACAATCTAAGTAGTGCGGATAGGCTGTGCACTGTTTGCCGGTAGCCGCTTAAAGTGTAGCGATGAAAAGGGTTCTGATTCAAAATGGTAGCGATAATAATTGGCCAAAAGCGCTTTGGGACTCTGCTTGCATGGAAAGCGCTATATAAGAACGTATTTTTATTATTTTTTTATTAATTATATTTTATACTACCCTTTAATGCGTAACCAATGAAACTTGCCAAATTTCAATTACAAACAACTATTATAGATTACTTTATCAGTCTCTAATGCTTATGGCGTCTCGTGATAAGAGTGATTTGATTGTTGGGGACTATAGGGTTAATTGAAATTGAAATTGGTCGTTACTTGCCCATTCCAACAATTGCAATGGGAAAATGTGAAGGTCTTCCATTCCGGCTGTTCTCCATTGCGTTTACTGTCAGTCAAATGTCAGTTAAATATCCATCTGCGATTATTAGATTTTCTAAAACAGAAAAGAAAAACACGTTTGTCAGAATAATAGCTGGATTCTGAATTATTTTTCAGATATGACGGGAACCGGGAAGCCTTATGGCCCGAAATTAAGCTAAATCAGACAGAAGCACCAATATCATCAACGCTTGTCACTTTTACAAGCTAACGTTTTGGGCACTTTCTGTTTTCTTTCACGTTCTCTTAAAGGGGCACCATGGAGGGAGCCCTCAATTTTTTCAGAAGTTGGGTTTTTCATATCGTATTGCTTATATACGTACTAACTACCACCTAAAATTATAGAGCTTAATTTACAGTATTTCATGTGAAATTCATGGATTTGATAGCGTTTTGAGTTTCGATGACATCACATCGAAATTACCCAAATTCATCTAAAAGGCCACAGATGGCTTCTTACTTATTTGTTTTATGTTTATTCAAAATAACCTTGAAGACCACCCATGGCTTGTTGCGTGATGCATAGTCATGACCTCCCTTATTTAATTGGTGGGGATTTTTAACCAAAATACAAAAAAAGGTGAAAAGCAGTAACGTACCTTCGGAAATGAAGAGAAAATGTCTTTATTTTTCATTTTTGCTGATTTGTTTTGAAGAAATCTTACATGAGAGGGTTTCTATGTATCTCATCCATCTAAACAAGGTAAAAGATGTTGAATTTCAATTTTTTGAGAAATCTCTCTGTGCCCCTTTAATTTCATTTTTGTACCTATTATAAGAATAGGTTCGATCTTTCGCTGCTTGTATAAAATACCAGTGGCTGTAGAGACTTTTGGGACACCCGTAATGAAAACGTTTTATTTGTTTGACGTGATGCCGTGATGGTCCTTCAACACAAGGTCATCTTATACGATCCGTCTTTGGGTGGTGCAGCGAAAGGCATGCACTGAAACCACCACTACCTTACAGACGATAGCATTAGCTGCTCTTCACCAACTTGTAATTCTGTGTGTTTGTAGTGAACTTGGAGCTAGCTAGGACTATCTAGGACAAACCGACTAAAATCAATAGCTATTAATGTAAGTAATGCAATATTGAAACACTTCAAATCTTAGATAAATTTGTGATAAGAAAGAGTATTATTTGTTTTAGGCGCGTCTTTATTGTGTAACTTGATGGGTATTACTCCCGGTATTACTCCCGGTATTACTCCCGGTGTAACTATTACTAACTACTTTGCAAATTTACAGTTAATGATATTTATTTGAATGAGGTCACATGAGGTCGCATATGGTTTAAAATGTATTCATATCGTACTAATTAATCTCATGGTATATAACATATTTGAGTTTAAACGTTGGGTAACAATATAATTACTGTAATTATAGGTCAATAAATGCGTACTTTTATATGTTGCTTCGAGAGAAATTAGACAAATCAATGCACGCGCGCTGATGTTGATGTGTGAATAATGGCACGACCCCCACAGGGAGAGTGCTATTGTGAGCATATCAACATTTGCGCAAGTGAATTGATTTTTCCAATTTTTTGAGAAACAAAACAAACGCAGGTATTGACCTAATTCATACGCGACATTATACAAATCAAAATTTACAATTTGAGCATAATTGTGATATGTGTAAAATCGAATAAAAACATGTTAACAAGAAAACTAAAAAAACACCCGCAGTAAAAAAAGAATTGGCGAACCCGCGATTCCTGAACACCGAATAGAAAAAAAGCGTATGGTTTGGCATTGAACGGCGCGCACGCGCGGAGTGCATTAGAGTATTTCGATGCACTCCGTGTATTTTTGTTTCTTGCTTTCTGATTGGTTCGACACTACTGAGAGTGTATGAATTTAAGTTATTAAACAATATTAGAGAATAAAGATATTGTAATGTTTTCAGAGCGTACCCGTGTTTTGTCGGACGTTAATGTGGACGATAGGGGTATTGTTTGTTAAAAGTTATAAGAAACAAAGTTAACACTTTTGCTGTCAGCCTTCAGACATGAGAAAAGATTAGTCTTGATCCAAGTCTCATTTGCCACACGGTATCTCAAGTGGAACAACGACGCCGCAGATGGAGTTGTTACACACACAAAAATTACACAGAAGTTCGAGTTATATGGAACAAAACCTTTTACCACAAAGGTTGACCACGCTAATAAATGTACGCCGTGTTATTGATTCTTATGGCGCCAATTTCTCTGAGACTCAAGGACATTTTTGATGGGATTTTTTTGAATTTATGGATGCTGTAATTTTTGAACTATTGATCAATTGCATATAAAAGTATACATTTTTGGAAAGGATTTGGGTCAAAGAATCCATTTTTGGCATCAATTTTGACCAAAAATTGTGGTGTTTTTTTGAGAAAATCACATAAGTTACTTTTTATACCAATTTTTTTTCTCGATCATGCTGACAAAAATAATTTTGAGTAAAAAAGACCCAAAATTGCGTGATTATAATGTTGTGTACTAATCTAGGGACGAATTTCTCATTTTCACCTTACTTGTTTGGTTTTTTAAATTTTGACCAAAAAGTGCCAAAAATGTGGTGGGGTTTTTTCTTCTTTTTTTCACTTTTTTGGCCAAATTTCACAAATACAGCTTTAGAAGATTTTTTTGATTTTCTAGCTTGTCAACAAAAAAAATTGGTCAAAAAAGTGATTTTTACTTTGTTAGATTTTCTCAAAAAATCAATATTTTAATAACTTCCCTTTATATCAATTTGTTATGCATAAGACCTGTATTTTGTGTATTGGATGTATTAATAACATAACACGCACAATTCCGGTCCAAATTAATCGAAAAACAATCTGGATTTTCGTACCCGCTCTACTATATAGAGAGAGTTTTATATGCAGAATAGAAATTGTCTGGATTTCCGGTGATCATTCAAACCAAAAAAAGAAAAAGTCTGGATTTCCGAACCTCTCTATAGGAAGATTATATGTAGGATAGTGTCTGGATTTCCAGTGATCACTGAAACAGAAAAAGTCTGGATTTCCGATGATCATTTGAACCTAAAATTTAAGAATGCGGAAATCCGAACCCCTCTAGTATAATGGGTGTCCACATATTATCTGGAATAGCCCAATTCAAAACAGAATCGAAAAATATCGGTTCTTAGTTATGCAAATTAATCAAATACATAAATAAATACAAAGAAAAGTAGAAAAGTTTTATTTTGGTCATACAACAATATCAGAATTAGGGATAGGGAAATATGGGGCAACTATTGGGCAAATGGTCCGAAATTAAGGATTTTGTAATTGTATGGGCATACTGCCTTTGTTTTAACAGTACGACTTTTGTTGAAACTTGACATATATCCTTACCTTCTACAATCCAAAACATTTGGACATTTATGGTATTTATACATGTGATATTCTCCAGATCTTTGAAGCCACCTCCTTGAGTGAGTGATTGAAAATTCACAGATAGTATGGGCAAGGGCGGAAATCCGGGGGGGGGGGGGGATATATCTCCCTCCCCCCCCCCCCTTTTTTGACCTGGGGGGGGGGGGGTTGTCAATGTCATCATCCTCCCCTTGACTTTTCACATCTACCAAAAGAAATGGGGGGGGGGAAGGGGGGAAAAAGGGAAAATGGGGGGGGGGGGGGGGGGGGGGAAAGGAGGAAAAAAGGAAAAAGAGAAAGGCGGGCGGGGAGGCATGCGAGGGACATAAGAATGTTTGGAGTTTATTGTACGTTGGTCAGGATACATACGCGTACGTACGTTGACTAGAATCCATCTTATAACTAATTAACTTCTTTCTGGCATAGGCCTGTCTGCCTAGTTAAAAAGCCAATATTGATCAGAAATAAAGTGATTGCTTTTCAATAAAATATTGGTCAAAAGTACACACCAAATCGCACCAAATGGGTTCGAAAATATTTTTAAAATATCCAATTCTGAGCGGGGGGCACAACCCCCCCCCCCCCCCCCCACCCTCAGAATCCCCCCTGTTTGAGTTTTTAAATCATCTATACTAAAATCAAGAATATATCAGTATAAAAAATGCTCAACTTCTTTCGTGCATTAATAAATAACAAGATATTGATTGAAAATGAAGTGATGGCTTTTTAATACAATATTGGTCAAAAGTTAAGTATACACCAGATCACACCAAATGAGTTTGAAAATTGAAAAAAAAATCTACTTCTGAGGGGGGCACATCCCCCTCAGACCCCCCTCCCCCCTTATTGAAAATGAAGTGATGGCTTTTCAATACAATATTGGTCAAAAGTTAAGTATACACCAGATCGCACCAAATGAGTTTGAAAATTGAAAAAAAAATCTACTTCAGAGGAGGGCACATCCCCCCTCAGACTCCCCCCGTTGGAGCTTTTAAACCATCCATACTAAAATCAAGAATATATCAGTATAAAAAATGCTCAACTACTTTTGTACATTGATAAAAAAAACAAAATATTTATTGAAAATGAAGTGATGGCTTTTCAATACAATAATATTGCTCAAAAGTATACACCAAATCGCACCAAATGAGTTTGAAAATTGAAAAAAAATCTACTTCTGAGGGGGCCACATCCCCCCTCAGACACCCCCTGTCCGAGCATAGCTCGGAGTGCGGTGCTGCGCACCGCATAGATGGTACCAGCTCAATTTCATTTCTTTGGGGTCACAAATATCATCCCCCCACACCTAACAAGAAATTTCCGCCCCTGAGTGTGGGCTATATATGAAGATGGGTTTAGATCATGTTTAATGTACTTTATATGATTGATTATATGCAACAGTAAATATATACATGCAGTACAGTCGTCTTAAGATGCTAGGTGCATATTGCTATATTGTAGTATGCTTAGGGACTTTCCGAAATATGATTAAGACCATAGGTTGTGGTTGAAATGACCGTAAAATGGCGCATATTGCTAACTTAGAATACGGTATTGGTTCTTTGGATTTGCGATCAATATTATCATTTAAGGAATGCTTCAACTTAAATCATTATCACGGGTATCATTTGATAGAGTTATTAGTTTATGAATTTGCAAATAACAAAGTACACCATTTCTTATTTTATCTAAAGACACTCGTCTACTTGTAGGACCCGAACGCCGTAATATTTGCGAATTCAAAGATACTCGCTGGCTATAGAAAATTATCTGTGTAATGGCTAAAAACTAAAAAAATGCAGTTTTACCTTTTTGTCTGAAATGTATTGGAGTTATTGATTATTATGACAAATGATGGTATGTTTTAAAACATTTTGGCGTTAAATGTATTACGTCACAGGCGTGTTTGAATAATGTTTCATCTCGACAAAGTGCTAAGTCATTTGTTGGGGCAAGTCGTCCGAAGGGTATGGGGCAACTGGTCCGCCCGCAAAAACTTATTATTAAAACTGTAAAATTCATTTTGAAAATTAGTTGTAGTGTCAATAAAACATAAGGCATTGAAATGTGAATAGAATATGAAATAATTCACATTCTTTCTAGTTCTTAGACATTTTGTGGCATTTTAGGTCTAATATCACTATTTCTGCTATTGACGGATTACAATATGACATGAAATTGCTTTAGAATGATTTAAAACCCCCGTATTATGAATAACACCTTTATTATATTTTGAATGGTGTCTGTAAAGGTATTTGCAATGACGAAATATCATGATTTATGTATTTTATCCACTGCTTTTTGTGTATATTCATATTGCCTAAATTCCTCTGCAACATGAAAAGCTGTCTAAATATCAAGATAGTATGTTATAAGGACTAAATGATGATTAATATGAAGTAAATAAAATCATTGAAGAAAGGGGTATATATAGACAAATGTATGAGGCATCTAAATATCACAACCATGTAACCATTTAACTAGGTTTATACCGTTTTATCTAATAAATGTGCATTCGAAAATTTCGCTTGCTTTGTACACCATGAGTATACTGCTATTTACACGTTAACCACGAAAACTGTATAAAACATGGGTTTCATGCATGTCATGAGACATGTATCATTTTTACATGTTAAATAACATGGAAATGTGTTTGTAAAGAAAATACTGCCTAGTTTCCGTGTTGTCATTCACTGATTTCTGTGTATTCTAACCGTTGGAACATATAGGACCAGTTGCTCCAATGATGGGGTAACTGGTTTGTGCCTAGTAAAGTTTTCAGTTAGTGGTAATTGGCCTTTTTTTAGATATTTTTTAACATTGATTATATGTTATATGTAAACAGTTACATGGGTGATATTTTCATAGCAATTTCGTAAATATTTACACGAGGTTTAATCTTTTATATCATGAAATATGCTTAACCGGACCAGTTGCCCCATCCTCCCCTATGCACAACATATCTGATTTCCAGTTATGCAAATTAATCAAATAAATAAATAAATAAATACAAAGAAAAGTGTTATTTTAGTATTAATACAACCGTAATATCAGAATTAGGGATATGCACAACATATCTAATTTCCAGGTGACCAGGGTTCACAGATCTCTAGATATAAATTAATATGTGTTTTGGACTTGATGCTAAATTATGTTATTTTACCAAATTGTTCTTATAATATTTACGGTAAGACTTCTATATCATTGACTTTATTGGAGGAAAGGCTGTGTTGTTATTGTTATTGTTGTGAATTTGGTAAAACGGGCATTTGTGGTATTAAGTAGCACTGTTTTAAATGAGGGTGTCAAAAAAGGTTTTAAGGTCCATGATCGTCGATTTATCGATAAGGATGAAAATCTTAAGGTTAATACACTATACAGTACATATAGAGCCGGGTGACACACACAGCTCATTGTAACCCTGAAATAAATCCAGCCACCAGAGCCACCTGCCGAGGCATTTGTAGACACCACTTTATTTATAATACACGTATTGTTTTAACCCCCTGGGCACTACCGGCCTATAGTAATATATACAGTGGTTCTGATTGGTGTATTGCAAGATCCTCATTTGAATAGCCAATTAAAATGCAGCTTGTAAAATATTTCACTCCAATCTTTATCAGGGATACAATTATTCTAACACTGTCTCTGATTGGCGCAATAAATGATGTATATATCTTTCTAACCAATCGGCCGGTAGTTCTCTGGGGTTAAGAAACACGGAGGCAGACGAATGCCACTTTGCACATACATTCCATTGCTGCACTTTTCAACTTGAACTTTGATTTGTTCAAATAGCTATAAATAAAAGGTAATAAATAATATATCTGAGATACAAAGGTTATATTAGGTTATAACTGTTGGACACCTTATAATAATAACTCATCAGGCTGAGTAAATACATAAATAATATTGACTATGCAGGAACTACATGTATGAATCGTCTAATTGTTTATATAATTGCTTGGGTTACATGGGTTTACGAGAAAGGTTTATACCGTTTCCGAGGCAACCAATTGAAATTGAGAAAGCAAAGTTACCATTAAAATGTTTATAGTCTGACAATGATCATCATGTCAATAAGAGCTGCTGTCAACGGCCGCCGGAACCAATTAGCATTTTTCATAGGGGAAGATTCACAAAAAATGTATTAATAACTTTATCGTTCGATATGAAATTCATTATTATTATAGTCATATAATAATATGGCCATGCGTTTTGAGGTGGACCCATTTCCGTAACATCGTGTGATTTTCCAGAAATCGCGCCATTTTTTTTCTAAATTTGGTACATTTTTGTTGTTTGACATCCAACCCCCATAAAAGTATACATTTTTGGAAAGGAAATTGTCTCAGGACTCCATAAATACAATCAGAAAAGGAGTAGGGTGAAGTCATAAAAGGCTTGAGATCAAAATGTGTGGAATTCTTTCTTTTTTAAGAAAAGGACATTTTGAAATTTTGATTAAGAAAGACTGGTATACCCTATGCCAGAAAAGTGTGCATATTTCAACTCTTCACAGTCAGAGCTTTCCAGTGATATATTATTTGTCAGGGGTAATGTTTAGTATAGTAATTTTGTGCGATCATCTTTACACCGTAAAATATGTGTCGACAATTTTAATTGCAGCATTATCTTAACAATTAACTTAGAATAATTAGTTAGTCAATTAGTTAAATTGAGATAATTAATTATTAACCTGTTTATTACCTTATAATTTAGTAAGTAATAACTTAATAACCGAATTAAACAATTGACTGTAAGGTATTATGACCTATTTTGAGCTTTCTTTGTAAATTGCCCAAAATTTATGCTCCCCTCCTCATGCTCCCCTCCTCCTCCACCGTGCAAAAAAGGCTAATCAGAGTTAGTTATTAATTTATAATTAATAAGTCATCAAAAAGCATATTTTTGACTTTAGAGTTATTGGTATGAATATTCCCTTCAAATTGGTACCAAATATGACAGTATAGCACATGCATTTGATATTTTACACCCTGAATAATTTGTATGTTGGTCGCACAAATGTTACAAAAAACACCTATTTAATTTGCGGGCCCAACTCAAAACGCGTGGCCATATGTTAATGGCGTATATGGGCAATTCCACAAAAATGGGACCACTTGGCTTTTTATCATTCTTTGATCCGGGAAATCTTACTATAAGTATATATCACACTTTTTTTTAAATATTATGCTAGAACTTGATGAGTTCTACTCGGAACACTATGGTTTGCCATGCTTTAAATGACATTATCAGGTTCAAATTTACACTGAAAGGCCCCCAAAACCACAAAAACACGGTTTCCTCGACCAGATGTCACAATTTTAAACTGTTGGATTTGACTCTCAATTCAAGTTTTTCTAAGGTCTTGTCACGAATAAATCAAGCAAAGGTACCAACAAAATATATAAAGGCATTAATTTCTGCATACAGTAAATTTAATGTGCACTTTTAAATTAAAATGAACTTTCCACGAAATGTGTGTTGTTTCCGATATCCGTACACCTGATATATCATTATAAACTGAATGTTCTAAATATGCAATAGTTTATGAGCAATCGCGTAGCAAACCGACCACGCTATTGAAATTATAGCACCTCGAAAGTCTCTGGCACATCATTTGGCTTATAAAAAATGTTGAAGTTCATTATTTAAAACGACTGTTTTAAGATTGTAATTTCCGTTATCGATGTTTCTCTGGGAAGTAGGTATCCTGTTAACTTTGAAAGGTATTATGTTATAGGTCTATTGGTTCTTATACTAAATGTATCGAACAAAAAATAGAAATTCAACTACACGGCTTGCAGAAGGTCAGAAAGGGACGAAAACGAATACAAACGTGATCGGCGTTATCGTGAACGGCGTTATCCTGTAAAGTGTTATCACCCTCATTTGAAGAAAATATTGCAAGAGCACAATCTTTCTTCTTTGGAAAAGCTTTGAGAAGTCTAGATACAGCAGCGAAACATTGAACACAGTGAGTTTGCTTCTTCTTTTGTGTTCTATATAACACATTTCACTTTGTGAACCAAACGGTTTCTTCTAGAATATGCTGTAAGTGTAAATATATGGCTCATAGTCCACACATATGAGAGTTTACTACCGCGCTACACATAGCGAAATCGCTCTATTTAGCAAGTATTGAGCATGTGTTTTCGTCAGGCTTATTTCGCGTGTGTATGTCAGGATAACCATGGATAACGCTGTTCACAGGGATAACGGAATTTACCCTAAAATGTCCATATCAATCAAAAAAAGAGAACAACTTCACAATATGCGATGCAGTGTGCATGTAATTGAATACAATAGTTAATGTAATGGTACATACCCCTTTTAAACGAAAATGCAAGCTATATAAAACATTTAAAGTGAAAATTAAATATTTGACCACTGTTTGACGGTCAATATTGGGAAATTCAGCCCAAATGTATGGTTTAAATCATTTTTTCGTATTAAAATTGATATAACAAATAAAGTTTCTCCAACAGATACATGATTTATGTCAGTTTCAATTGTTTTATCTTTGTTTCAATCCCATAACTGGCATACACGTGAACGGCGTTATCCAAGAATAATACCATTAAAAATAGCATATAAAGTTATCTTTATATAATGACATACAATTTCAATGTTGGGCTTAAAGAAAATTTGACAATTGATACATTACAGAAGGGAATATTCTTCTACTAGAGTAAAATTGACAAAACAAGTTTTGGAAAAAGGTACAAAATTGAAAGCACATAGTTGTCAAAAAGCGTTGATTCATAGCAAGAGATTTGTTGAGGCTAAAAAATGAAATTCATTCTTCTGTCTCATAGCTTGTCAAATATTGTTATGGGGAGACCTCTCAACGACAAAAAAAACAATAATTTGAATATCATATTCGGACTTAGTTAGGGATGCAATGACTGACAATGCAATATGACACTAGATAACGCCGTTCACCGAGTGAAAAAACCCATATAAAACACCTGAATTACATGGTTTCGTGCGTAAAAATGTGAGCAGTGGTGTTCGCAAACATTATTGTTCTAGTAACTTTAGCATATTGGGTCATCAAAAACAATCAAAGTAAGCAGATTTGAAACAATTTATTTTCATAATTTTCCAAAGCTGAAGTGGTCCCATTTTTGTGGAATGGCCCATATGTGAGTTTTTGGCTTTTATGAATCGGATTAATGGCAAAGCGCACGCACGTGCAATTTATGACTAGAGTATGATAATTTGCTAGGAAATAAAACTGTTCTGTCCTCCTCACTAATGAAAGATATCCTCACCATTTGCCATTTCGTCGCTATTCTTTCAAAACCTCCAAAAAACATTATTTTGCAGGAGGACGAAAAAAAGAAAGTTGGAGATACGAGGTTTTGAAAGAATAATATCGTTATTTCGTCATTTAATCAGTCCGTATATCAATTCAAGCCATTTGCAATAATATCTCACCTGTTACTAGTCCACAAATTTGCTGCGAAATATCAAGAATGTTGGAAGTTTCCCCTCAGCACATGGTCAGCACCTGTGTTTCAAAACCTTGTATACATACGAGGTTTTGAAACACCGGGGCTGAAAAAGCAAAATTGTTCTGCCTTCTGATTGGCTGTGACAAATAAAAACATTACCATCATTTGCATAATGTCTCTGACATCATGATAAACACAAAAAAATCAATTTTGAGGAAAGCTGGAGATACGAGGTTTTGAAAGAATAACATAACATAACAAACATAACAATGAGCATTTATATAGCGCTCTTACACATTATACAATGGTACCACAGCGCTTAACAAAATTAAAAACATAAAATTAAAAATAACAGTGTTTAAACATCACTCGCACTATGACGGTGAAATAAGTGAGTTTTTAACATCTTCTTAAATTGAGTCAGTGATGAGGCATGCCTGATGTGACGCGGTAAATTATTCCACAAAAATGGGCCGGAGGCATAAAATCCTTTTTTGGAGATAGTGAGACGAGTTTTAGGTACAGTGAGAATCCGAGTGTCAGAGGCAGAACGAAGACCACTTCTTTTAGGTACATAAGTACTAGTAAGGTCCTTAAGATAACAAGGCGCGCCATCATTGAAACATTTATATACAATAGTCAGGATCTTGAACTCAATGCGCGTTTTAACAGGCAGCCAATGTAACTTGTGGAGAAGAGGAGTTGCATGATCACGTCTTTTAGCATTATAAATGAGTTTGGCTGCTCGATTTTGGAGACGCTGTAGCCGTTTAATATCTTTTGCAGAAGATCCCTGTAAGAGAGAGTTGGAATAGTCGAGCCGCGATGTAACAAGTGCGCGTATGGCGTGATGACATGTTGTTTCATCAATAAACATCCGAATACGAGAAAGATTCCTAAGGTGAAAATTCAAACTGCGACAAATGTTAGTAACATGATGAGACATGTTTAAATGGCAGTCAAATTCAACACCAAGATTGCGTACATGGGGGGACGGTCTGATCTCAATATCACCAACACGAAGTGAGATGTTGCATAGTGACTTTAAGGCTCTTGGGTTGGCTGCAATGAAAAATTCTGTTTTATCACTATTCAAGCAAAGCATATTTTGCGACATCCAAGATTTGATATCCTCAATGCACGCAGATAACATAACAAGAGCATGGTCAGCATCCCCTGACTTATTTGGGTCAAATGAGATGTACAGTTGTGTATCATCAGCGTAAAAATGGAACTTTATGTGTGTGTAACGTTTGATTATATCAGCAATCGGATGTGTGTAGAAAGAGAACATTTGTGGGCCAACACAAGATCCTTGAGGCAAACCGAAGTTGAGAACATGCGAGTCAGAAAACTCATTAGCAATTTTAACCTTGCATGTGCGTCGATAGAGATACGAACGAAACCAGCTCACAACATTTCCTCTAAATCCAAAATCATTTGACAATCTGTTAGTTAGGATATCATGATCAATCGTGTCAAAAGCTGCTGAAAGGTCTAATAATACAAGAAAAATAGCACGCCGGTTGTCAAGTTCGCACACAATATCACTTTTCACTTTTAATAATGCAGTCTCCGTGCTGTGCTTGGGCCTATACGCTGACTGCATCTTCTGGCGTAGATCATTCTCACTAACATGATTATTTACACGTGACAAAGCAGCTTTTTCAATAATTTTGCTTAAAAATGCTGTGTTGGATACTGGACGGTAGTTCTTAAGCATGTTCTTGTCTAATGATGGTTTCTTTAAGAGTGGTGTGACAATGGTATCCTTAATTGCCATAGGAAAAGTTCCTGTGGATAGTGAGGTATTAATAATGGAAACAAATGCCGGAAGAAGAGTTTGAATATTATCTTTAAGGAGCCAGGTAGGGATTGGATCAAGTCCACAAGATTTGTTCGGGGATCTTTTAATGAGCGTCAAGATTTCATCCTCATCGGCTGGAGTAAACTCATTCATTTCCGCAACAAGCGTGTTAATCGTGGGTAATGAAGCAGGTTGGCGGGGTAGCTGTGAGTCATTAACACCTTTGATCTTATGCCGTATCTTTACAATTGTCTCACTAAAGAATAGCGACGATTTAATCAACCTCTGTCAAGGTATTTGGCCAGTGGCGTAGCCAGAGGGGCGAGGGGGCGATCGCCCCCCCCCCCCCCTCCCCCAATATTGATGTCGTGTCGGTTGAGATTGGCACTGTCGGTTCATTTGACCAGAGGAATCATGGAATTATGATGGTCAAAAGTACACATCTGAAAAAATTTCGCGCGCTTTGCGCGCATATAAGTCACCTTAATGCAATATTCGTTGGTACAAGCTTGTTTAGAGCAAAAATGTACCTCAATCGTGCCAAAAATAGGTGTAAAGTCCAAAAATTTCGAGCGCTACGCGCGCATTTCTTGACTAACAACAATCTTGTCGGTTCATTTTCAGTTCTCGCCCCCCCCCCCCCCATATCAAAAACCTGGCTACGCCACTGTATTTGGCCCACAAAATATACGTAAGGTAGTTGGCCGGAAAAAGGTAGTTGGCCCTAGAGTAAGGTATTTGACACTTTCCACGCGGCATGCGTCTGCAAACGACATTCAAAATGTTTACAAAATGTTTCAAAAATGTCACAATTATTTCCTTACTATTTGGAATCGCCAAGAGAAATTTATTGAAATAAGTACAAACATGCCTATTATTGGTTCAGTAATCTTTGAGACAGGCCTTGCAAGTTGGGAAATGTTTCTGAAAAATCTGTTTTGTATAACTGTAAAACTAATAGCCGCGTGGAAAGTGCTAATATAAGGTATTTGACCCTAAAAAGTAAGTATTTGGCCCAAGTATATATGGTATTTTTAGCAAAATGCGTAGATTCATTCAAACAGTCCTATCTCGAGTTATGGAAATAAATGTAAAATAGAAGCCTACATGAATAGGGATGTAGTTCTGAGGTCAGTACTACACCATATGGTATTAAAGGGCATGCCCATATGTTGGATGAATCACTCAAGGAAAATGCAGTTCATAGGGTGTTAATATGAAATGAGGCGGCTGATGTCTGTGGATGCACGCAATGGTATATTTCACGTGCTGTATTTCACGTGCTGCACTCAATGGTAGATTTCACGTGCTGTATAATACAGCACGTGAAATCTACCATTACGTGCATCCACAGACATCTATCTGCCGCCTCATTTCATATTAACAACCCTATGGACTGCATTTTCCTTGAGTGATTCATTCCACATAATCATGGGCATGCCCTTACCGTATAGGAGTCCTGACCTTAGAACTACATCCCCATTTTATTTAAAATATTTCTAGGAGAGTTAATGAATTGACACTTCACCATAATATCAATAATATAACTAAATTATATAGAGTAAAAAGATCATAATTATTTGTATTATGCCTTCGTTTGTTACCTATAAAAATAGATATTGTCAGTTTTGCACGAAATGAGTGTAGGCAAGTTTGTACAGCATGACTTGTGCTCAGTGGTGTAGCCAGCGGGGGATCAGGCGGAGGGAGCAGATCGCCCCCCCCCCCCCCCCCCCCCCCCCCACCCTGACAAAAAAAAACGAGCCAACAAATCAGGAAGGTAAAGAAAAGGAAAAGGGGAAGGGGAAAAAGGAAAAAAGAGGGGGGAAAGGAAAAGGAGAAAAAAGGAAAAGAAGAATAAGGGTAAAGGAAATGGAAAATATACAAAAGAAAAAAGGAAACGTAAGAAGTATCTAGAACTGTCATGCTGACCACTGGCCTCGCAGACACGCAGTGCATGGCCAAGTCCCAGTTGCCATAGTGAGGTAGGAAAAAAGTCGAAATGATTTTTAAAAATGAACGATTTCCCGGTGAGTATATTGTTTGGCGTTTGGCCCGCTTGGCGCTTTTACCGTTACATTATCAGTGTTACGATAGGACCATTTACCCCCCCCCCCCCCACCCCCACCCCCATCCCCCATAAATCAAGGCAAAACGTTGCGTTATTTTAGCCAAAGAAGCAGAAATAAAGCAGTTTCACAAGGCAATTCTGGTCGATTTCTGCCCGGAAAATAGAGCTTGTCAACCCGGGCCCTAGTCAGATCATGCCCTATCTTTTCATGTCAAAGTTACATCCAAATTAGCCTAAAATAGGTCTGAAATATCTATAATTTCATACAAAACTTCAGGCAATGTTGACATTAAAAGCCAGCTTTGCGCGCACCCTTTCCCCCGAAATTTGTTCTTGCCGGTGCCACACTGATGGTTGTCCATTTTACCCTTCCACAATCATGACAATGAAGAAAAACAATACATGCTGAGACTACCCGAATTGTATTCCCACTGTTACCATGGTTACCAAAACCGGGACGATTTTTTTTCTTCTGCATGACTACTTTTAAGCCTACAAACTTTGTTTTTGCTAAGTATTAACTGTAAAAGAGAAGTTTGGATATGTTCTCTGCCAGAAATGTTCGCATATTGGAATCGCAGAAACTTTTTTCATCAATTTTTTTAAAGATTTTTACTGTTGTCTTATCAATGTTAACATCTCTATCCGTACATCTTAAATAAATACACTTATCTTCTGTATGGGGATGTTTGACACATTTCCCAATCTTTAGGAATTGCATTAATAAGAGCTAAATATTCCATTAAAAGGCCGCCGTTATATTTGATTTCTTAAATTTACTACATCCAAACATTTTCCCGTCTTTACCAAATTGTTGATTAATCTTAATGATTTCTGATTTTATCTAGAGCTTCAAGTAAATCGTCTTTCCATTGTATCTAATATTCTCATTGTTCCAAATTACTTGGTTGTTGTGATTTTCTATACGCTTTATTTGTTTAACCGTATAATTATTGCATTTGAACCATATTTGTATCAACATTTTATAAAACGACGGCAGTTGGTTTAAAATATCGATACATTGTTTACTTAAAGTTGTTAGAGAACAATTACAATTGAACATATTCATACATATCAAATATTCTAATGTGAAAGAAGGCAATATTTTTCCAAGCGGATAAGTCATTTTTTAGCAATTGTTTAACCCATGTCATTTGTAGTGATTTTTAAAGATCACAATTTAACATCAGTGTTTTACTTTTGACTCTTTCTCCTTTCCTCCATTAAAGTTTGTGAAATATACTGTTTAATTATGTAATGACATGTTCCGGTAAGACAATGACTGAACTTATATGTTAATTGAGATGCCATTAAGCTTTTAACTATTAATATTTAGCCAACAATTGACAATTGTCTATATATCCATCCTTCTATAATTAATTTGATAGAATCCACTTTTATTTCCCAATTAGCATTTATTTTGCTAGAACTTGTAGTACTGCTGAATGTAATACCTAAGGCTTTAACTTTATTATTTGAATACATTCCATTTCAATCCACCAAACGTATCTCTTCTAGGGCTATTTGATCCAATCCATATTGCCTCTGTTTTATTTTTATTCAGAGAGAGGCCTGATATAGACTTGAACTTGTCCAAGACTGCTATGACTTGTTAATTTGATCTTCATTTCTCAAGAACATTGTTATATCATCAGCATACACTGGTGATATTTTTGTATCCCTTTAATACCTTCAATATTTCCATCTTGCCTTACTTTGCATGTTAATACCTCTATACATAATACAAATTATAATGCAGATCAAGGACATCCTTGCCTTACCCCTTTGTCTATAGAGGAAATTTATAAACATGTCCATTATAGGTTATACAGCTATACTTATATCATTTAACAGAGTTTCTACCCATTTGATGAAGCTAGGACCACAATTTAATAATATCAGAATTGCCTTCATATACTGCTTATCAATACTATCAAATGCTTTCCTAAAATCTATTAACATAATAACTCCAGATATGTTTACTGTTTTTGTTTACCTTAAAACGTCTTCAATTAGTCAAACATTTTCTCCTATAAAACGTCCTTTAATATATCCTGTCTGGTCAGGATCAACAAACTTGGATATGATTGTTACCTTGAGTTTGCATTATATTTGCCAACGCCTTCTTAGCTATTTTGTAATCAACATTAGTGTATGTAATTGGTCTCCAGTTTGACAGTGAATATCCAAACTTCTCTCTTTTAATTTGGAATAAAATATGGAATAATATCTAACAACAAGAGAAGGCAGACTGATATCACTTAATTGGCAAATCACTATATCTACCCCACAAAAATCCTTCTGCATAAAATGAAAATAGAAAATAATGATGTAGGCCTATGTGATATATGTAATGAGAAGGATTATGTAGAACACATCTTCTTTTTCTGTAAGAAGATACAACCAATATGGTAAGTAGCAAATGCGATTATCTTTAAAAGCTTGAAAACGTGTAATATTAACACATTTTTATGTTTGTTTGGGGTTTCAGCAATGAAAAAACAAAATACAGAGAGATTTTATATTTAGCATAATTATGATAGCAAAATTGTCAATAAGTAAATTTAGATATGGGAATCATACCAATCTTTTATCTCTTTTCAAATCAAATCAGAATTGAAATTCAGAAATTCAATTGAGATTTAATTAGCATCAATTTACATTGATGTGCGTAATAATGAGATGTGTGACTTGAAATGATATCATATTTTGAAGTTACATATGAAGAGCTGTGTTGGAAAAGGGCCTACATCCACTTCTACATGTTACTCATTTTGCATTATTGAATTGATGGCTATTCATTATGTGGAATGTGGCTTGTATTGTTGGTGCCTCAATTGGCGTGCATGGATGCACTAATCCAAGTCATAAAGAAACAGATGAACACAGTCATACAATTATTTGATTAATTCCATGGACTTGTCAATTCAAATTCAATAATGCAAAATGAGTAAAATGTTGGAGTGGTCTGGTGGCCCTTTTGCTACAAAGCTCTTCATATAGAAGATACAAGTAATAGTAAAAATATGTAACAGGTTTGTAATTTATACTGAACATGTATGTGATTGTGATAGAGAAAAAAGTGACGATTTTGTAATCATGAAGAATTTGTAACTGATGAAAGAATGGTGATTAATAAACTTAAGATATTTTAAAAAGTATTAACAGTAGGCCTGTTTAGCTTACCTTACTAATGTATAATCGCAACGACTTCATAAGCGATCAACATTTTCTCTCCCTTCAGATCTGAGCAGCGGTGTTCAATAACCTGAACTATCCGACTGAAGCTCAACAGTGATTGCTATAGCTAGCTGGCCAGCCACAAATCAAACATGGACAAAGGTACGGACGAATATAACGTTTCCAATAAAAAAAATCCCGTGATTACTTATGCCAAATTAATCAAGATTGTATATTATCTCACAAACCTGGGGTGCTCCTCATAATAATGACTTGTGTATATCTTTAAAATATCAATTGATTGTTTTATCAGTCGTCAAAAAAACGCCTTTTTAAAGGTTTCGGGTGCATTTCGTTTCGTTTATCTTAATATTAATAGTGATAATTAACTGAACACTTGTAAAAGCGCCCACATTCATCAGAAAGAGCTACAAAAACAGCAGGAAACAATAATAAGAGGATGAAGAGGGCGAATTACTTAACACTTTCCACGCGGCTATTATAGTTTCACCATACACAATACAGATTTTCAGAAACATTTCCTAAATGGGATGTTTGTACTCATTTTAATGCATTCTTCATAATGGTGACTCCAAATATGGTAATGAATTTAAATAATTCTGGCATTTTTAACATATTTTTTTGACATTTTGGGATGTCGTCTGCAGACGCCTGCCGCGTGGATAGTGTGAAAAACAGAAAAGAGAAAAAATGTAACATACAGATATTATTCGAAAAAGTGAGTCTTGAGTTGTGATTTAAAAGACCCGATTGAAAGACAACTGCGGATTTTATCCGGGAAGCGAATTTCATTAATTTATTAACTGTAAACAACATTTGGCAAACACTGTACGTATACATACCAATCAGTCTAACCATGTATTGTATAGGCTACTATGTACGCTTTATTCCGTCAAGGTATCCAATGTTGTTAACGGTAAATAATATCGCATTCGGGAGGGTGTTCCATATGCGAGGAGCAGTAAACAGAGCAGTAATAAGAACGAATCTTACTGGGCTATTCCATTTGAAATCCATACACCCCCTGTGGAAGACATGACCATAATCTTCCATACAGGGAGTGTAGATTTCAAATGGAGTTACCCATGCAGGTATAACCCAATTTGAAACTCACATTCCTGTGGGGAATATAAGGCAATGTCATCCAGGGGGTGTATGGATTTCAAATAGCATAGCCCGTGTTACAAGAAATCAAATCAATTCACCTTGTCCATCTTTTTGCACTATCTGCCAATTTTTTTTAAATATTTCGGAGCCACCGAAAAACGTAGTTTTGCACCCCCACCCCACCCCTGTCTCGCTAGAAGTAGATTTCAACTTGAACTCTCTTATCTATGGATACACACTAGATTGTAATTGATATTAAGAGTGCGTGCTACTATGTTATGTATCGATGATTTGATCAATATTTGTTTGTTTTTTTCCCATTGTATACCAACATAACAAAACACGATTACAATAACAAATTATATGATTCAGAAAAATCAACTTAAATCAATTGTATGGTATGTCGTATATGCACGGGTATATGCACCCGCCACCTTGGCATTTTTCTTAAACTGAAAGACACGAACTTAATAAGATCCGAAAAAACAGAAAAGTTCACTTACAAAAATATGAAAATAAATATAATAACCAGAATATTTTACACGGTGAATGGACGTCACTTGACTATTTCCTAGATATCCAAACATTGTATTGTTAACTCGATATGCACGCATGTGCATATCGAGTTTAAGCTATCGTAGCTTAAATCACCTCGTCTTACGGCGTGGTTCGTTGGTGTCGAATTGCATTGGTTTGTGTGTGTTACAGTTGTGGATAGGCTCTGGGATTAGCCTTTCAAAAGCAGAGGAATTTGAATGGAATGTTATGAACATTATTTCAAAGATATTTTCGGGACAGTTTTTCGAAATTCACTTTGGTTATCGGGTAATGCGAATTTTAGTAATGAATGACGTCACACTTTGGTGTTGTTACTATCATTTCAGTGAATTTTGTATTCTGAATTCGAGATACGTGATCCGCTAAATTCGGTTTATGAGTTATTGAGAAGTTGTTACACAATTTAGCGAGTCCGATTTTATGTTAATGATTTCGTATTGTATGATAATGATATCAAGTTGCCAACCAATTGAATGAAATCATTCATAGTGCTTTTTAATGGCTTTAATGGCATTAAAATACCATTGGCGATTTTATCTCCATAGTTAAGAGAATTGCCCAAAACTGCTATTCGTTCTACCCGTTCACGGGTTGATGAATTCCAATTATCTCCCAAGGAGTAATTTGATCACAACCAATCATAAATATTAATGAGTCTAATGATTAGTTATCAAACTGGACAAAGTTCCGCCATTGCCCGCGCACGTTAATGACGTGAACTCGTCATCTGCGCGTTTTACTGTTTCTCAATGGAGGTGTCTACATCTACATGCACTTTTCCGACTTCGTAGGCACTGAGGTTGATTTTCGCGAGGCATCTCTTTACGCAAGAAATGCCCCGTAGCTGCCCGGATATCATGGCGTAACTGCGTGGCCGGCTTGTGAGGTGATCGCTTGCATCTCACAACATGATTATTTTCCTGTGCTGGAGTAACTCCAGCGGAGTTATTGCCCGCTGTCTACCACTCCTAGCTTTATTTTCCATTGATCCAGTATCGCGATATTTTTAAAAATGACCTAGCAGCATAAGCCTACTCGGACTCGGAAATACCCAGCGTAGGCCTACGAGCAAGCGGCCCTATTTGAATTATTTTGTTCAGAATGAGCATAAATTTGCCCTTTCTGAAAATCAGTAAGTTGTTTTGCTCCAGGCATGTTTGCACTGATCACTGCTGATGAGATCGCCATTCACATGTGTGTAATTCGGGGTGTAATTGCGTGGAAAGTTCTAGGAAACAGTAAGGCTCCCATTTTTTCTATGTATCTTTTGCATTTCAGGTCGGGGAATCCCCATGCTCGAATAGTACGAGCGTTACGAGCTTTTGAATACGTAATTAGGAGAATTGTAAATGGAAAAACTACGTGTAAAATCCGACTTGCTGGATAAAATGACGATTTTGAGAGATTAAAACCGTCATCTTTGTATTAGTAAGGTAATTTGAATTTTCTGATGGGAATATATTGCAGAAATTGCCCCTCAAAACAAAACACTCATTGCTCTCGTTTATTTAATTTTGAGATAATTGCCTGAAAGTCGAAAGTCCAATATTTTCTAATTTGCTGCAAAGATTCCTTAACCAGAGGAGGGCAGGTTTACGTGGGTAATATTTAGGCCATATTAATGCTGTATTAACGAGGGTGTCCCAAAATGATTTATACAGGGAAAGGTGCATTTATAATACGAGTATTTAGCTATGAATTTCATTGTTAAAATTGTTGAAAATATTTATGGTTCTAACATCTACATTTATATTTAGATATCGTTACTGTTGGTGATGTTTATAAATCAATTTAATTAGGGGATTGTTCAACTTTGACTATCTGTGCTTTATACCATACTATCTTAATCGGCATTCTTAAAGTTTTCTCAATTGAAATACGCTGAGAGTGAGAAACGGGTTTTCACCAAATGTCACTAAATCTTGCCATATTGAAACGGATTAACAGACTGAGTAAATAGGAAACACATTCCCCATTGCAGGAATTCGATATGAACCGCAATGTTGGTTTATACGAGGGGCGGTCAGTAAATAATGAAAGTGATCATGGTATGGGATGCATGAGTGATTCTATTGAGGGGATAATGTGATCAATACAAAGTATGAACCTTTGTCTTTCAAACAATACAGTTTTGGAATTTTAAGTGTGAACTATGACGTCATAGCATTGTCTCAAAGTAAGTACACTTGGGACACTGCTAAATCAGTTATTTGGCGGGAAATTTGAATTTGTTTTTATGAAACACGTGGTAAGAAGATTGCATAACATGACATCAGAAGCAGGTAAATCCCGATTTTTTTTTCGCATAAATATGATACAAAAGACAATAGCTTTAATCCCTGTGTAATTTGGAATGTGTAGTATAAGAGGAAAAAGTAAGGAGAAGCAATTGAACAGTGGCGTAGCCAGAGGGGGGCGATCGCCCGCCCCCCCCCCCCCCCCCCCCCCAATATTGACGTCGTGTCGGTTGAGATTGGCACTGTCGGTTCATTTGACCAGAGGAATCATGGAATTATGATGGTCAAAAGTACACATATGAAAAAATATTTCAAATAGCTAATTTTCATAAAAAAATGCCCAGTCAGTGAATCACTAATATTGCGGAAAATCAAACAATTTAGGAAAAATTCAAGCAATTAACTAGTTTGGAAGATTCCATATGATAGTTAACTAATTATCCGAACTTATTCGCATGAAACCTGCAGAAAAAATGCGCATGCGCAGACGGCAGATAATTTTGAAACGGGCCCAAAATGGCTACAATCATGAAATTTACCAGATAAAAGCTTACTGTGCCTTCAAATTCTAATCAGAAATAATGAAAAAAGCTTAAATCAATGTGTAAACATATTGTGATAGTCAAAATGAAGATATACAGGAAAGTATCAATCAAAGATGGCTGCCACAACCTCTCTTATTACTGTTATCTTTAGAGCTACTAGATATGTATTGTGTAAGTAATCGTCATATAATTTCAATGGTTTGAGGAAATTTTATGAACAGCTCCTTTTGAAATCCCCACTATTATTGCTTTACATCCCACAACAATTTTTTTAATTATAATCCCTCCATTGTTCTTTATCCTTTGTTGTTTTCTAAGGTATATTATTGCGGATTTTGCTAAATAAAAGCGTATTTGAGATGGTCTCTTCTTGTTCGTATTAAGGCATTCAGATCTAAAACAGAGTGTCAAACAGAGATAAGTGTGTATTCTTACCATGTGCCAAGTGTTATCTGTTTTTATTGCTGCATTGCCGAGATATCCGCAAATGTATCAATCAACCCATATTCAACATATTACATATCCAGCCAAATAATTGACAGAATTCAGTCAGTGTCTGAAACCTATTGTGTTTATGTTAATGACGTTACATAACCAAAGGTATCTAACAATCCAAAAGTGTATTGTTTGAAAGACAAAGGTTCATACTTTGTATTGATCACATTATCGCCTCAATAGAATCACTCATGCATCCCATACCATGATCACTTTCATTATTTACTGACCGCCCCTCGTATAATTATATTTTAAAATATTCAAACACAGTATAACTCATTCTGGGACTCTGTATAGTACATTGCATTGTGAAACCTTCCATCCAGTGCGGGAATTTTTAAAAAACCGCACTTTTTCATCAACATATTCAAAAACTGTTTAAATAAGAACAATATACACTCGTCCAAAGAAGTCCCTTGCCACTCATTGAAGTTCAAATATTGAAGTTCAAATATTTCACATAAATATTTAATATAAATTCTGTATGAAATTAAGATGTACGCATTCATGCATGGCTGAGCACATTCATTAAGCAATGGTAAGGTTCATATTGTGTTCAATCATTCACATTAACATTTGAATGGAGGGATTATCCATTTTTTTGCAATCTTCTTCCACAGACCTTGCCATTGTCAAGTGAATTGGATCTGCCATGCATGAGTGATCATGTCTAAATTCCATGTTAAGCTGTTAGAGGATTACTTTCTGCTTATTTTGATATACAATAATTTATATTCTATTAAATATTAATTTGAAATATTTGGACTTTACTAAGTGGCAAGGAACTTCTTTGGACGAGTGTACATAAGATATCCACTTAAGGGGGGACTTAAGGAAGTTTTTGATTTGATTTTTTGAATTTTGTGAGTGCTGTAATTATTAAACTATTAATCAAATGCCTATAAAAGTATACATTTTTGGAAAGGAAATGGATCAGAGAATCCAAATTTGGCGTCAATTTTGACCAAAAAAGTAGATTTTTTGAGAAAATCACAAAATTCACTTTTTTGACCCAATTTTTTTTGAACAAAGCTAACAAAAATAATTTTGAGTAAAAAAAATTCAAAATCACTTTATAATTATGTTGAGATACTAATGAAGGGACGATTTTTTTTTTTAAAACCTAATCTAATATTTTTGTTAACACTTTTTTGTCAAAATTTCAAAAAATATTGGATTAGGTTAAAAAAAAAAATCGTCCCTTCATTAGTGTCTTTTAAGACACTAATGAAGGGACGATTTTTTTTTTTAACCTAATCCAATATTATCATCAAGTGATTTGGCATTTTTGATTTGGGCATTTTTAACTCAAAATTATGTTTGTTAGCTTTGTTCACAAAAATTGGGTCAAAAAAGTTTTTTGTGATTTTCTCAAAAAATCAAAATTGTTGGTCAAAATTGATGCCAAATTTGGATTCTCTGATCCATTTCCTTTCCAAAAAGGTATACTTTTATATACATTTGAGTCATGGTTCAATAATTACAGCACTAACAAAATTCAACAAAAAACTTCCTTAAGTCCCCCCTTAAATTACATTAAACATTAAACATGATGTGGGTGCTGGATGAACACCATTATACAAGAGTATACAGTTTGTCCAGGAAAGATTAAAGTTACCATCGATGCCGAAAATCACAAAATGTTTCAACATAAAATGTCAGTTATATTTCTTAATTTTGAAATCAAATTCGGCATACTGCATCTTTTGATTAGAATATTATATTATGTAAATCAGACTTATCAAACTGAAGATTACATTCAGTTGTGTTAGAGCAGTGACTTTCAAATAAAAGGGGCGGCTAGCCGGTATTTTCTGTTGAAGCTATGTGAAGTTGTCGGATTTTAAAAATCCATCATAATTACGTAGCCTCTAGCGCTGTCATAAAATAACCCCTCAACAGTAATAATGATAGTTTATTTTAATGTTATTTGTAGGTCTTTATTGTTACGTTATTTGAGGTCTTTATTGTTACGTTATTTTGAGGTCTCTATTGTTACGTTATTTTGAGGTCTTTAATGTTACGTTATTTTGAGGTCTTTATTATTTACGTTATTTTTAGGTCTTTATTGTACATTATTTTTACGTCTTTATTGTTTACGTTATTTTGTGGTCTTTATTGTACGTTATTTTGAGGTCATTATTGTACGTTATTTTTACGTCTTTATTGTTACGTTATTTTTGTTGTTTTATTGCACAGCAGTTGTTATCGCTTGTCCCAGTGCATATCCGTCTTAGTGTTATTTGTTTTAGTGCAAGGCCAATTTCATTTCACTGTTTTATCGCTTTATTATCCCTTTTTATTGTTTGTTTCCCACCCACACCTTGGTATATCTTGCTTTTATTCTTTTCCGAAAATATGCATAGGTACGTTAAATATGATATTCACCAACTTGTTCCTACTTTTAGAAATGCAGAAACTGGTGCAATCGCTTCCCAATATCGAATGGAAGGAAGGAGATAACGTGTACCATGAATTTGAGGATTATTACTTCGAGCGAAATACAGCTATCACAACACTGCAATCTTTGAAGACATGGGAAGTGCGGACAGATGACACGTTTGTTCTGGCATATCCAAAAGCAGGTAGTTAGGCTATACATAAAAATAATGACGTTCATATTTGAAAGTACCCGGCATTACAAACATTTATGAGCACCACTTTTGTTCACGGTGCACTCTCTAAATGTAAAACGAGTGGAAAGAGTGGAAATTCACTCGAAAAGGAGTGAAGGGAGTGAAACGCAGGACAACCCGTTTTAGAGTGGAAAATTTCCACTCTAAAATGAGTGTGAAAGTTAATTTTTCACTCTCAATAGAGTGGCACATTGTCATATAAAATCCCCTTTCACTCCTTTTAGAGTGTTTTTCCACTCAAAAACGTGTTGTCCTGCGTTTAACTCCTTGAAAGAGTGGAAAACCACTCTTTTACATTTAGAGAGCAGGCAGTGAATCGTTGGTTTAAGTCATGTTGGAAAATTCCGCACTACGTTACACCGCATAATCACTTTTATGCCGGTGATTTAGCTATTGACCGGTCATAAATTCTCCAATTTCCAAATTAGGCAGGCCAGTGTTCATCCCCTAAAGCATTGTTTAGATGCATAGCCCACATATGGCCTTGCTAATATCATGCTTATAGTCAACAAAGACATCCAGCAGACTAAAAAAGCCCGAAAAACAGACAATATATAAAGGCAGGGTCTTTGGTCTGTATTACATAAGAGTTACGGCTATGCCGAACATTAGTTCTCGCCACTTAGTACTCGGAAAGAGCGGAAAGACGAAGCTTTTGTCCTCGAATACATAAACATAGATCCTTAAAGCAGGTAGTAATTGCTGTCCCTTTTACCTCTTTATAACTATAGGTTTCAGAAATGTTCGAGGGAATTAATAGGAACGGCATTTCTTCCTACAGTCCATCTGAATCGACTTGACGGCAAGGGCTTAGGCAGCCAGCCGTGTAGGGAGTGTTTTACACACCTAGATTTGTAATTACACACCCAGTTTTTGTCTAAATGGCCTTTACTTTTTAGTACACAAATCCTTAAATTTACACACCCATTTTTTGAATTTACACACCCACATCTTCAAATCCTGCCTAAGACCAAGTTGATGGTAACAAAAAGTTATGCCGCAGTTTACTTTTAACATGTTTATAATGAATGTAACTCTATGTAGGCCTATGTGCTTCCCAGTTGGTCGTACCCAGGGTATCGTACATGTACAGTCCTCAAAGAAAACAGCCGGAAAAAAGGAACTGACCAGGTGATTAACAATTAATATTCTCTCAACTTCAAAACTATAGCTCTTACGTAAAAATATTAAATTAGTAAGTTGTGAGGAAATATTTGTGAACAATATGTCTCAAATTGAAGAAAAGAGATTTCCTTATAACTTTATAGTTAATATTTTAACGAAGGTGCTATAGTTTTGGAGTTAAGAGTATTATATATTTATTACCTGGTCAGTTACTTATTTTGAGGACTGTATCATGTTTCTATACAGATGAAGTTTAGTCAAATTCATTCTTTAACCAGTTGGTAATTAAGTCTTTACATAGCCAAGCAGATTGATCCACAGGTTTACTGGGCAAAGAGCAGTTTTCACATTTGAAATACAAATATGTAATGGTATATCGGCAGAGCTTTGTAATGATTTCAAAAAACGGGCGCGGTTTTCCTTTCGATGTCATAATATTTTACTGGATTCATCAAGCGCTTAGAACGGAGACTAGTCCTTACTCTACATAATCAAATCTGTTTTGCTCAAATTGAAATCCAGGGAATACTATTTTCCCTTTAGTATACCCTACCACTGCATGTTTTCAATGGGGACTTTTAAAGAACGACCCATACACTTACACAGTGAGGAATACAAATGGTAGGGTATTCTAAAGCTTACCCCTATTTTCCGAAGTCATTTGAAATGATTAATAGAAACTCACTTGTGGTGGGTTTGTTTGTTTTGTATTTCGCTAGAATATAGAAGAGTCCATAGATGGACTCGTGTGCCTAAGTAAAACACCAATTATAACGTACATTATCTATTCCATTTGAAATCCTTACACCCCTATGAAAGACATGACCTTAACCTTCAGCACAGGGAATGTTGATTTCAAATGGAGTCATAATACAAATGCATGCAGGTAACATAGGTAACCCCATCGGGAAATTCCCACTCCATGTGAGGGAAAATTATGGTAATGTCTTCCATATGGGGGTGTATAGATCCAGGGGGGGGGGGTACTCGGATTTGGTTTGGTCGGGGTGTGCCGCTGGAGATTCAAACCCCATACCCATTTTTAGGTGTGATTTTGGAAAAATCGGTACCCATTTTTAGGGGTTTTGCTTCATTTTAGACCAAATTTTCGCAAATTATCGGGAAAATAAACAAATTTTTGCAAATTTTCGCGAAAATAGACAAAAAATTCGCGAAAATAGACCCATATGTAATAAGTGACTCCATTATTAGGGATTTCCAGCACAAAACCATACCCCATGTTTCCAGGATATTGAGCCCAAAAAGCTACCCATTAGAGCGGCACACCCCCGTATACCGTCTTAGGCGAGTACCCCCCCCCCCCCCCCCCGGGTATAGATTTTAAATAGAATAGCCCATTTGTCATTCCATACAAACTTTATTTTCAGGTAATACATGGATGCTACAGATTATCAATCTCATCATGAACGACGGCAATGTGAAAGCAGACGAGACAAACATCGCATTCAGAGTTCCCTTTCTGGAGATGTCTCCGGTGAAGCACTTTTCACAGGTATTGTATATCATCTACTTACGCCGATCGCCTCCAGTTTAACCCGGGGGGGGGGGAGCACTCAACTTTTTTTTGGGTAGGGGTGTGCCGCCCAGGGTCTCAAAAAAGGGGGGGGGGGGGGCTACAGAACTGAACTGAGTGGATTTTATGACGAAAAATAGGGTCTTAGGAACTGATTTTTTCAAAAAAGTAGGTCTTGAGAAATGGCCTATAGTTCAATTTCGATTGTCAAGAACGCAAATTTCCCATTTTGGGGGGTTTTAGAACGCAAAATTTGCGAAGAATTTGGGCTTTGGAAAGCAACATTTCGCGATTTTTGAATTTTCATTATAATTGGGTCTTAAGAACTGATGCAGGGGGTCTTCAGCGCGGCACATACCTACCCTTTAACAATGTCAGTGCCCCCCCCCCCACCCCCGGGTTTAGACCTACTAGTATTCCGTTTTTACCGGGGAACCAAAGGGGGGGAAAAGGAAACCTTGTTCTTACTTGTCCGAGGGACCCATTTTCTTACAAATTGGAGAGAAAGAATTCCGAACAAACCAAATGGGACCAAATTAATTTGTCAAAATAAACCCAAAATTTTTAAAGATTTTTGAGATTTTGTGTGTCCTATTTGAAAGGGGGAAAACAAGAAAAAGTCAGACAGAACGACACAACCTGAGAGGTTCGTTTGCCCGTAGAACATGTAGAACAACAACAGGGTTTCTTTTTTCGTCGCCTGTCGCACTGCTTATATTATGGTGCTGGTTTCACTGCGATATGATACTCAAAGGACTAACAACTTTAATACAGGGCGTCCCATAGCGTTGATTTGATTGTAATTGGTTTACCAATCCAACGATACGCTTGATCAATCATGGGCACTTAAAAACGGGTTGTGCCACTTTTTAGGGGAAATGGTGCTTGTGGAAAGAGTCATTTTGCTCATTCTATTAGTATTTACTAATTGAGGTTCATATGAGCTTAAAGATGACTAAATTACCTTTTTTAGAGCTTTTTTGTTAAATGTTTAGAAAGAAAAAAAATCCAAATTTGTCATTTGTTTTGGAAATTTCTATTTTTTTTGGAAATTCCCCCAAATGTCACGAATTATTTGTAAAAAAACCATCTATGGTTTTATCTACAATATCAGGTCGACATGGTCCCGGCACCACCAGTTCTCCTAAACGACATGCCTTCACCAAGACTTATCAAGACCCACTTGCCCTATAAGATATTACCTAAGAAGTTATTCGACACCAATCCTAAGGTGATCTACGTGGCCAGGAATCCCAAGGACCTCGTGGTGTCTTACTATTATTTCTCAAAGTACAATTTAACCATGCCAGATTATGCTACGTTTGGGGATTTTCTCGATGAGTTCTGCGCTGCAAAATGTAAGTGACATGTAATAGTTCTTGCGAGGTTATTTACCCTCGTTTCTATAGCATACGTATAAGACTTTTTATTTGGACCACCCGATATACATAAATAGAAGCCTGGTGTGTGTGCACTTTCAGCGAAAGATTTTCTATTTGATTTGTTATTTCAAAGATGTTTTAAGCTTGCGCCATTCAAACATTGCTTATAATTGTCAGAAAAAAAATTGATAAACTTCAGTTGCATAGACTGTAATACAGCCAACAACTTAACAAACAAAGATCCATACATTTTAAAGTTCAACGTGATTTAACACGTTCTTGAATATTGGTCATGTAGCTGGCCTTTTAAACCCATTTTTCTTTGCATGATAGTTGTTTTAGATCAATTAAGCAGTTTTTTTTAAATTTACTCTAAGGGCACTTTAAAAAATTCGATTCTCGTTTTTGGTATAAGGTCAATTTTTTTTTCAAATTTCGAAAATTATTGAGTTTCTAATACCGAAATTTTAATGCTTGATAGACCTTATTATTTATTAATCAACTATAGTCACTTTCAAGTGTTTTGATAGAATCTAACCCTCATAAACTTACATACAAAAGGGCCTCACTGTCTTCCTGATGCTGCTGAAAGATGCTGGCAATACAAATATTGCATGGAAACGGCTATATATTTATGTGTCAAATTCGAAATAAAAATAAAAAAGTTGTCCTCCCTCCTCACCTTTCGACGGCCAGTGCTACGAGAATATTATAATTAATTTGTAAGTGGCCTTATCATTACCATTATCAGCTCGTATATTTGTAGACGAACAGGGTATAACACACCTTGTTATCAACATGGTCAATGGCAAGGTGATATAAAGGCCAGATTAAAGATCAGAAATTATTTTATGATTTCTACACAGTGTATGGTGGTCATTACTTGGAAGAAGTCAGGTTTTGGTGGGATAAAAGAAACGATCCAAATGTTCTTTTCATCAAGTTTGAAGACATGAAACGGGTACGTAAGAAACTCATTGTAATGGTTTTAGTAAACGCAGCGTGACCTCTAACTAAATTGCAATTAGAGCAGGAAGTGGGTTCTTGAAAACCTCTAGGCCTATATCTTTTCTTTTTTTTTAGGTAAAATATCACTTTTTGGTCAACATTTTAAGAACTAAACATTTTTATGTCAAAACTAAGAAAACATCCCTAGAGAAGTGTTTTAGATAATTGTGGTGCAATTTCAGCTTTTGTTAATAAAAACCATACTGTTTATAGTGAATGGCGCTATGAAGTAGTAGCTCAGACAGTACATTTTGTTGATACTTTCTCGCAACCAACATTTTGTTATCATTCTTATACCCAAGCCTACAATAACATGAATAAATAGAGTTGGTGTCATTTTTGACGCGTGGTAGGGGGTGGGGGGGGGGGGGGGGGGGGGGGGGTCTCACACTGAATTTAAAAGGGCTACCCCTGTACAATCAGAGAAAGATGAAATTTTCCCCAATATGGAAAGGGTGAACGCCCTTTTTAAATTTTGCCTGACTTTGCTTTTCAACTTAATTGAAGCAATTTCAGTATGGGGTAGCCATTTTGAATTCAGTGGGAGACGGTCTGGAGACCCCATATCACGCGCAAAGAAATGGCACCAACCAACTCTATTATTGTAGCTTAGGGTTTAAGGATGCTATCAGCCCCACACAACATTACAATAGAGATGATAACAATAGATATATCTATTCTCCTATGGATGACCTAATGGCTCCACACCACTCAATAAATCCCCATTGCCTATCGTGTAAAATGACCCCTAGTAAAATGCTATTTTCTCTTATATAAAGCGTGTAAGAAAGAGTCAATTCTTGCTGGTTTCTTACAGTATAAAGAGTAGTCTATACCACAACTTGATACATTTGGTCGCCATATTCTGGCAGTTTATTAAAGAAAACGTTGCTCCAAATTATACAAAGTATTACAATGAAAATGACGAGAGACAATACAAGACGTCTGCAGACGACAAGGTTCAACAATACATTTTTACAAGCTCGCTCGCCAATACAGCGCTCAGCTGTGATTGGCTAATTGCTATTCACATCTGAGCGCTGATTGGCTCAAATCAATATAAATAATGCGAAGTCAAATAACCGACACTGGACAATACCATTATTAATATAGGGGTGTTTTTACATCCCACAGGCGACTGGTTACTCCAATTTTTCATTTCGGAAGATCATGGTCTTATATAAAAAAGGGTTAGGTCAAGGCAACATTTTTGAGATATGCGCCATCACAGATACGCATGTTTATTGAGCGCCCATGGTTTACTAGTTATTCTAATCAGTCATTAACATCTCCAAAATGACTAAAAAATCATACAAAATCTGGGTCAAAAGAAGAACATTTGCACTGATATTGTTTTTTAATTTAATATTAAATCATCTGATCAAAATGTTAGCCAAAATACAACTTTTGGAGCATCTTCATCTAAGATGAATATTTGTCTCAGATCTTCATATCATTCGCTTAGAAGAGTATCATCCCACCAAATTCAACAGACCTTGCGTCACTCGAATAGTGAAGAGGGTAGGGGTGTGCGGCTGGCAGTCTGAAAACAGGGGCTTACCGAACTGAACGGGCACCAAAACAGGGGCTTACCGAACTGAACGGTCGCCGAAATTGGGGTCTTAGAGAACTGAATTCTTATACAAAATTGTGTCTTATAAACTGAATTTTAGGCAAAATTTTGCCTTATGAACTGAATTTAGGCAAAATTTGAGGCTACATAACTCAAATTCATAAGATTTTCACACATTTTATGATTTTTGGTTGAATTTGGGGTCTAAGGGAACTGCCAATGGATGAAAAGGGGGTCTTATGGAACTACCAGTGGATAAAAAAGGGGTCTTACGGAGCGGCCGAAAGGCGTGAAAAGGGGGCCTTGACAGCCACACATACCCGTATGGCCAATATGCGTGAGTACCCCCCCCCCCCCCCCCCCCCCGGGCTTGCGTCGTCTGCTCCATTATTTATAAGTGGTGTTGATTCTAATACATGTTTGTTGTTAACTTTATCAGGATCTGCCTCGAGTGGTTGCAAAAGTTGCCACTTTTCTCAACCACCCCCTGTCTACTGATGCCATCACGAATGTGATAGTCAACTCAGACTTCAACCGAATGAAAGACAACCCAGCGGCTAACCCTGATAAGACCAATCATTATCCACCGCATAAGAGAACATTGAAGTTCATGAGGAAAGGTGGGTTGACAAAAATGTGGTATACTTTATGTATAGCAGAGATGGAAATACCCACATGACATCTATATGCTGCAATGGAAATACCCACATGACTTTCCACTCGGGGTAGACCAACCCTGGGTCGACCAACCTTGAGTGGATAGGGTTAGGTTTAGGGTTAGAAACAGTCCCTGGGTGGACAGTCCCGGGGCTGTTATAGAATGATCCAGACAGTCCAGGGGCTGTTTTAGAATGATCCGGACAGTCCCTGGGTTGTTTAAGAATGATCCATCCTTGTTTTTACCTCCCCGACCACAAACCCCGAGTGTTTTAACATATTATAATTTATAATCAATATAGTTTCCAAGGTGTTTTTTAAACAGTATTATTGCAGTTTATTCTGTGAGGGCGCTCTATTGTAGTCTACCCAGGGTTGGTACACCCCGGGACTGTCTACCCCAGGTGGAAAGTTGTGTGGGTATTTCCATCGCTGCATATATTATATGACAATTTAGAAATTAGGCATGCAAATGAAATATTTATTAATCACTAGAAATTTATATTAGCTGAAATAGATCTAGCTCAAGATCGCAAGTGAGCCGAAGGGGAGCCAATTATCCCGCGCAAAGCGAGCAAGTGGGGTCACTACTAAGTATGTTCACACGATCAGTTTCGGGTCATTGGGATCGAGGCACAAGTCCAGTGCTAAGCTGATGATGTTGTTGTCATGGTGACAGAACAATGTATGGCTTTCCCAAATTAATTTTCACCAAAACAGATATTTTCATGACTAGTAGAAATATTTATTTTGCATGTAAAATTACAATAAATGATAAAGAGAAATATGCTATTAATTTGTGATTTTTATTGCACAACCACGAATTGAATGGTGAATTTGTATTCATAATTGCAAATTGATAAGTTAACATTTGTCATTAGAATAGTTTGTCAATTTTCATTGTATGAATTAAAAGTAATCATTTGATTTGTTATGAATATGATGTGTGTATGCTAGCATTTCCCTCTGATATGTAATAATGCTTTCCATGCTTTTTTATTGGTTCCAAATTGGTGAATCCTCATTATCATTATCATCTATAGCAGCGAATGAATACAGATGGACGTGGGGGCACATGAAGGGAACAATCGCACTGTGCATCATGTGTGACCCGTGCATGCTATCAAAACCGTGTGCGTATGCCTATAATCGCGCACATACGCTTGGATTATTTTTGTGCGCGGAGAGATAAAAAACTAATATTTCTCGCCAATTTGCAACTATAGTGTCAACTTTTACATTTAATTGATAATATTTTTATTTTTATTCCTCTTCTAGGAGAAGTTGGTGACTGGAGGAACCATTACACGGTGGCCCAGAATGAAGCGTTTGATAAATACTATCAGAGAAATATGAAAGATACAACCCTTTGCTTTGATTTTGAACTTAATAAAGATGATAAACATTAGATCAGAAACAATAGGCATCACTATACAGATGTCGACCGAGATATGTACAGAAAATGAAAAGCTAAGGCTATATTAAAAAACACCTTTTTTCAAAGCTCTTCAGTTTTTCAAAACCTAATGCAGAATGCGGTTTTTTTAAAGTTTTTTTTTTAAATATAAAATATTGAAATCCGTGTCAAAGTGACCTTTTGTATTTAAAATGATGTGATCAATGAAATCTGAAAAAGCTGTGAAATTTTGGGATTTTTTTTATTTTTTTGAAAAAAATTTAAAAAAAAAAAAAGAAGAGATTTTTCTTCTTCTTCTAACGCGCATCAATTAAATAATATAGCCTTAGGGGGCTGGCATTTTCTTCAGAAGGGGGTGGGTCCCAAATATACTGGGGGGGTCATAGTTTTTTTGACATGAAAACAGGGGGGGTCATAAAATTATTTCATTGAAAATGGGGGGGGTCACAAATTTATCAAAGCATGCTTGCGTGAAGAAAAAAAAAGGTAGGGGGGGTCATAAAAATATGCAGCTCTTGGATAGGGGGGGTCATGAAAAAATTGTCTGGGTCTATCCACATTTTTGGGACCCCCCCCCCCTTCCGAAGAAAATGCCAGCCCCCTTATCATCACTATACAGATGTCGATCGAGATATGTACAGAAAATGAAAAGCTGATTACTTTGTAAATAATGTGACTTAGGCCGAATAAAAAAAAAGAAGTTTGTCTAAGAAGATCGCGCGCATAGCTTTTAAAGGTGCCAGCAAGCATATCATTGTGCATTATATGTTACAAAAATAATTATCGAGCCCAAATCCCATAGTTACATAGATAGAATAAAGCATCATGATACTTATCATGAAAACGAATTAAAACTGTTATTTCTCAACATGCAAATTTAAAAAAAAATTGTGGTGATCGAAAGTCCTGGCATCAATGACAATATGAAGTCACAGTAATGCAATGCATTTGCGCAAATTTTAGTACCAATAGTCATAAAATGTATTACAATAGTATTATATCATAAAGTATATCTCAAAAAGTTACAGACATATTATCTGACAAATCATAGACATGAAGGTGTGGTTAGCTTCATGTCAGTGTTATTGCCACTCCCATTTATGGCGTATTTTGAGACACATTGTACATAGATGCACTTTTTTACACCTTAGGTGACAAAAAAACACACCATTAAAACATTTTTATTTATTTTAGAACATTTTCTCTGAAATCATGTTAAATCAGCCGTTTTTTGGCGGAAAAAAACTTGAATCAACATGAAAATGATATTCATACATTTGGAAACCAGCAAATTCATCGCAAAGTAGTCACATGTGCAAGTACCAAGGAGAAAAATAGGCATTAATGAACTTTTGAAAAAGTAGCTCCCAGTCATATACTAGTACTTTACTGTGCAAAAACTGAAAAACGCAGGGAGCTAAATCTTGGCAACCGTTGGGTAAAAATCGTCCAGAGCCCGCTTATTTTCTCCTTGGGGAGTACACGTTTGATTAAACTTGAATTTCATGTAAAAAATTGGCATACCTCATTCTCTCAATTATTAAATTAAAACAATCGCACAGCACTTAGCTTTTTTGCAAAATGTTTCTGAGACAAACTTCTTATTTTTGTTGGCCTTATACCATTTTAGATTTCTTAGTATAGGGTCCGTGTTATACAATGTATTGAGTGTGGATTTGCTTATGTTCATCCATACTGACACTAAATGCAGCTATAGTGACATCACTAGTCACATTAAGTATTCTTTATATCCTATTTATATCATAATTATACTCATTATTAGGCGACAAAAAACTCCCTGTTTTATAGGCCCAAATGTTTAACAACACAATTTTATTTTTTACAAAATCGTTTGAAAAATGTGTGAATATTTCCGACATTTTTTGGAAACAAAGGGTTTTTGTTTTTGAAGTTTTTGATTTTTTGTTTTAATTTAAAAACATTGTTGAAATTCATGAAAATTTTGGAAAACAATAACAAAAAGCAAAAACAACGACCCTACCTGAGAGGTCCGTTTGCCCATAGAACAGGGCTTTTTTGTCGCCGCATTTACCATAGTTATTTATTTATTCATAACCTTACAATGGCAGGTTACCAAAATCCACTAGACACAGAAATTGGAACTTTCCTTGGATAAACTCATTTTACTCAATCAAACATGCTTCTGATCATTTTCAATTCCTTCTACAGTCTTTGGTAGATTAGATTTCCCAGACTTCTGTATGAGTCTGTCTGTAAGGAATATTTCTTTTAAGAAGCTTCATAACGGGACTGATCATCTGTGCATGAACAGTATTAATGAAATTGTCCTTAAACATAGTGGGCCTTATTCTAGCACATATCCAAACATGGTTTTTAGCTAAACATGCATTTAACTTAGACTTCAACTAAACGCAATTCTTGAAAATATGTTAAACTTTAACACATGTGTAACTTGCTGAAAAGTGTCCAACTTAGTTTAACTCACGTTACATTTTGTGGTGCACATCATGTTCTTTCTTTTTGCAACATCATGGCGATTATGTTGGATGCATTTCGAATTGAATAATAATATCGACATACATTTGACGCATTTGAATGTGACCGATTTGAATTGCTGATTATTGAATGAACATGATTAGCTTAAAATTGTGTTTAACTACGTACAAGAATATGGCCCATTGCATTTAACTTAAAACATGAGTTTAGTTACAGACGGTCTTAGGCTAGAACCACATTTATATTTAGTACGAGAATACAGCCCATACCAGTAAATTTAAGTGTTTGGATCGCTTTCACTTTATAATACCTTTAACATTCCAAACAGACTTGGTGCTCCGTTTTAGTTAGAACAACTGAATTTAACCATTTACCTGTTTTTCACGTACATATTTACATATTATATTGTTAATAAGCAAATTAAACTTATCTTTATCGATATTATAAAATAATTGCACAGAGGGTTATGGATTTAATTGCTTTAATGTTTCTGTTGGTACTCAATAAGCTTCATGGACAAACCATTGGTCTGGAAATCTGAAGTGGCTTTTGCAATCAAACAAGAATGCCCCCGAGGAGGGGGAGTGAAATATCATGCTGTAAGCTTGTGTGTCCAAAAGATTTCAAGACACCCCCTAAACCTCCTCTGAAGCCAAAACTCACCATAAAATGTAGATTTTGCATGTTTTTCTCTGCAATTTGACCCCCTCAGCGTGTAAATTATTGACAGTATTTTGAAATATGAACCCAATGGTCGATTTTATAGGTTTTTATACCCCTGAACGTGTTACGCGCGTATCAAACTCCATCTAATATAGAGCTATACAAGTGTCTGATCTTGATCTTACTATCTGTAGTAGTCACACAATCCATAGTCCCTACACTTAATATAGTCACTGTCATAATGCTATGGATGATATTCAAGCTATTTCACGCGAGCGTGTTTTGTTGTTGTTCGCAAAGCAGCGTCCAGATACATAAAATGCGCAAACAGTCATGCATTCGCGAGACGATTTCAAGATTTACCAATCAGGCCGCGCGGTCATTATTTGAAAGCGTCCAGTACGTGCTTCCGGGTTCACTTTTTCGCACACATGTATTGATGGGATTATGTCCATAGCATTATGACGCTGACTTAGTCAACTATAAGCTGTGTGGTTAAGTCACCACTCTTATCAGCATCAAAACTCTCTTTAATAACCCTAAACACCACTACACCATACAAAATCGCACACAACCACAATCATAGAAAAAATATGTTTGAACACTGACATGACCCTAATTGCAATGCTGTTTGTACCATAACACACACGATATTTGAGTCACGTGAAAATCGAAACTTGTTTCTGGTAGCCTGAAGTATCGCCTTCCTCATACCCCTCCCCCTTCCTTACCGATCAATGTTGTTAGGCCCTGTGCTGACGGTCGGCAAATTGTGGGATTCAACATTGATCAGGGGGAAAACTTTACATTACACCGAAAAAGTGTTCGAACAATATTTTCTAACATTGCAGGAGCACCTGTTTACGCGCACACACAAGGTCTATACCATGCCCCAATAAGGCCAAGAAAAATAATAAGTTGTGTTGCCCTCAAGTGGCAAAAATCGGGTCAGTCGGTCAGAAATCCTTTTTCATTTTTTTTATATTTTTCTTCTTTTGTTTCCATTTTTTTTCCCTGTTCTTTTTTTTGGGCTGAAAAATATATGGTTTATGTCAAGACAAAATTGATATCAGCCCATATGTCAATTTAACTAATGTTTTCTAGTGTGACAATAGTCTAAAAGACATTTATTTAAGCTTACTTATTCATTTCAAGCAAGAAATAGTAACATTTAGACACTTTTAATACAAATTAAATCTAAAAAAAAAAATGCGACCCTAGTTTTTACGATTTAAGGGTCGGTCGCTGAGGGCAACACAACTTATTATTTTGTTTTGCCTAACCCAAGTATATAGATAGTCACTGAACATTTATTAAGCCTGGGAAGCCAGGCGATCATGGTGTGGTGGTTAAGTCACTGGGTTGCCAGTCTGGCCACCCGGGTTCAATTGCTGACCGCCTCCAATACTGTAAAAGCCAATATTTTTGCGTAAAGATACCTTCGCGCGTTTTGATATCATATACATTTCGAAAATTGTTTTTTCGCGGGCGACCTTCTGGATGCATTGCATGAATGTTGAAAACAATATTTTCCCGTGAAAATAAAACCACAGCGAAAATTTCAGCTTTTACAGTAGTTTCTTGGTCCATTGCTAATGCTATACTGTGGGAGTTTGAATGTACTGATATGTAAGTAGTGTTCTATTCAAAGTATTGACAGTTTCTATCAGGGGTTCCTCTGGCATTGGGTTCACTTGTCACAGATTCAATTTTTTTTGCTGCTGCAATGTTAGAACCCCCACAAACAAGGACTCACACACACAAAAAATGAATCTGTGCAAAGACGGGCAGCCAGATTTGTTAGTCGTGATTATGAACGTCACAGCAGTGTCACCCAAATGTTAGAAAAATTAAAATGTGACCCTCTTCAGTCAAGAAGACAAGCAAATCGTCTCACACTGCTATATAATACTCTCAACGGTCAGGTTGCATACCGGCAACAAGTTTTCTTACCCGGTCGTACGCAACACTCGTCGTAACAATAGTAAGGCATTCATTAGACCACAAGCAACCAAGGACTGCTACAAGAAGTCCTTTTTCCCACAAACCATCAGCGATTGGAATACTCTCCCAGAGTCCATTGTCAACGCTACATCATCTGAACTTAGTAAGGAGCGGGTTATCAACCACTTAAGACCCCTCACCTCAGCGATTAAGTCGTATACTGCGCACTCACAGCCATCTGCATGTGGCTTCAACTTATGAAGTGTTGCAGATTATCAAGTCAAAGTCAAAGTCACGTCGCATCATCACCAGAATTGGAGCCTTCTATTCTGTCATCCAATGGATTGTTGTGTCCCTATAAAGAAAAAAATTATGTTTATTATATCATTTATATTGGTTTTATAATAGAGAGTGGGAAATATTTTTAGCCTTGTTTTGATAAATAAAGCCTACAATCTTTCTCATGGTCATTTGGTTTCTAAATTAAGGTGATAACCCTATTCCGGGGGGGGGGGGGGGGGGGGGTGGGGTGGGCAAGGTTTTGGAAATAAAACTATTGTAGCATGAATTTTAGGGAATTACTCAGAAGACTAACAGAATACGCTACAAATCATACAATATAACAAAACTATTAAAGCTTTAGATACAAGTATTTCATTTGATTTATTCATAGTAGCTTACATCCAGCGTTAATGAAGAATTATTAACATCGAAACTGACAGTGACACGCTTGAGCTTCTTAGATGAAGAAACTCTGCTTGTTGTCTTATAAAACAGACAACGCCCTAAATTAGCGTAGCTAAATATTAGCAGCCTATAGGAGAAGACATCTGTACCATACCAGTCATACCAAACCGAAGACGGGATCGGAAATTGTGTTTCAAATACCACACCTGCAAAGTGTTGCCGGTTTAACCATCACACCTAAATTATGACAAACGCAAATACCTATAATAATGTTATTTACTTTAAGGAAATAAACAGGTCCAACCTAATAAAGAGGTATATGAAATTAGATAAAATTAGGGTCACAACAAAACTAGCAGGGAAAAACGGGTCTAATTTGGGGGGAAAGGGGCTTCGCCAGCGCTGGGAATTGAACCAGGTTCACCTGAGCCATGCAGTCAGCTTAGAAAATCACAAGATTTTCCTACGCATGTGATGGCCTGCCTAGGGAACAACACGCTACCAGCCCCCAAAACCCATGGGGCAAATACACTACCACCAAACTTGCTTTACTCTCGTCATATGTTGCCATCATCTCAGCTGGCATTATGAGGTAGCAGCATCCATACATTGTAACAGCAGGATATAAAGGAGTACCCCAGGACCCTAAACCCAAAACCCATGGGGGCAAATACCCCGCCAAACTCATATCAAAACCTACCAATACATTCTCTTCCTTGCTTCACCCTCATATTTTGCCACTTTCTCAGCTGGCATATCGGTCATTCCCCCTGACAATAAGATAGCATCCGTACATTGGCAACATAACAAGGAATGGCCCCAGGACCCTAGAACACATGGTATGACCTCCACACATCCATGTCTAGATACTTACCATTCTGTGTGCAATCTTCCTATACATCCTCTGCCTTGCTTCGCCCTCATATTTTGCCACCATCTCATGCGGCATTCTGGGTATTTTCTCTGACAATGAGATAGCTGCATCCATACATTGTAACAGAAGCATGTACAGGAATAACTCTATATGGTGGTGGTTAGGATTAGAGTCTAAATTCCAAGGGTCTTGTCTTAGTGTCTGCTCTATGGGGACTTGAGGTACATCCTTTGGTTTCCTATGATGGAAATGAAAACAAATAATAATAATAAAAAGTTCGAAAATGTCTCCAATTACTGATTTTCGAATTAATTGTGTTCCTCCTTCCAACAATATTGCATTTGTTACAGTAGCAATCATATATGTGACCCGTCACATCAAAATGGACATGTTGGTGGCCCGAGTCAAATCTGAGTTATTGGTATCACTTGATAGAGCACAATTTAAGCTTTGAAATGATACCATGTTGAAGGTAAACGGACTTTGTAATCAAAAGATATGATTTGAAGAAGCCAAAGTTGTTCTATTATTTTCTTTATATTTCACCAAATATATTGGCCTCTAACTCAAAACTAGGTTTGCCGACAACATGTCCTTTTTGACGCGACTGGTCACATATTTCAGTGCTCAGCCATCCCTGTAGGAAGGTTTTAATCAAATTCAATATTATTGCACTCACAACAACTACACTGTCATTTGTTCAATGAAGTGTACATTGACAATTTACAGTGTTGAATCAATGTCTTGGTTGAGTGATGCTCTATTTGACTTTTGAGCACAAAATAGAGATGATTTTGGCACATACATATTGAGACCTCCCCATATTCACAAGCAAATTGCTGACCATTGACACAAGTGATTGTTAAAAGTTTGGTACCATTGGAAAGATGAACGCATCAGTTTTCCATTGATGTGCAATGCACTATGAACATATAAAGAAATATACAACAATAAGACGATAGAAAAAAGTTCTGAACTTTTTAAGAGATTTTATGCAAAGAATGTTTAAACAAGACTAGAACATGTGGGGAACCGGTAAGGTGAGGGCGAGTTGGTATGGTGACAGGGTATGAAGGTAGTGGTGGGTAGTAGAGTAGGTGTAGGTTTGTGGTTAAATGTTTGGTGGGTTAGGGTGAGGAAGGCTGTTGGTGGTTGGGGTGGAGGGCTGATGGTTAGGTGTGTGGTGCATCAAGTGTTGGGGTTGTTCTTGAGGGGGTGTTGAGGTAGTAGGATTAAAATAATGGTGGTGTTGGGGTGGTGGAGATGATAAGTTACATACACTTTACACGTAAATGAAAATGGTGATAACTTTGATGACCACTAATATATGACACTTAATGGAAATGTATCACATTTTATTCCTAACCCTAAAAGTGTAGCAGTGGGGATGGACTTAAGAACAGGGGGTTAAATGGGAGGACCAAAACAACCTGGGAATTGAACCCAGGTCGAGTCACCCAACCACCACACCACAAGTGCTGAGCTTCCCAGGCTAAATTTTCGCAGACCATATATACCTGGGCTTTAGTGTACCGTGGGATAGAACTTATGTGCGCGCGCCTAGAAGTGCTGCTGGCCGTGCGGTTATGTGTAGTGTAGTACGGTTAGGGTAATAGAATTGCAAAAAAGAGCTGTATTATAGACCATAGCAGACCCTTCTCTTTCTTACCATAACATGTATGCTTTGTAGATGGAACGTCTTAGTTCTGCAGAGTTCTTGTCTTGTAACTGTACGAATTCTATGATACTATTTACCTGTATAGAGTAAAATGAATACACAGTATTATTAACAAGAGACAAAATGTTAAAACAACACCAGTTGCACTATTATCAACAAAGATTCGCATGTGTGAACTATCATTTTAAAAACACAAGGAAAAACAAGGCAATCTGCGAATCACAAGTGTCACCTGTTTTCGTGGTCACTATATAGTTTGGACTTCAATTTTAAGCCTGGACCAAGCATTTTGGACCAAGCGTGTGTCTGTATGGACCGACAGTGTAAACAAACAAACACCTCAATAAACAAACAAAATACTTTTCAAGTTTAAAAACGGCAGACGATTATTATTATATACCCATACATAGATTCCTGTCATTTGATTGGTTAAAAGTGAGGGGATAATTAAGCTATGCCTTCAATTTCAATATGACGTCATGAAAACAACTATGCCCTATAATAGTATAGTCTTTTTTGATGACATCACACCCCATGGTTCTATGGTTCATCACACCCCATGGTACTATGCTTCTCGGCTGACGCCTCCAGGCATAGTCTGGTTTCGAGATCACCTTGGGCCTATAATTTGAACCGGATGATGCCCCTCATTGCAGTCAATATTTGTATACTATGACAATATTCAGTGGTGTAGCCAGAGGGGGTCTAGGGATTAGTATCAACTAATTAGAAGTAAAAGCACCAAAGATTAAAGTTCAAAACAAATTTGCAGCCTTTTTGTCTAACTCACCTTTGAATATGAGATGACATGCACATTTCCATTCAAACCCCCAGCAACCGTCACCATGGTAACCTTGGTCATGTGACTAGTCTTAGAATCAGCTTGAACACTAGCCTGTCTGACGAGACAACCTGTGTTGATAGAGAAGATTCTCAGTATACCTAGGATGTAACAGTGTATGTAGCCGGAATTGGTAGCATCTAGAGGCTGTGATATCTGCAGTAAGTGGAAATTAAGGGGAAAAAAGCATGGTTTATTATTAAAAAATGAAATGATTAAGCAAAACTTTTGGAATCTTGTCTTGGTATCACCTTTCACACTAGCCTGTCTGACAAGACAATCTGTGTTGATAGAGAAGACTCTCAGAATTCGCACAAACATGGGTCTGAGGGGTTGGTCACCACAAAACTCGTTTAAAATACATATAGGAAAGAAACAAAGCTGTAACAAACATCTCAAACTCTGAAACACCTGTTCATCAAAAAAAAGTTATGACTGAAATATAGAAAATAGAAATGAAAATTGAAGCGATCCCAAAAAAAAGGAAGTGGGAGGGGATGCTAAACATGTATTTTTTTTTTTGCCAAATAAAAAATACATATAGGAAAGAAACAAAGCTGTAACAAACATCTCAAACTCTGAAACACCTGTTCATCAAAAAGATTATGACTGAAATATAGAAAATAGAAATGAAAATTAAAGCGGATCCAAAAAAAGGAAGTGGGAGGGGATGGTAAACATGTATTTTTTGTTGTTGCCAGATACCCATGTGTTCTTAATAATCAAATATAGGACCTACCTACACAGATACTCTTATCTCATGAGACCTGACTAACCAACCTTGATAATCCAACCCCATACACCCTTCAAATCCAGTTATTACAGGTGCCCTTAATATTCCAGATACCCCATATTCCAGGTACCCCATGTGCACATACTATATCCAGGTACATAATTTAGTAGGCCTAAGTTTGAGTTTTGTAGTGGGGTCTTAATTTTGTAGTGGGTCTTTTAAGTTTTATATTCAGCAGGAGGCAGGGCTCTATCATCATAATCACTTGTACGTATCTGCTTATTTTTCGGCCTAATGACATTAAATTATTCCGCCAGTAAACATGTAGGCCTTAATATATGTATTTCTTTCACACATCCCTTTATTGAACAGGTCCCTGTTATATTCCCATTTATATAAAAGACATACCCATTTTCTGGCTTAAGCCACTTAAGCACTGAGGCGTCATGAAAGACCTAGATTTCTAACACTGTTGAGGCCCACACTCATGACATGTTGCGTAACAAGGTGCGTGACTGGCACGCATCACTGTCGCACGACTTACCACATTTCAAGCGGGCTTTAATGACCACACGTAGCAACCAAGCTTTTGTTGTTGTTATTTCCATCTTTTGTTGTTGTTATTTCCATAGAAATTGAATTGTTTTGCAAAAAAAGAATGTCAGATGGTACTATTATATAGCAAATATAGGCAATCAATGTATAAATAAATCAGAGTTGAAAGTCAAGGCATCTTGGAAAACACTCTCGCAGACAAGATTTAGCCATCTTTCTTATATTCATATATATATATAAATATGGTGTTTGTTTGTTTGTTGTTGTTGGTATTGTAGAGTTTTTTTTGGTGTAGGGAATCAGATTACTTACTTGAAAACTGCACACATCATTTTCCAGACAGGCTTTGTACTCTGTGGGTGTAAGTTTGACGTCTATTCTTGTATTCATGATTTGCATGGTTTCCAAATTCACTACAATGAATGTGATATGAGGACCTATGGGGAACAAAAACATGTATGAATATATTTTAACATCTATAAGAAAATAAATTTAGGGATATTTTTATATGAAAGTTCATTGAATGTTTTCTAAAATGTGTTTAACCTGGGAAATTTACTTTTCTTTATCAGCGCTGGTAGTGAAGTAACAATCTATGAATATCAGTGGCGTAACAGCCGGGGGGGGGGGGGGGGGCAGGGGGGCACAGTACCCCCCTGAAGGTGCTCAGCAGGAATTCAAACCTACCCACCAGGAAAAATAGGGGGAAGGGAAAAGAGGAAAAGGGGGAAAGGGAAAGAAAAGAGAGAGAGAGAAAGGAAAAAGGGAGGAAAAAGAAAAAGGAAAAGGAGAAAAAAAGGGGAAAGAAAGAAAGAATGAAAATTTCGCAGTACAAAAAGCACAACAGTCAACAAATTGTTGACTGTTGTTCTTTTTGTACTGCGAAATTTGTTGACCGTGCGAAATTTGTTGACCCTACCCCCCCCCCCCCCCCACCCCCCCCCCCCCCCCCCCCTACGAGAAATTCACGAGGTGACTGACTGGGAAAAAATTTGGGGCAACCTTTTACGCAAAATTCCGGGACGGAATTATTCTAACCAGGAATTTTTTGGCTGTGCCCCCCCTGACAACCAACCTCTGTTACGCCCCTGATGAATATGATATGTGTACTGTCGCAGCAAAAGGGTGCAGTTGTCGGTAAAATGCATTTGAGGTATTGATGGAATTAGGCATGGAAAGTCAATAAAATAAAGACAATTATGGTCATTATTTTTCATAAAATTAGAAAGCAGTATTTAATCTAACCACAAAGGTGTCAGGAATAATTTAGATACCTTTTTCAAACCATGGTGTTTGAGCTCCGTAGCTTTCGAGGTCATCACGACCCTTCATTCAGCGTAGTGTTTACTTCCCTCCACTTGTCACTACACGACGCTGAATGAAGGGGTCGAGATGACCTCGAAAGCTACGGAGCTCAAATACCATGGTTCGAAAAAGGTATCTAAATTATTCCTAAAATCATGATCGAACCCAATATCAGTCTACGTGCTGCCACAAAGGTGTCATTTTGAAGCATTCAAGAAGCTCCTTTTGTTGGTATTAAGATCTAAACCATTCCTTTGAGAGACAACTGCATCCTTTTGCTGCAGCTGTACATGTGTATAGTTCATGAAATAAACATAGAATGCTGTGGATTGTAGACAATTTGTTAATTTTTTTTTTTTTTTTTTTTTGCTCATTGTTTCTCTTTGCCTGTACTAGGGTCTGGTGGAAAGGAGAGAAAACATACAATAATGGTCCCCAGACCCCTGCTTTAAAATGTCACGTCACAGATATAAGTACAATAATAAAATCACATATTGGGTTCACATTCCCAAGGGGTCAGGACCAAAAGCATCTCTGAGAAGAAAAAAAAAAAAACCCAAAAAGCGTCTTCAAAAACAATACAATTTGTTAATTTGGTACAAATACATGTAACAATAAAATCCTGAAGACTATTTTGATTGATTGGAGCATTATATGCTATATATGGTTTAAAAAGATGTGACAACCATCAAACTTTCAAGTAGAAATCAGAATCATAAAAAACATCCCTATATATAAGTTAATAAGACACTTGATGTTAATGCGTCAATGTGGTTCAATTACATGTGACAAAATCTATATGTTTGCAATGCTCCGGGTCAGCGCACGACAAAAACCTACTGAAAAATACTAAGGTTTATGACAGGCCTACTTTCATAAACCAATTTATTTACCGGGGCAGACACCGTCTGGGCTTTTCCTTTTGCAGTGTGCGTCTGTGTGTCTTGGTTACCACTCAGTGGGCCAATCAGCAGCCTTGTTTTCATGCCCGCGTTTTTTTTCGTCCTTTGTTTTGGTTCTGGGAGAGGTTCCGTGCTTTTACCTTTCTATTATACCGTTCATATTTCTTATTGGCTTCATCGAGACGGGTCGCCTTCCTAAAAAATAGGAATACTACAAGGTTTTACTTATGTTATGTTTTTCTGCTACCGTTTTCTACTTTACTGTGACTGATACTGATAGTGATATCTTCTTTGTAGTGAATCCACATGTTGTGGCATAGACTTTTGATAAATGAAAACTATGTTAATTTTAATTCTACAAATGCAGGCCCGTAGGAAGGGGGGGGGGCGATGGTGGCGATCGCCCCCCCTTTGAAAATCTTCCCCGGAAAATTTGTACACAGATGAAAAAATTTCGCGCGCTACGCGCGCATTTGTCTTTCCAAAATGCAATATTCTTTGCTACAAGCTTGTTTAGAGCCAAAATTTACCTCGATTGTGCACAAAATAGGTGCAAATTGGTTGTTGTTGAAAACGCCCCCCCTTTGAAAAAAGTGTCTTACGGCCCTGAAATGAATGATGTAATTAAAATTACCAGTATAAATTTGTAGTGAATCTATATGTGGTGCATAGTTGGAATTGATAAAGAGTGCCAATTTGGGTGCTCAGTAAAGGTTAATAAAACTCGATGTAGCCGATGAGCAATACCGTCAATTTTGTATCCTGTGTTTGTTATCTGTAAATAAATTAAGATTTCTTTTGTATTGAGGCTTCACTTTTGCTACACTGAGTGCACAACTGACCTCACATATCGCTCAATTTGATTGGATTGAAAATATTAGGATTGCTTTGTTTCTCTCTGTCCTACAAAAGTATCCCACCAATCAGTCATTTTTACAAATAACCAAGGAATGCTGCGATCTACATGGTCAAAGGTTGTGTATTTTATGAAGGGGAGACTCATGAAGTTGGGCCTATTCTGTGTGAACAGTGTGTAAATGCCATGTTGTATACACAATTTGGAGGAATCCGAGGTGTGAATGGTCGACTTGGCACGTCTTTCCGGTGAAATGTTAGCATCAAATGCTTTGAAATTAAAGTATGTTATTAAGAAACATATACAAATTGGCATGCCACGTTCTTCTAATAATAAAAGTATTCCGTTTTCATTTAGCAAACCATTTTGTGCAAAAATATGAAAATTGCTCAATAGCCAATACATGGTGACTTGCATAGAGCAAATGAGACCACTTTGCCATATGGTATAATGACTCAGCAATTATAGGTCACAAGTAGCATGACTTGATCAGGCTTCAAACATTATTTTAAAAAAGGCGGCAGTCTGAGTAGCATCTGGTATTTCTAACACGGAAATCCCACCCTTTCACATAGAGCTGAATACAGCATGCTATGACGTAGGATTTACAAGCTAATAGCTGTCTAGCCATGCTAGCAGGAAGCCTTGTTTAACTTGTAATGTAATATTACCAAATATGGCGAATAGTCATTATTCATGAGGCATAACATCCAATCACACAACAACACTATAGTTTGATCAGTTCCAAATTGACGAGAAATAGTCGGTTTTTATCACTCTTCGCGTAAAAAGTAATCCAAACATACGCGCGTGATTATACCACACGCACACGGTTTTGACCGCACGCATATGATTCACAGTGCACTTGTTGCCTTCATGCACGTTCGCGTCCTTCTGTATTCATTCGCTGCTATAAGTAGGCTTCACCAATTTGGAACTGATCAAACTCTAGTAAAGGTTGGTCAATTCATGGTCAATTGTAAAATGCGTATACCGATCAGTGACATTGTACCGTAAATATTATGATATTAGCACATGTTCCATGCAATTACAATTTATATACAAGGCTTCGTTCGCAAGCACCCTCAGTCGAACTTCGTTCTCCGGCGATGGTATCTCAATGGCGATCACTAGGCTGGTTACACCGGCCGGGCTCTGCCCGTCGTGTTTAGTGTGAAGCGGCTAGGAGCGGTAGTATATTATGTGGGCCTGTTGGCAGGCGGGTGAAGAATTGTTGCTTTGTTTTTAATTTTAATGTAATCACACTAAAAAAAACATAAATATGATTATTGAGTCCCCGGACTTTTATTAATATTACTTTAGCCCCGACTACTATACCCGATCATATGAATTTCATGTGGCAACTTAAGTGCAAACATGACTATGCATAGCCTTTTTGATAAATTATGGTCAAAATCCATACGATTTTCATGGTTAAAAAATCGTAACTTTTAACCTGTAGGAGTACGAGATTCACCTGGTTTTAAAATAAAGCTTTAAGCCTTTTACATTTTATGAAAATGTTTTCTTATTATTTAAAAACTGAGAAACGCCGTCTATTAATTTATTACAACCAATAGTTGCCCTGTTTCACAGTGCAATCACCTGTTTTACAGTGCAGCGCAATCAATGGAAGATTTAAGAAGATGGTCCTTCTCTCCCTGATGCACGCAATGGTAACTTCGAACGCCCTCATCCCGATTTCTTCAACCTTTTTTAATATTAATAAGCATATGCTTCTCTGTTGGCTCTGTTAAATTCATGCTGATTGGTTAATATTAACAACCGTCTATTCGTACTGACATTTAGATCACCAATCAGTGACCATTTCTCATTTTGCAGAATCGGAGATTGAATACAAATTCCCCACAAATTTTGAGAGAAAGATTATGCATCAATTTGGTTCAATTTCATGTGAGTGTGACAAATATACAATGTTGCCAAAACAAACAATTTGGTTTTGGATGACAATAATATAATGTAAGGGTTATCATTAAGTCACTGTAGAGATGTGATTCAGAAATGCTACAGCAAAAACCCTATTATTATACAACCCTGTAAAAGATTATGGGTCAATTTGGTTCAATTTCATGTGACAAAAATACTATGTTGCCAAAGCAAACAATTTGGTTTTGGATAACAATGATATAATGTAAGGGTTATCATTAAAGGAATACCATTGTATTCATTAAACCATGCATTTTTTAACCATGATAATCGTTTGGTTTTTGACCATAATTTATCAAAAAGGCTATGCATAGTCATGTTTGCGTTTAAGTTGCCACATGAAATTCATATAATACAACCCTGTTAAAGATTATGCGTCAATTTGGTTCAATTTCATGTGACAAATATACAATGTTGCCAAGACAAACAATTAGGTTTTGGATGACAATGATATAATGTAAGGGTTATCATTAAGTCACTGTAGTGATGTGATTCACCTAAAATGCTACAACAAAAACCTAAGTAAACCCTGTTAAAGATTATGCGTCAATTTGGTTCAATTTCATGTGACAAAGATCAAATGCTACCAAAACAAACAATTTGGTTTTGGATGACAATGATATAATGTAAGGGTTATCAGTATGTCACTGTAGTGATATGATTCACCTAAAATGCTACAACAAAAACCCAAGTAAACCCTGTTAAAGATTATGCGTCAATTTGGTTCAATTTCATGTGACAAAGATCCAATGTTACCAAAACAAACAATTTGGTTTTGGATAACAATGATATAATGTAAGGGTTCTGAGTCACAGCTGTGATATGATTCACCTAAAATGCTAGTTTATTACAACAAAAAACCTTTATTATACAACACTGTCAAAGATCCTGCGTCAATTTGGTTCAATTTCATGTGACAAAGATCCAATGTTACCAAAACAAACAATTTGGTTTTGGATAACAATGATATAATGTAAGGGTTCTGAGTCACAGCTGTGATATGATTCTCCTAAAATGCTAGTTTATTACAACAAAAAATCTTTATTATACAACACTGTCAAAGATTATGCGTCAATTTGGTACAATTTCATGTGACAAAGATACAATATTGCCAAGACAAACAATTAGGTTTTGGATAACAATGATATAATGTAAGGGTTATAAGTCACAGCTGTGATATGATTCACCTAAAATGCTAGTTTATTACAACAAAAAACCACTGTCCGGACAGGGGTCAGACCCCCACCCTTTTTATTTTACCCCCACCCTTTTTACAGAGGCACCCTTTTTATTTGGGAATATTCAACCCCCACCCTTTATACTGAAAAGGGGACATTTTGGATCCCAAGAGCTTTTTAGGGGTCCATCAAATTTGCGTCATGCATGTAATGTATTATTAAGCTAAAATAGTGTAATGCTTTCGAATTCGGATGTTAATGATATTAAAATACTACTAGTACTTTTGGCACATTTCCATCATCAAAATAAATAATTCTAGGGCACAACAATAATATTTTGGGTGGTACCAACATAACAAATTAAAAGCTGGCTTTGAAATATGGCAAAATAGAGCAGAATTTACGATATGATTCATGGGAGACGGGCTGTCCGTACCGAAAGTTCGTCGGAAAATGTTGAAACTTGATTGAAATAATGCGCTGAAATTGGTGGCAAATGCCCTATTTTTTTACAATTTCTTTCAAAATGAATTAAACTACTATATCTGCATGTGATTTGTTTAACCCCCACCCTTTTTATTTCATCTCCACGCTTTATACAACTACACCCTTTATATGAGAAATATTCTAACCCCCACGCTTTTTTTGATTTTTTGATTTCTGGAGTCCCACGCTGTAGAAAGCGTGCCGTCCGGACTATGAAAATCTTTATTATACAACACTGTCAAAGATCATGCGTCAATTTGGTTCAATTTCATGTGACAAAGATCCAATGTTACCAAAACAAACAATTAGGTTTTTGGATAACAATGATATAATGTAAGGGTTATAAGTCACAGCTGTGATATGATTCACCTAAAATGCTAGTTTATTACAACAAAAAACTTTATTATACAACACTGTCAGAGATCATGCGTCAATTTGGTTCAATTTCATGTGACAAAGATCCAATGTTACCAAAACAAACAATTAGGTTTTGAATAACAATTGATATAATGTAAGGGTTATAAGTCACAGCTGTGATATGATTCACCTAAAATGCTAGTTTATTACAACAAAAAACTTTATTATACAACACTGTGAAAGATCATGCGTCAATTTGGTTCAATTTCACGTAACAAAGATACAATATTGCCAAAACAAACAATTAGGTTTTTGGATAACAATGATATAATGTAAGGGTTCTGAGTCAAGCTGTGATATGATTCACCTAAAATGCTAGTTTATTACAACAAAAAACCTTTATTATACAACACTGTCAGAGATCATGCGTCAATTTGGTTCAATTTCATGTGACAAAGATCCAATGTTACCAAAACAAACAATTAGGTTTTTGGATAACAATGATATAATGTAAGGGTTCTGAGTCAAGCTGTGATATGATTCACCTAAAATGCTAGTTTATTACAACAAAAAACCTTTATTATACAACACTGTCAGAGATCATGCGTCAATTTGGTTCAATTTCATGTGACAAAGATCCAATGTTACCAAAACAAACAATTAGGTTTTTGGATAACAATGATATAATGTAAGGGTTCTGAGTCAAGCTGTGATATGATTCACCTAAAATGCTAGTTTATTACAACAAAAAACCTTTATTATACAACACTGTCAGAGATCATGCGTCAATTTGGTTCAATTTCACGTAATAAAGATCCAATGTTACCAAAACAAACAATTAGGTTTTTGGATAACAATGATATAATGTAAGGGTTCCGAGTCACAGCTGTGATATGATTCACCTAAAATGCTAGTTTATTACAACAAAAAACCTTTATTATACAACACTGTGAAAGATCATGCATTAATTTGGTACAATTTCATGTGACAAAGATCCAATGTTGCCAAAACAAACAATTAGGTTTTGAATAACAATGATATAATGTAAGGGATATAAGTCACAGCTGTGATATGATTCACCTAAAATGCTAGTTTATTACAACAAAAAACCTTTATTTAGGTTTTGGATGACAATGATATAATGTAAGGTTAATGATAATAAACTGCTCACAAAAAGTATCGAAACACTTAGAAATGTTCCAATACATAACGGCTCGAAAGGGTATGCATTAATCGAAGCAAATAACCAAGTGCATAATTTTGTTCTGCGTATTTTGACACCTCGATCGATAAGATACGATATTGCGGAGCGGAGTTATTGTCATTTCAATGGTCGTGGGTCCAATTTCTAAAGTGACAATCATCCTATAGAAAGAGGTTTGCATTAGTGTTTAGAATGATCAGATTCGTGATTTTCAATAGCGATGAGTGTCACTTTAATTTGGTTAATTGCTTCGATTAATGCATACCTTTTTGAGCCGTTATATATTGGATCATTTCTAAGTGTTTCGATACTTTTTGTGAGCAGTTTACAAAATAGATATGAAATCATCCAAATGGTAAAGTAAGGGAGCTTAACCAGATATGTCTTCTTTGAACAAAAGGAATGAACTCACAAGTGCACGCGCCATAGAAAAAAACCACTTATTGTGTTACTTCATAATTGATAAATAGGCATATTTATTAGGCCTAATCATGTTAATTTGTGTGTCTGGAAGCTCAATTATAGGAGCTATCAGTTGACATACTAATGGGCTCTTGACACTATGCATTTTGAGTGACTTCTTGTGATCTATGAACTTTATATAAACTTCAGGTCCGTCTCTTTTTTATGCGTAATCAATCATGTGAATACATGTATACATGTATATGAACTTTATATAAACTTTCAGGTTTTTATGCGTAATCAATCATATGTAGGCCTATGGTATGTGTATTATAATTGTACCATCATTCTGTACTGAGTTTCTGATGAGTAAAACTACGTAGCTGGATCAAGTCCAAATGTCATATTATATAATGTAAGGTTATCTATCATTAAGTCACTGTTGCATAATGAAAACTAGCCCGCATCTGCTCCAAAACAAAACAAAATCCCATTTTTTCGTAAAATCTTCCCTAAAATACACAACGCAATATTTCCTGAATTTGGGGTAAACGGATTATGAAACTAGACATTTTAAGCTTTACTCTCGACTAAATACTGTTACGATTGATGCTAGCATAACAAAGCACTGATTTTTTAAAACCCGCAAACACTCCCGATTTTTCCTGTTATAAAGTGAAAAATCACAATTTTTTAGCTCTAAATTGACCATCCCGTCCTACTCCGGTTGGCGTAACTCGAGAGCTGAAGGTCGATGAACTTTAGGGCGAACAGATATAAATACCTGACAATATAATCTTTCGAATGATATAAGGTTCAGCCTGATTGGCCTTATAACAACGAAGCACAAATTGTAGTTAAATTCTCACTAATTTCCCGTTTTTTAATGTCCTGAAAGCATAGGTAAAATAGAGTTACAATGCAAAACTCGGTCTGTGTGCATAGTGTGTGTTCATGCATGGTGATTTTCTATTGTTATCAACCCTCCCTGACTACCGCACACAGAGCTGGAACTAGATCTTTTGCTTAAAATCGTGCCAAAGTTTTCATTATGTGATGTGATCAGACCTGCAAATGTCCTGTATCGCATCGCAATTTGCACCTTAAAAATCATCAACTGCGATACACAACTTTCAAAGGCTGGTGCAAAATTGCAATACAAGTTTTTGCAGCACTAAATCAAGTTGCTATTGCGATTCACCTAAAATTGCACCTTGACAAAAGAGTATGAGTGCTAAGAAGAAAAAAATACTCCTACTTAGTAACATTTCAAATTGCCATGTTAAAGGGACACAATGTCATGTTGAGTTTTTTTTATTTTAATTAATTAATTTACTTCAGAATTCAAGATGAACATTACAAATTGCCATCATTGTTGTTTTTACTAAAAAAAACCCAGCAAAACTTGAGTAAAACAATGTTTTAAATATGTTGGAATACCACCCCCTAACCATGTAAAATGCTGGTTGCGGCTCTACCAGCATTTTTGAATCAACGTTTCGTTGTACAAAGAGGGCTGGTTTTTCTTAATATTTATAGGTGTAAGTTCATAAATGCTATACAATTGTAAAAATATACAAATCCCAGTTTTTATTATACATTTTTGTAATTGAGGGCGCTGCCTCCACCACATCTCTTAATGCCCCTTTAAATTGAAACACATTGACGCACTAATCTCTTACAGTAGCTTAACACTTTCCACACGGCAGTCGTCTGCAGACGACATTCCAAAACTTCACAAAATTTTCAAAAAATGTCAAAAATATTGAATTTTATTACCATATTATGAATCATCATGAGAAATGCATTGAAATAAGTACAAAAATGCCTAGTATTGATTATGTAATCCTTGAGATAGACCTTGAAAGTTGGGAAAGGTTTCTGAAAAATCCGTTTTGTATATGGTAAAAATCATAGCCGTGTGGAAAGTGTTAAACAGTTTTTGCTCAATTTTACCTTTTGGCCAGAATTGTGGATAAAGCATCATGACAACCAGAGTCTGTCCACACGGTGTCTGCTGAATGGCTAGACAACGAGTGCTCACATTCTAATAATAATGGATAAAAACATACAAATGTCAATTTAATAAGTGTTAATGAACATGTTTAAAAATTGCACTTAGGCGACCAAAAAACAATATGTTCTACAGGCAAACGGACCTCTCAGGTCGGTTTTGTTGTTTTTTTTGTTTGTGAATTCCAACAGTTTTTGACATTTTAATGTCTAAATTTTCCAAACATTTTTCAAAACGATTTTGTAAAAAATAAAAAGACAATTCAAAAAGACTTGGTCAGTCGGCCCTATTTATGCCCCTTGTACCCATGTAAGAAGCTACTGTGATAAAAGGTTTACTAATGTCTGTCTCGCCTTAGATCTTCTTCTTCTTCTTCCATTAAAGTACAGACCGCCATTGGCGTATTCACGTACTGTGTGCTTTGTGGGTGCTGAAAATGTACAGTGTGCAGAGCTAAACTAATGTGCGCTAAAAAAACATGGATGCAGCTAACGAAGCTGGATAGACTGCGCCTGCCCTCTGAAGCAATTGAGGGAGGCGCTGTCAACAAGCTGCTCTGGTAGAGCATTCCAAAGTCTGATGCCATCAGGGAAAAATGAGTGATGGAAGACGTCGGTATCAATATGTATAGTTTTTTTATTTTTCTTATTTAGTAAAAAATGCTATGTATTTCAAATGGAATTATTTAGTCAAATCTGTGGATCTTTGCCGCATTATTTTCACTTCACTGTCCGCCGCGGTTCGCCATCTTTAAACTTTGAGGTGACAGATCGAGTTTGTTATTGTTGTGGCGTGCGCAGGATATTGTGAGTGAGGGGGCCACCTGGCCATAAATGAAATTCCCCCGACTCAGATTCTTCTCAATTCCCCCGATGTACCTTTTGCTTATATCCGGATTGTTGGCCCCAATCTAAGATGGCTCTTCACACTTCTTAGTTATTCATTTCTATGACTTGATTCAACTTAAAGTATGGGTATGATATCAATGCACATTATGCACTTATCAATTACAAGCCCCTGGGGACCCGGGGCATTGTGGGGACCACGCGAGGACCGTACACGAGTGTACAAAAAATGATGCCCGGCTATGCGGGGGAGTGTACGTGGACGTACAAACTGTGCCCCTGCTAGCGGGGCGTGTAGCGGGGACGAATGTACACCCCGGGCGCTTGCTATAAATAAGCTAGATATGCGATGCGTTTCATAGTTATAAATGTAATTTGACCCAAAAAAATGCATTTCTTGGAAAAAATCACAGATAGAGGGCGTTCTATGAAAAAAATCGCATAATATGCCATTAATATTTGACACCAAACTTTACCGTGGTAGGTATACAGTAGTAGCTGTAATGTTGTAGCAAGCAGTGGGGTTCTTTTTGTCTTATTACTGTATGAAATATGCTGCCGGTCTCTTCAACTGTAGCTGGTTTATATATCTGCTTCTGCAAGAGGAAATTTGTCATATGATAGGTTAGGAAAACTGTGATGTACATCACGTTGGCAATACATGAGAGATGACTTAACACTTTCCACAAGGCTAATGGTTTTACCATATACAAAACAGATTTTTCAGAAACCTTTCTCAACTTTCAAGGTCTATCTCAAAGATTACTGAACCATTATTAGGCATGTTTGTACTTTTTACAATGAATTTTTCATGGTGATTCCAAATATGGTAATGAAATTCAATAATGTTGATATTTTTGAAGCATTTTGTGAAATTTTAGAATGTCGTCTGCAGGCGCCTGCTGCATGGAAATTGTTGAGATCCCTGCAGTTAGACTTGCCTTACTCACTAAAAGTAACACTCATATCAACAAATTCTTTGAACTTAGGCCTAAATTGTTTTTAAAAGTTTGATTGGCCTAACCCGACTGACCCCAAATTACATCGCCGACCCTGAATATTTGTTATTATTTTGAGTGAGGAATTTTTTTTAAATTTTTTTTTTACAAAATATATATATATAAAAATACTGCAAGTCACGACTTGCGAATCCCCCTGGCTGGGAGATCAACTAAACGAGGTCAAAGGTCACATAGGGGTCATGTTCCCCCAGGTGTTCGTGTTTCTTTTCTCCAAGTTTGAGGTTAATCGGGCAACTTTTACGATTTGACCTCTGGATGATCTTTGACCTCAGATGACCTCTAATTATTTTTTGACATGTTCCCCTGGTGTTCGTTGCACGATTTAACCTCTTGTTAACCTTTGTTGACCTCTAATGACCATTGACCTCGGATTACCTCAAATTTATTTTAGACATGTTCCCCCGGTGTTCATGTTTCTTGACTCCAAGTTTGACGTCAATCGGGCAACTTTTACGATATGACCTTGGATGTCCTCAAATTATATTTTAACATGTTCCCCCAGTGTTTGTTGCACGATTTTACCCCTTGTTAATCTTTGACCTTGGATGACCTCTAATGACTGTTGACCTCGGATGACCTCTAATTTATTTCAGATATGTTCACCCGGTGTTCATGTTTCTTTTCTCCAAGTTGGAAGTCAATCGGGCAACTTTTACGAATTGACCTCTGGATGACCTTTGACCTCAGATGACCTATGCAAATTAGACCCAAAACATGTTCACCCGGCGTTCATGTTTCTTTTCTCCACGTTTGAAGTCAATCGGGCACATTTTATGATTTGACCTCTGAATGACCTTTGACCTCAGATGACCTATGCAAAATAGATCCCCAAAAAGCAGACACATTTTTTGACCATGGCCTAAAAGGCTAACCAAAAGGCACATACGGACACACACACACCCCCACCCCGATATGATGACAAAATCCCCTTCTGGTTTTACAAACCAGGGAAAACCAGGGGGGATAAAAATTGAACAAAGTATTAAAGTTTCTGACTGTTTGCTTTCATTTTCGGCTATTTTAAGTCCCCAAAGCAGGTGATTTAAAAATGTAAACAAATTAAAATTTAAAAAATCCTGACCGACCTACCCTATTTGTTTGTGTCATGTTAGGCCAATCAAACCATTTTTTAAGCCTTACTGAAGTGCCACACTCTCCATCTTGGTTGCCAACCACAGATAAAGTTGTAGTGTGGCAAGAGTGAGGGGGCTATTCGCTACACTGGCTCCCATTGCATCAAAGAGATCACATGGAAATGCTCATTCATGATTTTTGATCTCATCTCCCTTGATTGCCCTAAATATGTGACTAGTCATGTCAAAAAGGACAGTTTTTGAAAGAGGCAAATATATTGGGTGAGATATAAAGGAAATAATAGAAACAAATATGCTTCTGCAATTCATATCTTGTGATTGCAAAGTCCGATTACCTTCAACGTAGTATCATTTCAAAGCTTAAAATATATCTTTCACATCATACCCCTAACTAAGAATTGACTCGGGCCTCCAACATGTCCACTTTGATGTGACAGGTCACATTATGCTCTCCATGCAGCTGCAATGACTCTACATGAGAACCTAAAGGGGCACTGAGAGATACGCAAGGCAGTTTTCCTGGCAATCAAGTTTTTTCACCTACGTAATACTTGGACATTATACTAACTACCCTCTGAAACTGTTTACCTTAATTCGCTGTCTTTCATATAAAATTTCACGATTTGGTCACTTTGATATAGATCACATTGAAATTATTAGCACTACACGCCACATAAATTACTTCAACCAAATTTCTAAGATTTACGTAAGGCAGTGCGCCCTCAATTTCTCCGGAAATAAGGTTTTTTGCACCTACATAATACTTGGGCATATATCATCTGAAACCGCTTACCTTAATTCGCCATCTATCATATAAAATGTCACAATTTGGTCAGTTCGATGTAGATCACATCAAAATTATAAGCCCCACTCGCCACATAAATTACTTCAACCCAAATTTCAATCAAGCGCCATCATTCAACCGTTTTCCCATAAATCATTACATTTCAGGGTTCCTACATACCTTATCTATTATTGAAACAATTCATTTTTTCTAAATTTCATTTTTCACGGCAATCTGTAAGAGCCACTTTAAATGCTTTTTAAGGTATTTTTATGAGGACACAAGATGTTTTTTAAGGTTCCATCTAAAAGAGATATTTGTAACAAATTTAAATAAATTACTCCAAAAAATGTTCAGAGTAAAGTTTCTTGTATTTTGTTACTAGGGAGATCTGTATGTGATTAACCATATTCTGGAGAAAATGTGCAAGCAATATAAATTAGGCCTAGGCCTACTTTCTTATTTTGTATTTATTTATTTGGGCCTTACGACCCTCGATAACCCAAGAAAGCCTCGTTGAAGCTTAGTTCCATTGGGGTCCGTTAGATGTGTGAACAGCTACAGACCGGGATGATCCCCTACTCTTTACGAAAGAGTCTGTAACCTTTTAACGTGCTCGGGTATTACTCTTCCGATGCACAGGACCACCATTTTTTGCTGCCATTAGGAAATCGTCACAATCACTTCACTTCATTTACCAGGCTATCCGACATGGCGCACCCTAACAGCTCCTCAATCTCGCTTGGGTCGACGAGGCAATTGAGACTAAGTACCTTGCCCAAGGATACAAACACGTTGGCTGTAGCGGGGCTAGAACTCACAACCTTTGTATTGTGAGACCGGCATGCTATCCACTAGACCACACATGCTCTACAGTTAATTCATAGATCATTCAGTCAGGTAGGATGCTGAACACAAAATGCTAATTCATTAACCCACTGCTGTGGCTAATATATTACATTACTACGTACATTAGACCCCATGGACCATTTCACTTCATTATTATTATTACGGCATTTTCACAAAATATTTTAAGCTTTAAATAAAAATTGATCTTTGAAACTATAACAACATGCATTGTATTCATTCAAATTCACATCAATTTTGTGAATTTCGTTATCAACATTAATAAAACTTCGCCTTATTATACTAGTCTTCTTCTTCTTGTTCTTCCGATTAAGTAACTGAATATAATCGCACTGCGTATCCCTGGAACCTAGGAATACGTATATGGAGTGTGTGTACAGGTAACTGACCCACCACCTGTTCTTTACGATGAAGTCTGCAACTCTTTTTAACGTGTTAGGGTGAAGCGTCTGAATACACAGGACCAACAGGCTTTACGTGACTCTCCGAACCACGGCGCACTAACATTCATTGTATTCCTGCACGCTGTACACAGTGAATGGGGTAGAGGAGAAATTCTACAATTAAATCAGATTATCAGCTTAAACCACGGGAAGAGAATCCGATAAACTAACTTTACTGAATTAAGATGTGATTGTAGAATTTCCAACATAGATAGGAACTTTTTGGAGTAAGCAATAAATCCTGGTTTCAAGGAGATTTGAACCCATGATTTTGTGCTTTTGATGGGAAAACTCCTGACTGATGGTACAGCGTGTCTAACCGCTCAGCCACCTCTACCTCTATAATAACTCGTAACTTGCATCATTAGATGATAATTGCATAAACTTGAATTGGAGCCCTACTGCATGAGTAGCCAATTTCATGTTGGTACATCTTGTATACATAGACCATGTGAACTTACCATGGTCCCATACTCATTATCATACTCTTCATGCCATAGTGAATCAAGTTTACGTCTTGTATACATAGACCCTGTGAACTTACCATGGTCCCATACTCATTATCATACTCTTCATGCCATAGTGAATCAAGTTTACGTCTTGTATACATAGACCCTGTGAACTTACCATGGTCCCATACTCATTATCATATTCTTCATGCCATAGTGAATCAAGTTTACGTCTTGTATACATAGACCCTGTGAACTTACCATGGTCCCATACTCATTATCATTCTTCATGCCATAGTGAATCAAGTTTACGTCTTGTATACATAGACCCTGTGAACTTACCATGGTCCCATACTCATTATCATATTCTTCATGCCATAGTGAATCACGTTTACGTCTTGTATACATAGACCCTGTGAACTTACCATGGTCCCATACTCATTATCATATTCTTCATGCCATAGTGAATCAAGTTTACGTCTTGTATACATAGACCCTGTGAACTTACCATGGTCCCATACTCATTATCATATTCTTCATGCCATAGTGAATCAAGTTTACGTCTTGTATACATAGACCCTGTGAACTTACCATGGTCCCATACTCATTATCATATTCTTCATGCCATAGTGAATCAAGTTTACATCTCTGCACAAAACTTTCGGCATAGTCACGGGCAGCCAGCTTCATCTTAGTATATGGCCCTTTTTCTGAGAGGTCACCAATATGCACCTGTAATCAAGAAAAATATTATAAAACATTGAAGCACTGAACATAGACAGCTTCATCTTGGTATACGGCCCTTTTTCTGAGAGGTCACCAATATGCACCTGTAATCAAGGAAAATATTATAAAACATTGAAGCACTGAACATAGACAGCTTCATCTTGGTCAGGTATACGGCCCATTTTCTGAGAGGTCACCAATATGCACCTGTAATCAAGGAAAATATTATAAAACATTAAAGCACTGAACATAGCCAGCTTCATCTTGGTATATGCCCTTTTTTTGAGAGGTCACCAATATGCACCTGTAATCAAGGAAAATATTATAAAACATTAAAGCACTGAACATACTCCACAACTCTCAAACGCTGAGCGGTAGCGTTGTCACTGTTACACTTATCGCAAATTGTACGCATATGCCGCTCAGCAGTGCTCAACGCTGACCACTAGCGTTGGTCAACTCTCTACCAAACGCTTTCACCCTATGTGCTGGGCTATGGGTGTTACAAAGAGCAGACGACCAAACCATGAAAAATACCTCCCAAAATGCCCTATATTTCTATTTCTACCACATCACAGATATCGACTATGAAAAACTTGCTTAGGCTTACATTTAAAACTTGCGTTATGGCATGCACAAGGTCATTCCATCAGCAAACATTTAGTTTCATTTGCCTATTTACACCATTACCACGCCGTATTTCTATGAATGGGAGCTTGAGAAAATGTATGTGACGTCAAAAGTCAGGCAAAATGTTCCGCTTGCTGATTGGTCCATGGACAGGGGTAACTTGACTTGATTTCTATCTTTTTTCCCAAAGCGTAGACTGATCAAATTATTGGAAAAATGCTTTTCTGATTGGGCACGGTTTTAGTTGTGTTATGAGCACTACTATACTGCGCATGTGTGAAAGCATAAAGCATTGGAGCATTGTGGAGTATGTTCAGTGTTTAACCCTTAGAACCTAAGGTTTACCTGCCACACACGCCTTAGTGGATTGAGAAAGACTGCATTGAAGGAAGCTAAGTTTGTTTTGGTTGGACTATTTCATATACATGGGCGAGTAAAAAAACACCTGTACTCCAAGTAAAATAAATATTTAAAATAATTCTGACCAGTTATTTAATAGTGAAATTCAAAAGAGCTTATTAGAGAAATATCAGAATCTTGTTTGGTTTTTAAAATGTACAGTTTGATCTAAATGGGCATAAAACATGATTTCCCCAACCAATTTCAACCAACTCAAATCCTTTTGAAAGTTTATGACACAGTCTCCCCGTCAGAATAAACAATCTGATATAATAGAATCCCCAAGTTGAGTACAGGTGTTTTTTTACTCACCCTGTATCCTTAACCTCCTGAGAACTACCGGCCGATTGGTCAGAAAGATGGATACATCATTTATTGCACCAATCAGAGGCATTGTTAAAATAATTGTATCCCTGATAAAGATTGGGGTGAAATAGTTTAAAAACTGTATCGTAATTGGTTATTCAAATGAGTATATCTTGTAATTAACCAATCAGAAGCGCTGTTAGATAGACAGGTAGTGCCCAGGGGTTAAAACTGCCTGCATGAGGAGTAAGAGCCACTGTTGTATAATACACTGCCATATCCACACACACTTACCACCGGAGGCTCATCTTCTCTCGGTGTAAACACTCTCTCTGCCATATCCACACACACTTACCACCGGAGGCTCATCTTCTCTCGGTGTAAACACTCTCTCTGCCATATCCACACACACTTACCACCGGATGCTCATCTTCTCTCGGTGTAAACACTCTCTCTGCCATATCCACACACACTTACCACCGGAGGCTCATCTTCTCTCGGTGTAAACACTCTCTCTGCCATATCCACACACACTTACCACCGGAGGCTCATCTTCTCTCGGTGTAAACACTCTCTCTGCCATATCCACACACACTTACCACCGGAGGCTCATCTTCTCTCGGTGTAAACACTCTCTCTGCCATATCCACACACACTTACCACCGGAGGCTCATCTTCTCTCGGTGTAAACACTCTCTCTGCCATATCCACACACACTTACCACCGGAGGCTCATCTTCTCTCGGTGTAAACACTCTCTCTGCCATATCCACACACACTTACCACCGGAGGCTCATCTTCTCTCGGTGTAAACACTCTCTCTGCCATATCCACACACACTTACCACCGGAGGCTCATCTTCTCTCGGTGTAAACACTCTCTCTGCCATATCCACACACACTTACCACCGGAGGCTCATCTTCTCTCGGTGTAAACACTCTCTCTGCCATATCCACACACACTTACCACCGGAGGCTCATCTTCTCTCGGTGTAAACACTCTCTCTGCCATATCCACACACACTTACCACCGGAGGCTCATCTTCTCTCGGTGTAAACACTCTCTCTGCCATATCCACACACACTTACCACCGGTGGCTCATCTTCTCTCGGTGTAAACACTCTCTCTGCCATGTCTAAGATGTACTTCTCTTTGGGTTCAAACCATCCAAAATGTGTTCGCTGTTTCCTGTGGTGATGAGAATAGACTTTCTTGTTACAAACTTGCTACGTTCGAGCCCTCAACTTTTTGGGAGACAGGTATGTGCGGTGCAAATGTTTGCATGTGTTAACACTTTCCAAGTGACAGGCGTCTGCAGACGACATTCCAAAATTTCAAGAAATTATTGAATTTCATTACCATATTTGGAATCACCATGAGAAATGCATTGAAATAAGTACAAGCATGCCTAGTACTGGTTCAGTCATCTTAGAGATAGACTTTGCAAAATGGGAAAGACTTCTGACAAATCTGGTTTTTTATATGGTAAAACTAATTGAAAGTGTTAATTAAACAAGTGAACTGATCATATCTGAAATGGGGGTCTATTAAGTGGCTACAGGATGAAATGGTACCCTACCAAACTCATTTTGAGGTTCTTGTGAACTGATTTACAATGAAAATAAGCCCTTATGAGCTTTTTGTCTCTCAAAAGTAAAGCCAAAAACGCTGAATTTTCACTCAAAACTGGCAATTGACTCAAAAATGGTGCAGAAAGCTACATTAATAAATAGACCATGGGAACAATTTGAGGCTGATCTGGGGGTCAATGTGAAAGTATATCCTAGTGAGCGGCTGAGGCGTGAAAGAATATATTAGAAAACGGAAAAATGCACTTTCAATTCAAGTGCCCCCCCCCCCCCCCACCCTGGAGTTTGGTTTCAGTGGTGCTCTCAATTAACAATCCCTCTGTCCTAAAAACAGCATTTACCTCATGTACCCACAAATGAATCATAACAAATAGGGCTAATAATTAACCCTAACCCTTGAAGTGTAGCAGTGGGGATAGATTGAAGAACAGGGGGGAGGGTGTTAAATGGGGGGACCAACAAAATTATGTCCACCCCCGGGAATTGAACACGGGTCACCTGAATGACAGGTGTGTCACACAACCACCACACCACAGGTGGACGCTGGGCTTCCCAGGCTAAGTTACCGCAGACCTTATATGTGACCATCCAGCACAAAGGGGCCGTAAAGTCGGCAGAGCAAGTACTGAGATATGCGCAATGAACATTTCAATAAACAATAGAAAAAAAAGGAATTTTCAATGGATTTATTGATTTGTACTGCCTATTTAACATGCAATATGGATAAGTAATACATCATTGTAAAGCTGATTTTAAGAAGAATTCACCTGTTCAATATCTCAAAAAATGTTCTGGCCGACTTAACATCCCATTTGTGGTGGATGGTCACATATAACCGGGTTTAGTGCACCATGGGATATAATTTGTGTGTGCATGCCTAGAGTGCTGCTGGCCATGTGGTTCTGTGAGGTTTATTAGGGTTAGGGTTATGATTGCAAAAAGAGAGCTTTAATCCAGTACTACATATTACTGACATACTGTGGCACTGCTACATGAGTATAGCCATGCGATAGGGGAGGGGGGAAGAATCAAAGAGAAAGCATTATGAGCAAAATGAGTCCAAAGTAAAAAATATCACATTTTTAGTTTTTTACTTGTTTGTATTGGTCATTTGTGCTGCTATAATTTTGTCGTGGCAATTTTCGGTTAACCGTCTTATCTCGAGGCATGCTGTTTATACAGAGCTCTTGACCTGCTAATCACTATCCGTATCCTACTTTTTTAGGATAATTTGCCGGAGAATGAGTAGCCGTCTAATGGCGTCAAAAGGCAAAGACGACCCTACAGAGCTGTTAGCCAGAATGAACCGGCTAAGGGGGCTGGCATTTTCTTCGGAAGGGGGGGGGGGGGGGGGGGGGTCCCAAAAATGTGGATAGACCCAGACAATTTTTTCATGACCCCCCCTATCCAAGAGCTGCATATTTTTATGACCCTCCCTACCAATACAGTCCATTATTTTGTGACCCCCCCCCCCTCACTGAAAAGTAATAAAGTCGAATAGCTGTGCGAAGTGTATCATGAAAATATGCGCTTCTTTTTTTTTCTTCACGCAAGCATGCTTTGATAAATTTGTGACCCCCCCATTTTCAATGAAATAATTTTATGACCCCCCCTGTTTTCATGTCAAAAAAACTATGACCCCCCCCCCCCCAGTATATTTGGGACCCACCCCCTTCTGAAGAAAATGCCAGCCCACTAATGCCTCTCTGTAGAATCACGCTCATATAGGAAGTGATTGATAACATCTCTCAATGCGCTGATATGGCTTTGACATGAACCTGAAAATGTTCAGTGACCTTAAAGGTAGATGACCCGATCACATTTTCGTAACACAGAATTATTTCAAACATACGGAGATTTTCATATCATATGAAAGCTCGTATTTTTCTCATCATCATACTGAAATTTGACGGCCTAAATCGGTATAATTACGGAGAAATCGATGAAATAACGTCGAATTACCGCGAATGGTGGTAACCACCGATACAGTTTGTGTACTACTCAATGGGTACAGTTCACAGCATCTTGTGCGTCTAAAATAAGAACCATTAGAGCTATGCAACTCAAACTTTGGAACACGACTTTTTTAAGGATGACCTTTCATGTAGAATAGAAAACTTCAAGTTGAAAATCGGGTCATCTACCTTTAAAGTGACTTACTTTGAATATCTCCAGATGAATAAATGGCCTTGCTGATCAACAGACACCATATCACCATGGTTACCCATGAATCCAATGTGTATCACCGGTGATTTATGATGTCGGAATAACTCCCCTGGAATGGATTGGTTGCCTAGGTAACTGTCTCCTCCCGATGGTTTGATCTGATTCATTAGACAATATGGGATAATTAAAGGATGATGAAGTTGTAACTGTATAAATTGATCAGTCTGGTCGACAAATTGTGCAACAAACTACTCACACACATCACAAACAACTGCATTGTGCAAATACGCTTTGCGTTTGTGGCATTATGCAAGCTTGTTTTCTCAATTGAACTTGATACGCATTTATACACAGTGAGGCTGATGTTTATGCGGTAATCTTTTTTAAACTTTCATGCCCGTGAGGGTCTTTATTACAAGTTCTCAACATAAAAAGACAATATACACACATAAGAAACACACACCATCAATCTGTATATGGGTATGTCCATGAAGTTGGGCAATTTAAGAAATTGTGCTGATTTGTGTAGGATAAATGCATTTTCTGACAGTTTGCCTGAAATTTATTTTCACAAGTAATATAATTTAGAAAGACCAATACTAACATGTCTTTTAAAAGTCAAATGAAAGTTATAGCTCCCCTGTAATTTTTTTTATGCTTCATTAATAGTTGGTGTCCGGCCCTTTTTTAGTCAAAAAAGTGTGACATGAAAATAGAAAAAATGCAAAACATAATTTTGTAAATATAAATGTCATAAAATCATAAAATTACTACATAATCTATGAATATATGTTCCAATTCACCTTTAAGTAGATTATGACAGAACAGAAATCGGCCAATTTGATATGACGTCTTCGGGAAATTGCCATACCTATGCTACAGAAAGGAGTCCACCCCAAAAAAGCATGTAGCATCGGTATTTTAAGCTCACCAACAACACAGATGACATTTGAACCCACTGATTTTGGGTCCTAAATTACCGTATCACATTCATAAGAAAGTTTGAACAACAACTGTACCCATAGATGATGTTATTTTAAAATTATTTGAGGAAACGTCACTGATTTTTGACGAGGTGTCCGGTGTAGCATAGGTACATTTACAATGATTGCCCCTCTCAAGTAAAAAGATCCTTTCACATACTGAAATGAATGGCTCCCTGCAATTAAGTGTTTTACTAGAGGTTCTCATTGGGACCAGTTTTGGGGTAATTGGTTTTGTTAAAGACAGCAAAAAAACTGAAAACAAGCGAGGTGTCCACCTGTAGTGCCGGTATTACCATGTAGCTTAGGGACAAGGTAATTAGTTTATAATGATGGCACCCATAATTCTTTTTCAAATATTTCAATTCTACTTGAAAATATATGGGAAATAACATAACATGACAGTTTTTAGTGAGATAACTCACAATATTTGATACCATTTTTACCAAAACAATGTACCTGATGCTACATGGACACCGTGTCCATGTAGTGCCGGAAATCAAGTACATGTAGATATTGGGTATCAAATTAAAAAAATTCTATACATCACTCTTATTTTTAGTAGTAATTGTAGTGGCTATTGATATAAAGAGGAAGTGAAATGTGTCTTACTTCATTTTATGTTAGTTATCTGTAAAACAATAGAATTTATACCTATGCTACAGGACATGGTGTCCATGTAGCATCAGGTAAATGTTTTGTATGTTTAGCCGTATGGACAGAAGCTTTTACTTTTTATTTAATTGTAATGTTACTAAATCAGTCGAACAGTTATCAGTGATGATAAAATTATACAAAATATGTGTGTCAGAAGCAATCCTTATTGATTACAGACATAAATACTACATCAAAAAGGCTTTAACCAAATTACCCCACAACTCTCAATTTGCAAAGCATCATATCAATTTTTGTGATGTAGAGTAGTATCAATTGTGTGCTTTTATGAATCTGACCATGAAAGTGCAATATAAATCTATATAAGAATGGTGAGTAACCTGAACTATTTAAAAATAATGCAAGGGAGAAGTGTCAGAATGGTGTCCATGTAGCATAGGTATTTTTACCATAATAACCTGAAACTAACCTGCAATCAATGATTATTTTCATACTTGAGAGGAAAAAGTTCACTATTTTTCAAAAGTATGGATATTGTCGGACCTAAAAATAATATCAGATTAACAATTGAACAATTTTGAAATTTTGACCTCATGTCACACTTTTTGGCCCAACTTCATGGACATACCCATATAGAAATGACAAAGTTAATAAATTGAAATACAGTAATAAATAAAGAATTATTTTACATTAACGCACACCTATGACGTCATGACATTGTTTTCTCACTCCATTATTTTCCAAGAATGGAGAGATAGAACAATAACATGCCATTCGTAAATTTACGAATGGAGAGTTTATTGTTAAGAATGGAGAGTTATTGTTAAGAATGGAGAGTTATTGTTTAGAGAACAACATCCCTCCATTCGTAAATCGAGAGCCATGGAGAGTTGTTTTTCTCTCCTTAGATATCTCTCACCCCTACAGAAATAAATACAACAATAATTGATTACAGACACACCCCCACACACAGAAGTGAACTCCTTTTTCCAGAATACCATAATTAAATTAATCGTATTTTAGCTCGAAACATTTATTTTATACAATACAAATACAATACCATTGCCTTCAAGTCGAAATACCATGAAAATGTATCAACATTCTGTCGTTGCACAATACCATTGCTTTCAAGTCAATATTTTGAACATTTGGATATCAAAACTCTCTTTCTTCGTACAATACAATCAAACAACACCATTACTATCAAATCAAGTCAATATTTTGTACATTTATTAATCGTAATTGAATCAAAATGTATCCAATTTATAACAAATATACATGTACGTTTGTTATTGTACACACGCATATTATGAGCATTTTATACACTTATATTTTTCAATCTTTATTTTCAAAGACTGTTTTACTAGAACCCTTGTTAATATCACATAAATAATAACATCTTTTGTATCATTAAGTCATATAAACACATAATATTTCTTCATTTATGATCAGTTGAAGTAATTTTCCAGTAAATAATATTGCGACAAAATCAAATGCACAGTAGGATATGGCACGGTCATAAACCACCAAACTTCATAATCATAAATGATGTTCCCCCTATTTGTATTTTACAGTTACTGATATAATGATTTAGACTCATTCAATCCTGATCGGGAATTGATTATTGAAAACAATGCGTTTAATATCAAAGCGAATCTTTAATTCACTGTACATTTTATCATAGTCGTATACACAGAGAATATTAATTCGTCAAAAAAGGGGTCTTATTTGACAAATTAAACATTTGTCATGGAAGGTTCGTCAGTTAAACAATATTTTGTAATGCTAAACAATTATTTTTAATGATAATTTACCAATTAGTAGTATTTTTAATTGAATTTTCAACATAGCAAATATTTTCACGACTCATAAATATTTGATTTTCAATGACAAATGAATGAATGACAAATGAATGACAAATTAAATGAAAAATTAAAAGAATATTTTTTAATCAATAATTCGTCATTTAAATGACTAATCTTGATTTGTAATTTTATTGATGATAAGTAATTTTAATTTGTAATTTTATTAATGATAAGTAATTTTAATTTGTCATTTAATTTGTCATTCATTCATTTATTAAAAGTTAAATATATTTCAGTCAAGCAAATGTTTGTTACGATGAAAATTAACTAGAAACACTCTAAATTGTTCTTTTAGCATCACAAATAAATGTACACCATTACAGAATATTTCAAACAAACCTGCCATTTTGGATGACAAGTTTTTAATTTGTCAAATAAGACCCCTTTTTGACGAATTAATATCCTCTGTGATGCTATCACATTCTCTTGATTTCATTTCAATATTTTTCATACGTTTTCTAACGTTTTCCAGTTCAATTTATAAATTAAAGTTCAGTGTTAGTGAAATGTGCTTGGTAGCACCAGGAAGACCTGTATTTTCAATGACACTTGAAACAGACTGATGACGTGCTTGATTATTATCTTCATCCGGTTCATTACTTACATTACTGCTACCGCTTGTGCTTGGATTAGCTACTGTTAGTCCTTGGACGACGGCGTTTACCTTGCGCTTTAAGGTGTCGGTTGTGCGCTTGTAATTCCGGACTGCATTGGATCTGTGTCCAGTGACTTCACATATTAATTGTTCATCAATTTGCTCATCATAGAGCCTTGATGCGGCAGTAGCGCGTAGAGAATGGTTTGTACGATGTCCAGATAGGCCTCCCTTTTTGCACAGTTCTGAGACAACCTGGGAAAGCTTGTGTCTGCCAATTGGTGTTGCTGCATACCAGATTGCGCCCTTAGGCTTGGCGAGGGGTCGTAGATAAAACCCATTTGGTTTGTTTTCCGGGCAGTGGTACATGTATTTCTTAAAGAGAGTAACAAGGCAACGTTTTCTGTCTTTCTTATTCTCATATGCATCAACTACCTTCGGCTTAATTTTGCGATGCTTCAAACCGCCCTGATTGGTCTTAGAGCAATCCTCTGAGTATCGGAGGAAATTGTTTCCTGTATTGTCTGTTAAGAGTTCAAGCTGGGGCTCTTTCCATCTTAAACTCCTGTGCTCCTGGCCACCACGCAATGCGAAATTTAACCCAACCATGTAAACCAGGGTGTTAAGAAGTTGGGTAGGATTTGATGATCCAAGGATTTCACTTTTCCATAGCATGTCCTCCTCGTCCACTGTGATAACTTGGGCTTGTTTTGTATGTGCCCCTATACCAGACTCGGCACACTCCTGCATTTTTCTGTCCAGTGTGTTTTTAAGTTCCAGAAAAGCAGGATCATTCAGGAACTTGTAGGCTATTCCCTTCAGTTCGAAATGCAGCTGGAAACAAATAACCATCTCGTGAAGTGTGTTTCCAGGGTAATGTTCACCATTATACTTTTTTACCTCACAAAGAAACCTAGATATTGAATAATTCAATTCGTCTTTCGTCATATTGTCGAGATGTACATTGATGGAACTTATGTTGAGGGATGGGTTCGATGAAGCTTGTATGTTTCTCTCTTTTTGCCACTGGTTAAAGAGGTTGACAGCCCAACGGATTTTCCTCTCTGTACTATCAGATAATCTGCATAAACGAAAAAAACAGGAAATAACTGTAACTATATAGCACCAAGAAAATGTTCTTACAATAACAAGAAACTGAAACGCAAGTAGTGTAAATAGTACGACAAAATATATTTAGGTGGTGTCTTTGTGTGGCAAGATAATTATGAAAATATATATGAAGAGCTATGTTCCAAAAGGGATCAACTACATATAAGTGAAATTAAGGATGTTGCACTTCTTTGATTATGCTAATTTTCTGCCATATGAAAGATAGGCTACTATTATAATACGTGTAAGCTTAAAAATGGTTTGATTTCATTTGTTTAATTTTCACCGTATTTCTTATGTCATTCTTTATTTTCGGAAACTAGTGGAGTTGATCCCTTTTGGAACATAAATGTTTCGACCAATTTGTAAAAAAAACACTTTACTAAACAATCGTTATTTTCAATTAAGGAACACTGAAAGACATTATCAAATCACATTGAAAACAGAAATCCGAATTCAAATACCCTTTTTTAAAGTATGACATTTTGTTTTTTCTTGAAAAAACCCTGAAAACTTTGACAATTTGGCACATTTTTGAAATAAAAACACTTCTGTTTGTGTGCCATTTTATTAACAATTATCCCATACATTTTACGTTTTCTTCATTGCATTTCATTAAGGACATTCTTATCGATATTTTATCATGATAAAAGAACCATATTTCTACCATTTTGGCTTACTAAATAGTGAATTATATTCAAATTTCCGGAAATTACCGGACATTTCCTGAAATTAGATCAAAGTGTAACATATGTATTTCGGAACTCTCTTTCATGTTCTGCACCTAACTCAATTTCGACAAAAGGGGAGTTAATCCCTTTGCTTTTGGAATAGAGCTTTTCATATTTTGTGTTCATTTTCATTTTGCGGTTTCTTTCCAAAACATGCCTCGTTTGTGATTCATCATGTTTATTGTCATGATCTTAATATGATTTTACAACATCTTTATAGAAGACCATCACCCTTACAAATTGACTAAAGAGAGCAAGTGAATATTGTCAGATTTATAATAGTATTCTAAAATAAATTAATAATGTACCTTCGTCTAGAAATGTTGGCCATTTCTTCGTCATTGACTGGTTTGTCGAATCGAGAAGGTCCCGACGGAACCGTAGCAAACTTTTCTTTCTCCTCCATAGCCAGGCTTGCCGCGATCAATTCATCATCCGATATATCGGAAACCGCTGGATAGAATTTCTCGGTTTCATTTTCCACGTTTTCATTAGGAAACACATCATCATAATTTATTTCATCATTTCCATCACTATCATTCATTTCATTTCGAAACGAATTTTGTGTCAGAAATATATCGGAGTCGCTTTCGCTTGCCATCTTTACTAGTCAATACCCAGAGTCAGAATGAGTTTATAATATCTTCAAGAATAATTTCACTATCGTCTCTTTAAAATTACGTAATTTATCAATGAATATGACTACATGATCAATTTATATCTTTCAAGTTTCTTTAAAGTTACAACACTTATCATATACTTTCCCTAATATGTGGTTATGCAAATGTCATTGCCTCTTTTCAAGGGCCTATAATGCATTGGCTATAATGTCATTGCCCTTCAAGGGTCAATAGTGTATTGGCGTGTTTTTCACTACATTCGTATTTAGGGTATTGGTGTGTTTTTCACTACATTCGTAAGGACAATGCAAATCATGTCAGTAGCTCATGCAAAATTATCCTGAGAAATCAAAAACAATTGTATGACGTCCTAGATGTGCGTTAAGTCGGATAATGGCCTCGTATTCACGCCATTCGTGGAAAAGAATTGTCCTCGGCCTGCGGCCTCGGACAATTCTTTTCCACGAATGTCGTGATACTCGTCTATTATCCTTAACATAAAGGCTCCCATTTTTTTAATATGAACTCCCAGATTTCCTTTACTCATAGCGATTTGTTTTGTCATCTTTTTGCACTATTTTAATATTGAAATCAACTGCAAACAAAGTTTTTAGATTAACTATCAATTCGCCTTAATGAAGACTTACTGTGGGACAGTTGACTATCTCAGTTTCTTGTGGTGTGTCTATCTGTTGTCTTTTCTGAACACTGAGATCCAAATTTAATCTCAATATATCTCCACTATCTAGTCCAACCATTAGATGATTCTGTAAGCAAAACACAATATGAAATAATTGATCGTTATAATTCTTTTTGAATTTTTTTGAGGGAGAAAAATGCAATATACCCTGAATATTTTACTATTAAATCACTTCATTTATGTTTTAAAGGTATATGACCCGATCGCTTTTTGGGGGCTATGATTTTTTTTCACATCAAGATATTTTGATATCAGAAGAATCCCCATATTTTTCTCATTATGTCTGTAAAATATTAGGGCTCAGAAATGTTTCATTTGGAAATTATAGGCTAAAATGTGGTGAATTACTGCCAAAGGTGGTTAACTACGTACTCAATGGGCACATGTCTTTTGACCTTGCGCTTCTAAAAATAGAACCATTGGAGTTATGCAACTCAAACTTTGGAATGCAACAATTTTAAGGATGACCTTTCATGTACAATAGAAAACATCAAGTTGAAAATTGGGTCATCTACCTTTAAAACAATTTAGAAGAGTAAAGAAACAGTTTTTATAATACATTAGTGTATTTCTGGAAAGCAAAATTCTGTAAAAAAAACAAATTTTCTGGAATTTCCAAAATTAGGGTTGGTATTCATTAATACAAATTACAAATTGTCACCCCCCCCCCCCACAAAAAAACCCCATCTTCCCACCCAAAAAGGTAGCGAGCAGCATGCACTGATACTTACCTGTGTGCCTAGTAGTGTATGAGCAGGATGGAAGCTGCTTAGCTTTGACAATGCAATTTCAGACTGTGCCCCGGTTTCACTTAGTGGACCTATGTCAGTGTGAGAATTAAAGAAATAACACATTAAAGGAGAACCGTACTATTCATGAAACTTGGCATCATATGATTGGAAAATCATTATTTAATGTATATTGACCATTTTTATTGAACACGTAGCTATAACGTTCAATAAAACTAATTTAAATTGCAACCTGTCATTATTTGAAATTCGCGCTACAGAGTATACACATATTAAATTATAAAGGGGTTCCGGGTGACAAAAAAAAAGAGGATTCTTTCATAGAAGCATGTAGACTGATATTGGGTTCAATCATAATTTTAGGAATAATTTAGATACCTTTTTCGAACCATTGTGTTTGAGCTCCGTAGCTTTCGAGGTCATCACGACCCCTTCATTCAGTGTAGTGTTTACTTCTCTCCGCTTGTCACATGACCCCCTTTGGTGGTTTTGGTGGTTTAAGTAACTATGAATGATGACAAACAAGCAGAACATAAACATGTCAAGTCCGCACTCAAAGCCAACGGTTACAAACCATGGATGTACAAAAATCCAAAATCCAAAAAACCTAAAACCAAGGACACTAACATCACAGACCAGAGGAATGTGAGCATACGGCTCCCGAACATCAAAGGAGTATCAGAAAACTTACGCACATCTTCAGGGACCATGGGGCGAGAACTTACCATAAACCAATCAACACCATCAGATCCTTTTTGGTACACCCCAAGGACAAAACCCCTGACGCTAACAAATGTGGTGTGCTATACCAAATTGACTGTCCTGAGTGCCCCAAATCTTACGTGGGTGAAACTAGCAGAGCTCTTGCCACCAGGTTCAAAGAACATTCAAACCACAAAACCACTCCTCTCACAGCTGTGGCAGAACACTCAAAAGACTTCTAGCACAAAATCAAGCTAGACCACGTCCAAGTGATCGCCAGAGAAGATCAGTTTTGGAAACGTAAGATCAGAGAGGCTATTGAAATAAGGACACAAAAACCGACCCTCAACTGAGACACCGGCTACGACCTACCCACCATCTACGATGACCTGCTGTCATGTGATCGCCCAAAGGTGGTCATGTGACAAGCGGAGGGAAGTTAACACTACGCTGAATGAAGGCCTCGAAAGCTACGGAGCTCAAACACAATGGTTCGAAAAAGGTATCTAAATTATTCATAGGATTCTTTCAGTTCAACATTTGCAAAAAGGTATAAAAAAGAAAAGTTTATGGGTGATTTTGCTTTTCAATATTATCCTAAAGTAAAATTATAATTGTTCACAAATAACATAGAACAACATTCCATTCCATCTGCACAGTGCGACAGCAAATAAACATGATAATTGAGGGATGCATAATTTTCCCTTTAAAATGCTGATTGTGTGTCCCATATCAATCTGTTAGTATTTAGTACTATACTGACACAAGCAAAGAAGCAACAAAATGAACAAACACCCCAACAAGCAAACAAAAACATTTTAAAATTATCAATTTGTGATGCAGCACATCAAAAAAAGGGGTGAGGGCTTTGCGGCTGTGTTTTTTTCTTCAAAATATAGATGAAAAGAAAGTAATAAGAATTTGGAAGTCATTTTCACTTGTAAAATCTGAATGCCTTGATCAATTTTGATACATTTGGTGTCATTTCAAAGCTTAGAAAATGCTCTGTGAGCACACATAATAAACTCAAAATTTACTTCACTTGCAAAGTCCCCCATCCTTTTGATGTACTGCATCACATTTAACGCACACCCCAACAAACATACATACAAATGAACTAGTATATCAAGCATAATCAAGAAACAATAAAATATGAAGAAGACAAAAAAAATCAATGAACAAACAAACAAACAACATGCCTTTCTTAAAGTTAAAGTCATAGTTCCCAGCATGCATTTGTACAATTTGTCTGAGTTGTGTTGTAGACGGTAGGATGGATGAGTTAGACTTGATGTGAAGTTCTTTGATATCTTTCTGTGATGATACAGGGCTTGACTGCATAGACCAAACTGATAGATTGCCCTGTGTATGAATACATGCAATGGATGGATGAATGAATGAGGCGGTAAAACTACTATAAATAGTGACCACGGTCAAAGTCTGTTAGTGCTTGGCCTGTGGGGAGGCTGGTACCTAAGTCTGTTAGTGCCTGGCCTGTGGGAGTCTGGTACATAAGTCTGTTAGTGCCTGGCCTGTAGGGAGGCTGGTACCTAAGTCTGTTAGTGCCTGGCCTGTAGGGAGGCTGGTACCTAAGTATGTTAGTGCCTGGCCTGTAGGGAGGCTGGTACCTAAGTCTGTTAGTGCCTGGCCTGTAGGGAGGCTGGTACCTAAGTCTGTTAGTGCCTGGCCTGTAGGGAGGCTGGTACCTAAGTCTGTTAGTGCCTGGCCTGTGGGGAGGCTGGTACCTAAGTATGTTAGTGCCTGGCCTGTGGGGAGGGAGGCTGGTACCTGCCATCAAGATCTTGAGGCATTGTCCAGGATTGCTTATGAAATAATACAGTAACACAATTCAACATATCATATGAAAATAAAAATACACAGGAAATTTAATATACATATAGACTTACAGCATGTATTTGCGAGAAATATTCGTTTTTTATCTCTCTGCGTGACTCGCTTGATTATGGCCAGAAGCATGTGGTTTTTTCGGACGCACGTGTCAGGCATATGATGCATAGTGCGCTTGATGCCTTCACGTGCCTGTTCGCTGCTGTAAGGAGGCTTTGCCAATTTGGAACTGATCAAACTGTACTACTCTCTCATAAACAAAAAATGTATCTCTTTCCAAGTTTGCCCACTTGATATTTAACCATAGTAAAGATGATAACAATTCCAATAACAATTTCATGGCAATACAAAAAATTGATAGAGGAGAGAGGATATAATTTTGTTTAACGGTGACTTCCACAAAAGGGGCTATATGTAAAAAGAAATATAATGTCGCTGTTCTGTCAGAACCTTGGATGTTTTTCCGGCCATTCATCATGTATAAAGTAAAACTGCCCAACAGTTATGCATAGTAAGTGTTGCGTTATGCATGTTCAGGGGCAAAATCACTTACAAGGTTTTGATATGTGTTGTTGGCCCTTGAATATGTTTAGAGCAGACTGCCAAAAGATTATACATCGGAAGTATTACTTTATACATGCTGAAGGGCTGGATGGAAGCAGAATATTTTGGAACCATCAGTGATGAGATACATCTTTAGCAGAGAGAGAGAGAGAGAGAAAGGGCCAGCATGCATCAGACTTGTTATCGGATATAGATGGATGGATTAATAAGTAAAAAGGTTAAAAAGCTATGTTTAACACCATGCAGCTATTGGTTTTACCATACAAAACAGATATTTCAGAAACCTTTCCCAACTTTCAAATTTGATGTCAAGAAAGATAATGATGATGACAATACTCAGTGGCGGTACAAGCATCAAAATGTTTTGGGGGAAACCGAGGCAAGAAACAAATTGGGGTTTGGGGGAACATGCGCAAAGCGCCCAAACATACTTGGCTTTAAATGTAAAAATTGCCTGACATTTAGCTTAATTTGGTCTGACTTAGACATTTTAGACCACTTTTAAGCTTATTTTGACATCAAAATACAACATTGTTTATTGTTTGGGAGACAAAATAGCGTGGGCTTGAGCTGAAAAAATTGAACAAAAAATGCCAAATACCCCCAGATTGCACAGTGACCACGATCAAAGTCTGTTTGTGCCTGGCCTGTGGGGAGGCTGGTACCTGTCATCAGGCCTCAAAATAAGAAATTAAGAGAGGGCATGCAATTTAAGGCAATTTGAAAGGGGCACCAACCAACTTTCTCCAAGGCAATTATGTACTTTTGAATGGAGTGAAAATACCCAGAAATTGAGGGCATCAAGGCAACTAGGTGGGGCATCGAAGGCAATTGCCTTTGATGCCTTTGATTAATTTGAGCCCTGCCTGCCATCAAGATCTTGAGGCATTGTCCCGGATTGCTTAAAACATGAAATTATATAGTTACACAATTCAACATATCATATGAAAATAAAAATACACAGGACTTACAGCATGTGTGACTGTTACCAATATACTGCTGTCAGTTGACCAGGATATATGTTGTATGGCTTCAGGACGTCTTCTGTTGCAGAAGGCATGGGCGGGAAACGGTGGGTGATGGTGAAGATCATATACTATTACATCCCCTGGAAAATAAAAATAAATACTAATATGTGAATTTATCAGCTTAGTGAAAAATTAAGCGATCATACTAGGCTTCAATTTGGGTTGAAAAAAAAATGTATTCAATTATCTCTCATCAGGCCTGTGAAAAAGTCCTATTTTTGTACCAATGTACATTTTTTTGTACCAATGTACTTTTTTTTTTACTAATGAACCTTTTTTCGTGTGAAAACGCACCCCCCCCCCCCCACCCCTATTTTCCGAAAACTCCCCCTTTTCCCATTGTGTAAAGCATTTTTCGGGCCATTTTTGACTCAAATATGTCCTACTTGTCCCCCCCCCCCTCAAAATTTTCTGAGGTGACTAAAAGTATTTTTGGGGCAACCTTTTACGATTTATTTTGGTACCACTGTACCTTTTCCAAAAAATCCGCCCTCCCCCTAAAAAAATCCTGCACCCTCACAGGCATGGTGGTGATCTTTCGTTAAAAAATAGGACATTTGTTGAATAAATCTAAAAAACAGCGAAAATCCTGACGAAAATGCCAAAATCAGACTGAAAGTAAAACTAGGATTTCCTATTTAAATAGGAAAATAAGCATGCTTGTCATTGTCAGCAACAATTTAATACAAATTTGAGATATATTACCTCTCATACTTCCAAACGCTATATATCTCTGATTTGGTGATACGGCTGCTGATGATATACCTCGTATAGTTTTGGATAGCTGCAGGGAAGACTTGCTAACAGCCATATGCTAGAAAATGACAAGAAAAAGAAACCAACATCAAAGTAGTGATGGGCCGATCTAAACTGCTCAAAAAGTTTGGAATATTTGTTCAAGCGCAACATTTTCAAATATCATGGAATATGTTCATTAAGTGTTATATAGCCATGTAAAGCTGATGTGTTCATCTATACAATGATCACACCAAATTTGAAGCAACCCCTTGCTCCAGTGATCAGCTACTTGTGTGAGAACATGGGGAGGTCGCAATCTTAAAGTGCTAAAATCAACACTATTTTGTGCTTAAAAATCAATAGATCATCACACAACACTGTTGTGGTCAATGTAACACTTCATTGAACAGACGACAAAGATGTTCTTTTGAGCACAAAACAGTGTTGATTTTGGCACATTCAGATTGTGACCTCCCCATGTTCTCGAACAAGTAGCTGAGCACTGGAGCAAGGGATTCCTTCAAATTTGGTATCATTGTAAAGATAAACACATCAGCTTTACATGGATATTTAACACTCAATGAACATATTCCGCGATATATTTGAAAATGTTGTGCTTGAAAAAATATTCCAAATTCTTTTTTGAGCAGTTTAGATCAGAAGTTCTGGATCTGCCAGATATTGGACCAGTTCAGATCGGCAAATATCCCCTCACACACCACCAATCCAACATCTTTAGACTACACTATTGACTATGTGTGACCCGTCACATCAAAATGGACATGTTGGAAGCCCGAGTCAAATCTGAGTTATTGGTATGACTTGAAAGAGCAGATTTTAAGATTTGAAATGACACCATGTTGAAGGTAATCGGACTTTGTAATTACAAGATATGATTTGAAGAAGCTTTTTTTTCTATTATTTTCTTTATATTTCACCAAATATATTGGCCTCTATCTCAAAACTGTTTCTGCCGACAACATGTCCTTTATGACGCGACTGGTCACATATATTCCGGCCTGAACAATGTCAGAAACGATGAGTCATGCATTTTAACTGCTAGTGGTTAGTAAAGGATGCATTGAAAACGGGCTTAAAAAATGAATGCATAATGGGGAATAATCATAACAACAGAGTTATTACAGGGGTAAAGTAAAATTCCTGAAAATCAATTGACCAAATGTGAACGTTACGCAGCGAACACGGCTGAGCGCTTGCGCACCGTATCACCTCCTAATTTTTTGTTTTTTCCTTTTTTTTTTGCTGAAGTATCATCAGTTCTGGAAACGTTATTTGTTTGTTTTTCCAGGGTTTTGTTATGGCCTAATTTCCGGAAGTATTTACATCTCTGTAACAAGTGTCGTCCCTACCTTCCAATATTCTTTCTCCATATCTCTGTAAGCTCTATAAGCTGGAAGTAGTTTCTTTCTCGGTGTCAGATCGTTGGGTAACACATGAAGAAAATCTAGTCGTTCTACATCAGAATGCTGGTATAGTCTGCAACAGATACACACATTGAAGCATTAACCCTAACACCACTACATCATACAAAATCATACGACCAGCAGCACATATTTGGGCACACACACTAGGTAACGGGGGTGCGTCATATGGTCCAGCAGAATCAACCAATGGTGAGTCACAAAATTGACTAATGGTGCGTTCATACTCGCGTCGTTGCGTATCTGTCGACGTTGACGGACAAAAGTTGACATTGCTTCAACTCACGCACCGATGTCCGTCGACGTTGGCCGATGCACAACTACGTGAGTATGAACGCACCTTTAGGGTGCGTATGTTGTATGACAAAGGTCCGTCACTTTTTTGACACAGGGTGTGTCATGGTAAATGAGAAGTTGACGCACCTCGGTAAAATGACGCACCATTCCCGGGGGTCGTATAGTGCGTCTTACAACCAGTACTATAACCAATTATATACACATTACTCTACACACGTAATTAGTTAGGTAATTTTTTTAATGAGTGCTTAGGCGATCAAAAACACCTCCTTTCCACAGGCAAACGGACCTCTCAGGTAGGATTCGTCGATCGGTTGGGAATTTTGTTCATTTGGTTGGGGGTCTTCAAAATTGTGTGAACATTTTGATGAATTTCAACAATTTTTTAACAAAATTGTAAATACAATATGTGACCAGTCGCGTCTAAAAGGACATGTTGTCGGCAAACCTAGTTTTGAGATAGAGGCCAATATATTTGGTGAAATATATAGAAAATAATCGAACAACTTTGGCTTCTTCAAATCATATCTTTTGATTAAAGTCCGTTTACCTTCAACATAGTATCATTTCAAGGCTTTAATTATGCCCTTTCAAGTGATACCAATAACTCAGATTTGACTCGGGCCACCAACATGTCCATTTCGACGTGACGGATCACATATAACTTACAAACTAATAGCTGAATCAGATTTTCCTATTATGGTGCCTTGAGTTGACTGCAATCTTTGTGTATGGTTCCATATGTGTTGCTTTGGTGTATGGTCTCTGTTTCTGCACAGTCTATGGTATGTAGCTGTGATCATATCGTAAGCTGGGTCTTGTGGATTTCTACCCTCCAGTCTCCCCGTTGTCACATGCTAGGAAGAAAGTGATGAAATAATGTTTACAGATATTTACAAAATTCAATTGAAGATGGCCTCTATTTCTATATATATACAGTTTTCAAACCAAGGTAAATTACCGGGTTATAACTATGCTCTTTTATTTTTACTTGTTAGGAGCTATAGTTTTGGAGTTAAAACTCCAAAACTATAGCTCTTAAGTAAAAATATTAAATTATAAATTTGTTACAAAATTTCTTCTCATTAATAAAAGACATTGTTGGTGAAGAACGGTACACACAAAAAAGAAGAAAAAAAGTGCTGTTTTATTTACGCACTTAGATTTTGAACATGCATGATGTTCTTGGATTTTGAACACGGAAGATAGTGTGGCAGGTATGTGTATGGGTTGCATTAATCAATTGAAGCATCCCAAATCCTCATCTTGCTCGACCGGTGAGTTGTCACTTTAGGCTGCTGTAGAAGAAATAAATGCTAAAAAGAAAAATGGATTTTGTTTTGGTTTTGGACTCAAAAATGTGTTTAAGGCATATTATGGGATCTTCTCAAGGGGGCGCCCTCTATTCATTATTTATTTTAGAAAGTAGGTTAGTAAGTTGCAGATTTACATTTCTGATCATAAATCATGAATATATTCTGAGTTATAGAGCGATATAATTCCTAATTATCTCAAAATCATGGTTTAAAGATTGATTGCTCAGGCGATTTAGACTGAGAGAATTTCTAATGGAATTTCATGGGGTTCAAGGCTGTAAGCAGCATTCAAATTAAGCGGTAATCCGGGCATATCCGGGTTTTTACGCCCAAAACATATCAAATCCTATGCGCTCCAATTCAATGCATTGTTCATGAATCATGAATACCGAATTAAAATGTCTATGGAGCGGTCTCATAAAAACATGGTATATTTTACCTTTTGGATCCTAGAATTAAAAATATAAAATTGATCATCTATGCAAACGAGCTCATGTAAGAAGAAGTCATACTCTATATAATAGTGCTTAAAAAAACCTTCTCCGACACATACAACCTACGTGGATTTTCAGCTGAATAACCCAGTTTTTGCCTAAATCTGGTTAAATCTCTGCAGAGCACGGGCCGTTTCAGACTAAAGTTTATTTTTAGACCGCTATATTTACGGTATGAGCTATGTTATGGAAAGTAAGTCATTGAGCCTGAAAATCTAGGCTTTCATATGATGCTTAAATTATTGTGATCGGACAAGGGTAAGGCCCGTGGATTAGATGAGCTTATAAAAAAAAGACCAATCAATGATTTTGTTTTGGTCAGAATCAAAAACCATTTCGTTATAGCAATAGGGAGGGTTATTGAAACATCACAATCGGGGGTTCTTCCCTTATGAAAATCGCAACCAATTCTGCAACCTTGCGCAACTTTGCGCAACCTTAAATGTGGAAAAATACAACCTTGCGCAACCTTGCGCAAGGTTAAATTTGGAACATTACAACCTTGCGCAAGGTTAAATTTGGAACATTACAACCTTGCGCAAGGTTAAATTTGGAACATTACAACCTTGCGCAAGGTTAAATTTGGAACATTACAACCTTGCGCAACCTTGCGCAAGGTTAAATTTGGAAAAATACAACCTTGCGCAACCTTGCAATGTCAGTTGGCGGTGTGACCTTAAGTTTGTATCTCAACCAAGCACAAGGTTGCGCAAGCAACTGATTAAATTTGGAACATTACAACCTTGCGCAACCTTGCAGAAACATCTAAAGCTTGCGCAACCTGCCGCAACCAGCTAGTGGTGCAAGGTTGCGCAAGCAACTGGTTAAATTTGGAACATTACAACCTTGCGCAACCTTGCAGAAACATCTAAAGCTTGCGCAACCTGCCGCAACCAGCTAGTGGTGCAAGGTTGCGCAAGGTTGCGCAAGCAACTGGTTAAATTTGGAACATTACAACCTTGCGCAACCTTGCAGAAACATCTAAAGCTTGCGCAACCTGCCGCAACCAGCTAGTGGTGCAAGGTTGCGCAAGCAACTGGTTAAATTTGGAACATTACAACCTTGTGCAACCTTGTAGAAACATCTAAAGCTTGCGCAACCTGCCGCAACCAGCTAGTGGTGCAAGGTTGCGCAAGCAACTGGTTAAATTTGGAACATTATAACCTTGCGCAACCTTGCAGAAACATATAAAGCTTGTGCAACCTGCCGCAACCAGCTAGTGGTGCAAGGTTGCGCAAGCAACTGGTTAAATTTGGAAAAATATATAACCTTGCGCAACCTTGTGCAACCTGTTTGCAACCAGCTAGCAACCACCAAAAACGTGCGTCAAAATGAAGTCAAAATTCGGAACCAATACCAAAATAAGCTTATATGTTTAAACTTACTATTCTTCAGCATTTTTATCTGCAACATCAGTTTCCTTCAAAGATTAGAATATGATTCACAACTTGTTTTTCTAGCATACCTCATTTTCATTATGAAATTGATTACAAAGTATAGGTACAATTAATCATCAAAGTCACTACAATTTTAGTAAAGGTTACAATGACAGCAATGTTTATTTCACATGTTTGACCTTTTGACCTGACCTTTGAACATAAGAAGAAACCTTGCGCAACCAGTTTGGTGTTTCTGAAGAGGTTGCGGGAGCTTGCGCAACCAGTTTGGTACTTCTGAGAAGGTTGCGCAACCATCCGCAACCAGTTTGGTTCTTCTGAACTGGTTGCAGGAGCTTGCGCAACCAGTTTGGGAATTCTGAGAAGGTTGCGCAACCATCCGCAACCAGTTTGGTTCTTCTGAACTGGTTGTAGGAGCTTGCGCAACCTGTTTGGGAATTCTGAGAAGGTTGCGCAACCTTGCAGCAACCATCCGCAACCTTGCGCAACCAGTTTGGTTTGTCTGAGAAGGTTGCGCAACCTTGCAGCAATCATCCACAACCTTGCGCAACCTTGCGACAGACGTCTGCAACCTTGCGACAACCTTGCGCAACCTGGTACCACCTTGCTGCATCCAAATTTTGGTGATTGCATTTTCGTAAGGGTTTTCCTCTTTATTTTAAGTACTGCATTCACAGAAGACACGAAGCATCGGTCGAAAAGACTCATGCCACTGTTTCAAAAGTGTATGTCTAAATAAATAAACAAACAAATTGTATTACCTATTTATTGTTGATACGGCCGTAGTTGTCCCCCATGTAGAATAATGGTACAGTCCAAAATCGCCACACAGTTCTCGTAGCGGTGTTTGTTTAAGGTTATCAAGTGATCAATATGTATTGCATGTATTGACTGTGCGTAAAGGCTAGTTTTAATAGGAGCGCTTTAGCACCAAAAGAATTTGATATGCTGCCGTCAGAAAACAAAAAATTCAAAGCAGGTTTTCTAACAGACCCCTATGTATAAAAGTTCGGAAAGATTTCTGAAAAATTGGTTTTGTGTTTTATTTTTTTAATTTTTTTTATTAATTTTTTTATTTTTCCTCCCTCAACATAATAACACATATTTAGGGTCGGCGATGTATTAAGGGTCGGTCGGGTTAGGCCAATGAAACGTCTTCTTTTTTTTAGACCTGATTGTGTACCTCTGCTGTGTGTAGAGCTATCCTCTCAGCCAGATATCGAGTACACTGCTCCACATTAATCCATTCTTCTGCTATTTCACCAATAAGCTGACCGGTCGCCTGTAATATCAGATCTTCTGTCATCAGCTTTATGATCTTCTCTTTGTTCGAAAATCGTTGCTGATAGTCCAGAACTTTCTCTCCAGCATCCATTAAAAGCCTGAGAGGGAGGAGGAAAAGACAGGATTGGTAAACAATGCATTATACCCACAGAGGGGGGGGGGGGGTATTTTCCCCTGCCAGAAGACCTATCCCCTCCCCTGATGCCCCCTCCTAAATGAAAAGACACACTCATGCTGCCCCCCCCCCCCCTCCCCCAATTGAAGACCCAAAATTTAGAATGAATTCATACTCTCAAACTGTATCCCTAAAGGTATACATGTTCAATGAATGGATGGGGGTTCTTTTAAGGGTGGGTCCAGGTCCTGGCAGGGACCTCTGTTTGGATGGTAATTTCAAAACAGATTAAATACGTTGTTTCTTAGGGGCCTTAGTAAAATAGCGAACTATTATTTCAAATATGCAATTAAACTACTTACGAGATAGGTAAAAATATAAACACTACATGTTGCATCTACCTATAGATAACGACAGTATGAAAATAGATCAAATCTACTTTAAAATCATGGTTCAAAGAGTGAATATAAACTGTCAGGTCTGTGCGACAACTTATTTTTCACGCTAAATTCACTCTAAAACCATAATTTTGAAGTAATTAAGAATCCTATCACTCTGTAACTCAAAATATATTTCTTATATATGATCAGAAATGTAAATCTGCAAGAAAACCCATTTTCTAAAAAAAAATCATGAATAGAGGGCGCCCCTGGAAAATATAACATAATATTCCTCCACGCGAAAAAAAATATCGCCCCCAGGGAGAGGGGGTTCTTACCTGGTGTCCAGTGATTCTTTGCCATGTAATTCCACACAATCATGAGCTTTATCCACCACGGATTCTACCAAACTAGTAACTATTTCCCGCACCATAAAATAGTTGTCCAGATTCCAAGCTTGATATGACAGTACACACTGGTGGAGGTCTTCTGGTTCACTCTTGTATTTCAACAATTGAGACCTCAATTTTTCTAGGTTTTCCACCATTTCAGGAATTTGCTGCGAGGTTTTCTCAACATAACTCTCCACGTTGGCAGGTCCCAGGGTATCGCTGTGATTCTTGTTGATGTCGTTACCTCTTGTATCTATAGGATCTAAAAGAGATAGAAATTGCATAGTTTCCATTAATGCAGGCATCAACTTGAATCTTGAACCTACCCTCCCCTCCTCAAGCCTTCACCTGTATTCACCTTCCTTCGGGAAAAAATAGGTCAAGATTAGGTCTTTCCTGCCATTTTTTTGGATGATGATTCACCTCAGTGCACTCTGATCGTTCTATAGTAATATATTTGAAATATCGGTGAAGATTCACCATAGATTCACCTTTCCAAAATATAAATCAGTTCAAGATTAGGCGTCTAATCTTTGACTAACATTGAGGAGGGTAAGTTCAACATGCACACTGACACCTGCATAAATGAACAATAACTATTATTCTCCTGGTACCACTCCCCCCCCCCCCCCCCCTCCTTCCCCCAACATCATAGCATATCACCTCAAATCTATATAGTTTAATCAGTTCCAAATTGGCGGGAAATATTCGGTTTTTACCTCTTCACGCGCAAAAGTAATCCAAGCGGACACACGCGTTTATGGCCACACTCACACGGTGTTGGCCACATGAACACGTCACCAAATGATGCACAGTTGGTCCGTTGCCTTTGATGCACAGTTGGTGCGTTGCCTTGACGCGTGCCCACGTCATTCTGTATTAATCCGCTGCTGTAAGGCGGCTTCACCAATTTGGAGCTGATCAAACTATAGCTAAATAAATTCAGTTGTAAATGGTATCACTCAGCAATGTGTGGATTTATCCATTCACATTCCAAATCATCAAACACAATGACAGAACGGCAGTATATCTTCATGGATGCGTGCGAGCATGGTGCGCAAAGTCTGAACCGAGAGGAAAAACTCTCTGGAGGTCATTTTGACTCAATCTGATTGAGTGATTGACCTACCTAGGACTTTGTAAGGAGATGGCATCCTGCATTTTTCCTTTGCCTGTTTCAATCTGATTTGCTCCTCTTCAAGTCTTTGTCTTTGTTTGTGGAGATCCTCTATGCGCTGTTGTGTCCATACCTGGTCCTGGAGATCAAGGAGATAATGGAAACAAGATGCAAATCAAATTAGGACAAAAACAAAACTTGTTGTGTTGTGCTTTCCGACTGACGAAATCTTTTTTTGATACCTTTTATCAGAGTGTAGTTGTGACAACACAACAACGGAAGTCAGAAAATATCAGGAAAATCATTTATTGTTCAGTAAAATGTTAAATCTGATCATATTTTTAATAACTTAATGCTGAAACCAACCTGAAACCGCCAATATTTTACCCTATACATATAAATTTGACCTACGGTATTCTGAAGTATTAATCCTCCCTTGAGTGGTGCCTGGGGAAATGAAATGGGTGGTGTTTTGCACAATAATTAATGCACACTGCACAACCTAGTTTGTTTTAGATCAAAAAACAAAAGTTTGTCCCAGGAGACCGTGTGCGTAGCTTTTAAAGTGCACATTTTACTGCATAACTTTTATTTGTCCATTTGTTTCTTGACATTTTGAAAATGATGGTGTGTGGTGTGAGCCAAGTTGTGACTGTATGGAATGTTTTTTTCCAATATTAACCCTTGGAACTCGAAAAGTCGGAAATCCCGCTTCCCCGTGAAAGTGATACAACCCAAAATAACCCTACATTTTTTTGTACATTATATACCCCCAGGAAATAACTCAGGGTGGGGGTGCTGATGGTAAAGATAATTTGGGGTTCAAAGGGTTAAAACAGTTTTTTAAATTCAAGAATGTGTCTTCAAATTTTAATTTCACATATCAGCTGAATTTGATTTTGCTTCACAGACAGCCTCTGATGTAATAAAAAATTCAAAAGCTATCATATTTCGCATAACATTTACTAAAATAAAAGAAAATTGCATTTCGCATACTTTAAAAGCCAATATTTCGCGTAAAGATATTTTTCGCGCATTTTGATCTCAAAGACATTTCGCAAAATGTTTTTTTCGCAGGCAACCTTCTGGATGCAATGCATGAATGTTGAAAACAATATTTTCATGTGTTAAAGTTTTTGTGTTATAATTTTTGCGGAAAAATATTAAAAATCAACAAGGTGGTTCTCAAATGGCACGTCTCGATCGTTTGTACGATAGTATCTGATAACATGGTAGTTATGAGTTGATCGGTATATTTTTAACAGCATGTACATGTAGATAGTAGCCCCGCTACACAGGGCCAAATGCTCCCCTAGTCACAACATTTTCCCCCAGTCAGCTTAAGCCCCATCATTTTTTACATAAAAAGCCAACATTTCTGTGCATTTTTTCTTGCCCCCCCCCCCCCAAAAAAAAAAACCGCAGATAAAAAGGTGTTGTTTTTTCCTACCACATTGTAGGCACATCCTATGGGTATGAAAATGGCAATTTCAGGGAATGAGAGTGTATTTTCAATACCTTCAGTCCACAATAAGGGCAGTTTGAGCCAATGATCACCTTTATTGTGGTAAAAATAGCCAAAATGTATCTGTTTCATTCTGAAAGATTAGTTCTTCATCTATCCACATCATGTATTCCTGTTAACCCTTTGAAAACTACATTGAGATTGGTCAGGAAAATGGATACATCATGATTTACCCCAATTAGAGACATTGTTTAATAGAATCATTGTATATATCCCTGATAAAGATTGTAGTGTAATATTTTAGAAGTAATATTTTAATTGGGTTATTCAAATGAGGCCAAAAAAAAGAAGAGTTGTGTTGCCCTCAGCGACCGACCCTAACATCGCAAAAATTAGAGTCCCTTTTCTTTTCTTTCTTTTTTCAATCTTTTTTTCACAATTTATTTTAGATTTAAATTTGTCCTTAAAGTGTCTAAATATTACTATTTCTTGCTTGAAATGAATAAGTTAGCTTTACTAAATGTTTTTAGACTATTATCACACTAGAAACATTAGTTAAATTGACATATGGGCCTATACCAATTTTGTCTTGATATAAACCATATATTTTTCAGCCAAAAAATAAATCCAACCGACCGACCCAATTTTCAATTTTTAGCACTTGAGGGCAACACAACATTTTTTTTTTGGCCTGAGTATCTTGCAATTAACCTTTTGTACATGAGTGCCTCCCCCAGCCAGGCATGAGCCATTACATAGGCAATGATAGATCATCATTACCAATGTTTAACATCATCACCATCACCATGGCAAATGCACAATTGCTCTCATTGACATCACATAGCAAAATGTGACATTCACAGAAAGAGCTTTTTCAGTTAGACAAAAATAAATCTGAATATAAAATTTTGATCTATGTAGGTAGCATTTCTAAAGCTTTAAAATAATCCCATGTTTAAATTAGAGACATACATTCAAGAATCATTATTTTTCCTATTATTTTCTTATTTCACCAACTTTATCTCAAAACTGTGTTTACCAACAACATTTCTTTTTGATGTCACTGATCAAAATATGTGATGTGATCAAGCAAAATGAGTCATAAGTCGCAAATATTGATTTTGAGATATAACCAAACAAAGGGTAGAATTTCTTATGTTTTCTATTGTTTGGAAAACCCTTCCATTTGGTCATGTCTTTGGAATTAATTGTCCATTCTATATGGGGTTTTCTGCAAAATGTTGCATTGCAAATGGCTAATACAATCAGGTAGGAAACTAAAAACATGATATTTTTGACTTGAGACTCATTTGGCTTGATCGCATCACATATGATCATTTCTCTTAGTACCTGTTTTCTTTTCACCATTATCTCTTTCACACGATGATTGAATGATTCTCTATCGGCAATCATCTTCGATGCGCCTGTATAGAAGAAAGAAAATATATACTGTAAAACCACTTAATTTCGCAAGGGATTTAATTTCATGAATTTCACGAATGATGTGGATTCACGAAATTAAACATTAAAATTAACAGTAAATTTCCAGATTTGTGAAAATAAATGCCTGCTAAAATAGCAGTAATTTTCAATTCGCGAAATAAAGTAGCCGCAAAAATTATAGTGTGTTATAGTACCAATCAATTATATATGGCTGCAATGCCACAATTCAAATTCAATAGGCAGGATAAAGGTTGCAATTGCAAAACCTATTCATAACCCTAACCCTACTACACATACAGAACCACATGGCTATAGCAACACTTCTAAGCGCGCACTCAAGTTATATCCGATTGTGCACTAAACCCGGGTATATATCAAGGGTTGAGCGCCAGAAGGCCGTAACTCAATTTTTGGGCAAATTGATATTTTGGTACATAAATAATCCATATAACCTAGATTTTCAGAACCATATAAGAGATAACTCATAAACACTCTTAATTTGACTAAAATTAGAGTTATTTCTATAAGTCGATTATCTCAAAATAGCATTTCTTGAGTAACGGCCTTCTGGCACTCAACTTCGATATATACCCGGGTTTAGCCTGGGTAACCAGACCAGTATTCATGGTGTGGTGGTTGTGTGACTCGGCTGTCAACCCAGTGACCCAGGTTAAATTCCTGTGGGCGGCGGACATAATTTGTTGGGTCCCCCCATTTGGCTCCTGTTCTTCTTTCCATCCCCACTGCTGCACTCTTAGGGCATAGACGGTCTATGCTTAGGGTAAGGGTTAATGTATCCATAGACCCGGCCCTGGTAGGGTCCAAAAATCGGAGTAATTTTGTTATACCCTTCACAGAGGTATTCATACTGCATGATTTTTAAGAACGACGCATACTACCGATGGAGGTGTGTTGGGTATAACAGAATTATGCCCAAAAATCAATGTGTTATTTAATCTTTTGAAAAACTAAGTCAAAATGTATTTTTCGAATAAGGGGCAATTGAATATGTTTCCTTGCAATGAGTGCCATCTAGCTCCCCTCCCCATGCCATCAACCTTCCCTCCCCTCCCCATGCTATCAACCTCCCCTCCCAATGACATTGACCTCACCTCCCCATGACATCGACCTCACCTCCCCCATGACATCGACCTCACCTCCCCCCATGACATCGACCCCTCCCCTGGCTACGATACTGCTTATTTGTTTCCATAATTTGAAAAGGTATTCCTAATTACAGTTTCACAATCTTTTTTCTGTTTTTAAAGTTGAAATACCTGAAGGTAAAGGGTCAACAGTCTGGAACTTTGATCCTGCAGAGTTTGATTTCTTTCCCAATAACTGATCATGATGATGATTAGCAAGCTTGCTGGCTGATTGGTGTCTCACCCTCTGCTGCTGTTGGTCTTTGCTCTGGTGCTGCATCACTTTATCTGTTCCATGAGGTCATTATCTCCTACATGATATTGATCAGTTGTATCTGTAATAAATAATTGAATAAAAATAAAAACAATAACCCTTCAGGGGTAGAATTTCGGCGCTAAGATTCGCATAAAATCACTACCGCGTGAATCCAGGTGGATTCGCACACAATTTTTTTTTAAAACTTTTTTTCTTCTTCTAACTCCTAAACAGGACCTTAGATGACTGGTATTTGACCCTTAGTCTACAAACATGCCAAATTTGGAAGTTGTGCAAGCTTATACTAGCCTTATTCTTGATATTATTTTCATTGATTTCGCAATAATCCATGGATTCTCAAAATTGGCGAGAATCCAGGATTCTGGCGAAATTATTCCGCGAGAATCTAGATGGACTCTTGCACTGCAGCGCGAATTTCTAGGCCTGCCCTTACCTTTCACATCACTACAAAACACTATATACACTACTATCGTTTGATAGTTCAAAATTTGGTGACGCCTTCTTACAGCAGCGAGTGAATACAGAAGGTTGTGGGCGCGCATGAAGACAACAAGCGCATTGTGCATCATGTTTGACGCCTGCGTGCGGCCAAAACCATGTGCGTGTTGCTATAATCTTGTGTGTACGCTTGGATTACTTTTGCATGTGAAGTGAAAAAAACAGAATATTTCTTGCCAATTTGGAATTGATTAAACTATAGGCGCTGGTAGCCCTGACATGCTTCCCAGTCTATCAACCCCCGGGGGGATACTCGGATTTGGTTTGGTCGGGGGTGTGCCGCTGGAGATTCAAAACCCCAACCCATTTCTAAGGGTGATTTTGGAAAAATCGGTACCCATTTTTAGGGGTTTTGCTTCATTTTAGACCAAATTTTCGCGAAAATAGACCTAATTTTGGCAAATGTTCACGATAATAGACAAACAGGACCCATGTCTAAGGATTTTTCAGTTGAAAAGCCTACCCATGGCTAAGGATGTCTCATGAAAAAACGACCCACTGGAGCGGCACGTCCCTGTATGCCTTACATATGTGAGTACCCCCCCCCCCCCCCCCCCCCCCCCCGGGTATCAACCCAAGGTTCCCTGAGCTGGCACAGACAAACTTTACCCCATAATTGGGGTTGGTGGACATGCCTCCTCCCTATTTTAACAAAATAACATGTATATCATTGCTCATCCTTTTTCTCTTGAGCAGATAGACAGAACGTCATCCGTAGCACAAATCTGAATCACTATAGTTTAATCAGTTCCAAATTGGCAAAAATTGTGAGGCTAATATTTATCTGTGAGCCCAAATGGAATACATACTTGCCCACTGCTTTTGATGCCTAAACACACATTTTAACCAATAAATATGCGCAACGACAAGAATTCCTTTTGCAAACAGTCAAATACAAGCCTCACAATTCGCGCCAATTTGGAAGCGATTAAACAGTATCTAATGCCAACACCACATTTGCCTTTCCTATCTCTGTAACAAGGTAAAATGGGATCCTATTCCACTCAGTTCAGTTCTGTAGCCCCCCCCCCCCCCCCCCCCCCCTCTTTTTGAGACCCTGGGCGGCACACCCCTACCCCAAAAAAAGTTGAGTGCCCCCCCCCCCCCCCCCCCGGAGTAGCCCCCTTCCAGGTCAATTTTTCTGCTAACTTATCCATGTAACTTTTCAGCAGTTTGTCACAGTTGAAAAATGGTCAAGAGGCCCTACTCTACTAAATAAACATGTCACTCACACCATCACACATCAAATAATTATTTGACCAATAAATTCTTTGACCTACAAATGGCAACAAATACTACAGGTTCAAGTCCAGTCCACAATCTGTGTTTATTTATTTTCATTGTGGACCTACACCTGGCATGATGGGGAAGTCTAAAATAGTGGCTTGGATCGTATTAGGAATTGTTAGCTCGATAGCTGTATACTATGCAACATTACCCGTGCCTGAGGACTTGCCTAGTCCATGGACATTTAGATTGCTGACATTGCAGTTAGACATAGTGAGTATATACACACAATTTTGAGTTTCAAAACATAACGTAAATAGCGGAATGGCCAAATGGTCAATCAAAGGGATACCCTCCCCTCCCCCCTCCAATAGGCCTGTTGAAGTTCATTTATGTACACCTACTGGTGTATTCTGAGTACTGCATTCATTTATAATTCACCTACTTTCTTTGAAACCTTTCAAAATAAAATCCCTTGTGTGCAAACTACCATTTGGCTGAACCAGAATTGCACACCTTAACCAAAAAATACCACCACCACCCACCACCACCCATTTATTTATTTTCCTCTCTTTTAAAACATGTTCACCATCAAAATATAACATGAGCTCAATTTGTGTTTGATCTACAGGCAACAACGATCTATCTGCGACTCCTGCCATTACGCATGCGAGCCACAGTAAATAAGTTACCCGGTCTAATGGATCATCCCTCTATAAATAAAACCGAATCAGACGCTGATGGAATCCCTGTCATCATTTATCAACCTAAATTATTATCAGCATCGCCGCAACAAGAGTTGTTGCCGGCTATCATTTATGTACATGGGGGAGCTTGGACCATGGGCAGTGTTTGTAAGTTGTAAACAATAATTAGTGAGAGAATAATATATATTATTAGGAAGGAGTATATTACAGAGAAGCAAGCCCTTGTGGCTTTTACCATGCCCCCCCCCCCCCAAAAAAAAAAAAAAAAATTAAAAATCAATTTGGTTAATAAGATTAGACAAAATTTGACAGTTTTAGCATAAAATGGCTTTATTTTTTGTGCGCTTTGTGCGGATTTTCTTACCAAATTAGGTTAAAGGTAGATGTTCCGATTTTCAACTTGAAGTTTTCTATTCTACATGAAAGGTCATCCTTAAAAAAGTCGTGTTCCAAAGTTTGAGTTGCATAGCTCTAATGGTTCTTATTTTAGACGCACAAGATGCTGTGAACTGTACCCATTGAGTAGTACACAAACTTTATCGGTGGTTACCACCATTCGCGGTAATTCGACGTTATTTCATCGATTTCTCCGTAATTATACCAATTTAGGCCGTCAAATTTCAGTATGATGATGAGAAAAATACGAGCTTTCATATGATATGAAAATCTCCGTATGTTTGAAATAATTCTGTGTTACGAAAATGTGATCGGGTCATCTACCTTTAAACTACATCAAATTTGATAATTTTAGCATAAAACAGCTAAAATGTGCGCGCATTTTCATCAGACCAAATTATTTAGGAGAAGACCAAATTAGTTAGAACTAGTAGACCAAATTTGAACACTTTTGCGTAAAATGGCAAATAATGTGTTAGCGTCAGCGCAATGCTGATTTATTTATTTACTCATCCTTTTTTTATTATTGATGAATTTGGTTTTCATTATATTTATTTTTATATTTATATATTATTTATATCCCCATCCTATTAATCGATTGTCTGGTCATTTCCTGTGGCTTTTGTGTTTATACTCTTGACCTTAGTCAGTGGCAACTTGGATATGGGCAATTCCAAGCAAATGTCAACCAAATAGCCAAAATTTCAAATGTGCATCCAAAGTTTAATTCTATGCCTATAATGTAGGCAAGAGTCCAAAGTTCAGGAATTTTTAGTTTGTTTAGAGATACTATGTTTTTTGATGTATAAACTAGCTAATTAGCATAAATTTGCATAATTGCAGCTTACAAAATCAGTGAAAAGGCTTGTTTTTATTTATTCCATATCTTTTAGACACATAGGTATGATGTTTAAATAAATGTCAGGCACAATAGTAGTACTGATGGGAAAGTTTTGATATAAATTTAATTTTGATCAACGGCCGATTAGCCTCGTTAATCCAGGTAATTAGTATGCATTGCATTTAGTATGCATTGCATAATCTCATGTCATTCCGCAACGCAAAAGTACAATTTTTTGGGATAGGGGCAATTCCACGCGTTGCGGAATGACATTTACACACAAAAATCCACTTTCTTTTGGGTGTAAAACCCAGAGATTTGTAGTTACTCTCCATTTTACAACTTTATTTGATAATAGCGATTGATACTCAAAAAATAAACCTAGGGAAAAAATAAGACTGCGCTTCCAAGTATCCTAATTTGCATATGCAAATTTGCGTTGCGGAATGACGCAGACGATTGGTGTTTTTTTTACATGTTTACACAAAGTGAAAACTCTGTGAACTTTTTGAGTGTATCATTATTAAAGTTACTTTTTAGAAGGTTTGAAGTGTTAGCTAACTGACAATAAGCATTTTCATAAAACTTAATCATCAGCTAGGATGTCTAGTAGGTCATCAAAAAATAAAAGTAGGTGTTGCGGAATGACAGTGTGAATTTGTGTGCAAAACTCCATAGAGAAAAGAAAAAACATGTTTTTATGCTTTAATATGCATAAAAAATAAAAGAAAGAGTAATCAGTGGCATTTCATATGTTACAAATTCGTGAATACAAGTAACCCAACTATTTTCACATTGAAATCATCATTTACAGGTAAAGTAGCCATGATTTTGTGATTTAGTTGCCGATTTCAACAGCTTGCACATCAAAGTTGCCTAATTCAGCAAATTATGAGTTTTCATCAATTTTGAAACTTTTTTAGAAGTTTAGAGTCCATATTTGAATGAATTATCATAAATAAGGATGATCTTATACTAAGTACACAAAAATATCACAATTTGCTCAATAAATTGCCTAAATATAGGGATTAATACCTTTGTCATTCCGCACCGTCATTCCGCAACACGTCATTCCGCAACGCTCGTTAGGGCTATTAATTAACAGAATTTTCCACAAAAAAATAGGTCATTGTGAAGTATGTCAATTGTGTGCAGAGAAAAAATAGTTAAATGAAAATAGGGTACATTTTTTTTCTTGCTATCCTAAAAAATTGTACTTTTGCGTTGCGGAATGACATGAGATTATGCAATGCATACTAATTACCTGGATTAACGAGGCTAATTGGCCGTTGATCAAAATTAAATTTATATCAAAACTTTTCCCATCAGTACTACTATTGTGCCTGACATTTATTTAAACATCATACCTATGTGTCTATAAGATATGGAATAAATAAAAACTAGAGCGGTTCTCGGGTTTCGCGGTTTTCGAGTTTCGCGGTTGATGGGGTTTAGCAGTGTCAGATTTAGTGGTTATCAATAGGGCGGTTATTGACATTGTATTGGTTTTAACATGATATGTTAGGATCTGACCAGAACCATGGAGGACGGGCGGAGAGTGATGGTATGAAAATGAAATGATTATGAAGTGGTTTGGATTTATTGTGTGGGAGATAATATGTGACCCGTCACATCAAAATGGACATGTTGGAGGCCCGAGTCAAATTTGAGTTATTTGTATGACTTGAAAGAGCACATTTTAAGCTTTGAAATGTCACCATGTTGAAGGTAATCGGACTTTGTAATCACAAAATATGATTTGAAGAAGAATATTTATTTCTATTATTTTCTTTATATTTCACCAAATGTATTGGCCTCTATCTCAGAAAAGTGTTTGCCGACAACATGTCCTTTTTGACGCGACTGGTCACATATTTGAAACCCGTTTGTTTGTTCTAAAGGGTTTGCTTTGTATTTGATTCAACCATAAGAATGAATTGCTGACAGAGCTGTCGTTGGTGTTTGATGTGGCCTGTAGAGTGTATTCAGGTGTGAAGGTAAAAAGTTTGATTTGATTAATGTACTTTCCGGTTGCAACCTTGGCCCTGTGGGACCTAGGACTTAGCGGGGACCATGCGGGCAAGAAAAATGTTGCCTTTCTACGCAGGGACAAGAGTCAGTACTCATAAGTGGTATATCATTACGTTTTGTCACCAATACAATTGTAGCATGTAATTTATATAGACATGCTTGTCTATTAATTAGCAAGAGTTGAAATGCAAATTCCATTTAAATGGAATGGGGCTGGTGAAAGTTTGAGTGAAGTGAACATTTGTACACAAAATGCACAATATACAAAGAAGAATAGACAGAAACAGTAATGTAATAATCTTTACATAAACAGTTTATTAAGATGAACATGGGTCCTTCCACGAAGTTGCGTACACAAAGTGTGACATGATAGTCAAATTTGAAAGTTGCCTGATTGAATTCCAAAACATCATTTTGAACTTCCTAATGTATGCATAATGTTAAAACAAAATAAACAAACAATCCTCACAAACACGAGGGCCGAGGGGCTATCTTATTCGTTACGCCATCACCAACGAGAGATGAACGAAACTGATTAGAGCATGCGCATTGTGTTCTCTCAACATCGATCAGCTGATCGCCCGGCGGCATATGATATTATTGTTTACATCGTAAAACAAGGCATTACACACATGCGCTTTTTGAACGGAATAGCCGCGATTGATTAAAGTTAATAATTTTGTAAATTCGTCTTTGTATACCGACAGTGCAGTCCAGGCAAACGCTAATTGAAAACTTGGCTTAAAATTTCTTTAAACTGAATAAAGAGGCAATTTAAAAAAGCTTTGCGGTAAAATGGATTTTGCTTTCGATTGACAGCGAATACGCATAATGCGGCAGTCTCGCGATGTATTGAATGACTGAGATTAGTTTTCGTAGTTGATTGAAAACAGATATTTCGCCCGTAATTTGATCAGCATGGATATCAACATAATGTAATCTTAACTCTAGTGTGATTATTTATTTTTGTCAAAGATTCGATCATTCATCTTTATTTACTTGTTTTGTTACTGCCATTCACTTGCACTTTACAGTTTCATTCATTGTTGCATTTTGTTGTTTTATCACCTTTTTAGTTACCTGTGAGATCAATTTGACGACAACAATTATATATAATATTATATTCGCATAGAAATCATAAGGTTTATTTTAATTTGCCTGACCGCCAAATGTCGAAATTTGGAAAATGGACCCAAATATCATTATATGATTTTTATTTATTTTTTAAATATGTATGACTATGAGATCCATGATACAAAAAAATCAAGCCGCAATAATTTGGCGACAAAAAAGTCATTCTCATAGAATTTTTTTAATTTTTTAAATTCTAAAATATCAAAATTTGACAAATTAGCCCAAATACCATTATTTGGTTAAATAATTCAATTTTGTCTGGGTACGTATGAGATCGATGATGCAAAAAAGTCAAGCCGCAATCAATTTGGTGACAAAAAAAAGTAATTCGCATAGAAATCATAATTATTTTTTTATATTCTAGGCTATACCGACAAATATCAAAATTTGACAAATTAGCCAAAATACCATTATTTGGTTAAATAATTCAATTTTGTTTGGGTACGTATGAGATCAATGATACAAAAAAGTTAAGCTGCAATCAATTTGACGACAAAAAAGTAATTCGCATAGAAATCAAAACATTTTTTTTTTAAATTCTAGGCTTGACCGACAAATATCAAAATTTGACAAATTAGCCCAAATACCATTATTTGGTTAAATAATTCAATTTTGTTTGGGTACGTATGAGATCGATGATACAAAAAGTCAAGTCGCAATCAATTTGACGACAAAAAAGTTGTTCGCATAGAAATCATAACTTTTTTTTTTAATTCTAGACTCGACTGACAAATATCATAATTTGAAAAATTAGCCCAAATACCATTATTTGGTTAAATAATTCAAACATTTTTTGGTACGTATGAGATCGATGATACAAAAAAGTCAAGACGCAATCAATTTGACCACAAAAAAGTAATTCGCATAGAAATTATAACAATTTTTTTTTCAATTCTAGGCTTGACCGACAAATATCAAAATTTGAAAAAAATTAGCACAAATACCATTATTTGGTTAAATAATTCAATTTTTTTTGGTACATATGAGATCGATGATGCAAAAAAGTCAAGCCGCAATCAATTCGGCAACAAAAAAGTCATTCGCATAGAAATCATAATTATTATTTTTTAAATTCTAGGCTTGACCGACAAATATCAAAATGTGAAAAATTAGCCTAAATACCATTATTTGGTTAAGTAATTCAATTTTTGGGGGTACATATGAGATCGATGATACAAAAAACTCAAGCCACAATCAATTTGGCGACAAAAAAGTCATTCGCATAGATTTTTTTTTTTAATTCTAGGCTTGACCGACAAATATCAAAATTTGAAAAATTAGCCCAAATACCATTATTTGGTTAAATAATTCAATTTTGTTTGGGTACATATGAGATCGATGATACAAAAGAGTCAAGTCGCAATCAATTTGACGACAAAAAAAGTTGTTTGCATAGAAATCATAGGCTTAATGATTTATTTTTTTTAATTCTAGGCTTGACCGACAAATATCAAAATTTGAAAAAATAGCCCAAATACCATTATTTGGTTAAATAATTCTTTTTTTTTGGTACATATGAGATCGATGATACAAAAGAGTCAAGTCGCAATCAATTTGACGACAAAAAAGTTGTTTGCATAGAAATCATAGGCTTAATGATTTTTTTTTTAATTCTAGGCTTGACCGACAAATATCAAGATTTGAAAAATAGCCCAAATACCATTATTTGGTTAAATAATTCAATTTTTTTGGTACGTATGAGATCAATGACACAAAAAAGTCAAGCCGCAATCAATTCGGCATTAAAAAAGTCATTCGCATAGAAATCATAATTATTATTTTTTAAATTCTAGGCTTGACCGACAAATATCAAAATTTGAAAAATTAGCCCAAATACCATTATTTGGTTAAATAATTCAATTTGTTTGGGTACATATGAGATCGATGATACAAAAGAGTCAAGTCGCAATCAATTTGACGACAAAAAAGTTGTTTGCATAGAAATCATAGGCTTAATGATTTTTTTTTTAATTCTAGGCTTGACCGACAAATATCAAAATTTGAAAAAATAGCCCAAATACCATTATTTGGTTAAATAATTCAATTTTTTTTGGTATGTATTAGATCAATGATACAAAAAGTCAAGCCGCAATCAATTTGACGACAAAAAAGTAATTCGCATAGAAATCATAACATTTTTTTTTTTTTTTTAAATTCTCGGCTTGACCGACAAATATCAAAATTTGACAAATTAGCCCAAATACCATTATTTGGTTAAATAATTCATTTTTTGGGGGTACATATGAGATCGATGATACAAAAAAGTCAAGTCGCAATCAATTTCATGACAAAAATGTCTTTCGTATAGAAATCATGAGCATTTAAAAAAATAAAAATAAGTAGGCCTGAGTCTGACCGACAAATGTCAAAATTTGGAAAATGGACGCAAATATCATTATTAATGTTTGGATAAATAATTCATTTTTTTTAAAGAACCAATCGTTTCTATGTGCGAGTCGATAATATAGATATTTTTTTCAATTAAAAGGTATAGCCTATGCTAGGGTAGTGATGTTCATATCATTGACTACAGAGGGCGACATTTTTTTGAAAATTAGTTGACCAAAATATGTAGAAAACTCCATGTTTACCTAGATGAATACACCGATGTAGTAGGATGTGGCTAGGATGTATTCACTGATGTCTATATAACCCCGCACAAGCAACTAGACATCATGAAAGTAAACCTTTTTTTACCTAAAATGGTTTAAAATGTGCATGATTTGCCCAGTTTTCAGCAATATGAGGCAAACTACTTTTGGTTATAACTTGTTTATTATTCAGCCTGCAGACATGGTTGAACCATCATTTTTTCGACATTCATGAACATGATCGCGCGACTCTGTTTGTTATGTAAACATAAAACAAAAATATGCACGCGCGCATCGATTAGCTCATCACTATCGCCACATCCATGTCGAAGTCATGTATGATACGTGTTCACTATTGTTATGTAAATGTCCACGCTCTTTCCATGTAATGGGCCGAGGCGTGATTCAGTGAAAAGGCATCCAATTGTTACGTAAACATCAAACAATTGATTATCTATACAGCAAAGATTCGCCCTCATACATCAAGTATGGTGACGTAGCAAGTATTACAATGGTATAACTAAAACTGCGACAAGTCGGGGACTCCGTTTGTTATGTAAACATCAAACAAAAATAGCAACGCTCATGTATCCCCGGGAAGGGGGGGGGGTACTCAGATTTGGTTTGGTCGGGGGTGTGCCGCTGGAGATTCAAAGCCCCTACCCATTTCTAAGGGTGATTTTGGATAGACCCATGTCTAAGGATTTTCAGTTGAAAAGCCTACCCATGGCTAAGGATGTCTCATGAAAAAACGACCACTGGAGCGGCACGTCCCCGTATGCCTTACATACGTGAGTACCACCCCCGAGCATGAATCGTTGTATTTTACTAAGAAAAATATGCTTCTCAAGGCAAAAAAATATTTTTACTCCTATGAGGCAGATTAACCCCAACTTTGAACTCGTCCAAGTTATTTGAGATTTGTACGTGCATGCTCACAAAATCTGGAATCCATTGATGGATTAATAAAGACGAAATCGCAAACACAATTTTTTTCTGAGGCAATATCTAGGGGTGGTACCTAGCCTAGAGCGGTGAACAAATGGGAAATTACGTAGACGTTGAGGTCATTACAAAACGAGCTCGTTAGTTTAGATACCATACTCTACAACGCTCACAACTCTTTCCGCTCACACACATGGGTAGTAAACTATGGCACAACAAAATGACGTAGACTACATCCCCCATTTTTTGACGCCCCTATCTGAAATACGGTGATCAACGCTTGCGCTCAGCGACTGAGCGTTACGGAGTATATAAACAATTACGGGTGTTATACGGGGGTACACGAACTAGAATCACCGGCATTTTCTATGATGTGACGATATCGGATACTGGGAATAAATATCTCTATCGTGGGAACATTTTCCATCATGATTGTCCAAATAACCTTTCCCTCGAACTCAGCCGAGGTAAATACTGTACCAATATCGTATCCAAAAATCTTACTCATTCAAGCTGTATTTTTCGAGATATTTCACACACAAACTTTGATTTCAAAATCTTAGGATGCCGGTACCCGTCCTCCAACAAGCCTTTTCACTGATTTTGTAAGCTGCAAATATGCAAATTTATGCTAATTAGCTAGTTTATACATCAAAAAACATAGTATCGCTAAACAAACTAAAAATTCCTGAACTTTGGACTCTTGCCTACATTATAGGCATAGAATTAAACTTTGGATGCACATTTGAAATTTTGGCTATTTGGTTGACATTTGCTTGGAATTGCCCATAGCAAGAAAAAAAATGTACCCTATTTTCATTTAACTATTTTTTCTCTGCACACAATTGACATGCTTCCCAATGATCAAAAAAAAATTGGAAAATTCTGTTAATTATTAGCCCTAACCAGCGTTGTGGAATGACGTGTTGCGGAATGACGGTGCGGAATGACAAAGGTATTAATCCCTATATTTAGGCAATTTATTGAGCAAATTGTGATATTTTTGTGTACTTGGTATAAGATCATCCTTATTTATGATAATTCATTCAAATATGGACTCTAAACTTCTAAAAAAGTTTCAGAATTGATGAAAACTCATAATTTGCTGAATTAGGCAACTTTGATGTGCAAGCTGTTGAATTCGGCTACTTTACCTGTAAATGATAATTTCAATGTGAAAATAGTTGGGTTACTTGTATTCACGAATTTGTAACATATGAAATGCCACTGATTACTCTTTCTTTTATTTCTTATGCATATTAAAGCATAAAAACATGTTTTTTCTTTTCTCTATGGAGTTTTGCACACAAATTCACATTGTCATTCCGCAACGTCATTCCGCAACACCTACTTTTATTTTTTGATGACCTACTAGAAATCCTAGCTGATGATTAGGTTTTATGAAAATGCTTTTGTCAGTTAGCTAACACTTCAAACCTTCTAAAAAGTAACTTCAATAATGATACACTCTAAAAAGTTCACAGAGTTTTCACTTTGTGTAAACATGTAAAAAAAACACCAATCGTCTGCGTCATTCCGCAACGCAAATTTGCATATATGCAAATTAGGATACTTGGAAGCGCAGTCTAATTTTTTCCCTAGGTTTATTTTTTTAGTATCAATCGCTATTATCAAATAAAATTGTAAAATGGGGAGTAACTACAAATCTCTGAGTTTTACACCCAAAAGATAGTGGATTTTTGTGTGTAAATGTCATTCCGCAACGTGTGGAATTGCCCATATGTCCAGTAGGCAACAGTACTGACATTGAGCTATAATAATTTTTATAGTGGGGAACAATTTGTGTAATTCATATAGTTTTTATAATGATAAATTTGCTTTGTCGTATATTTAATGTTCTTTTCCCGCAGATATTTATGACGAGGTGGTCACACACATTGCATCATCATTGGAGAATGTCATTGTTATGTCGGTTGGGTAAAGTTGCATCATAAAAGACATCATATCATTTAGACAAGTCATTCATTATTACAGATAGTATGCCTAACATTCATGCGTGCAAAATAGCCATTGTAAGAATAAGCATCTAGGCCTACCTAGGCTATTGAGATTTGCATGGACAACAGGCAAAACCAGGTTATGTTAGACTATGAACTACAATTTGTGCACAAAAAAGTTAACACACACATCAGTCATCTTAGGGGTCATCCATATTTTTCGCCATTTTCAGTTACGTACAAAGCGTACGTAAGAGGGGGAGGGGGTCGAAATATACCCCAACCGTACGTAACTTAAATGGCGATCTTGAGAGGCGGATTTTTTTTTTTTTAAAGTACAAAATAAAATAAAATTTCGCCATTTATTGCGTACGTAACTCGAGGGGGGAGGGGGTAAAAAGTTACGTACGCTCTGTACGTAAGTGAAAATGGCGATAATTTTGGACGACCCCTTACATTTGTTATGTCAAAAACATGTGAAAATAACAAGTCTAGACAAGCTACCCCTACCCTTTTTAACTGTCCCCTACGCTTTCAACAATCCCCCCCCCCCCCCCCCCCCTCCAAGAATAAAAAAACTGTGGAGGACATTTGCAAATTTCGTTAAAAAACTGGAAGTCCATTCCACACTTTTGCCACTACATCACAAAAAGATGCAACTAGTATGTGTCCTATGTTTCCAGCAGACTTTTAGAAATTTCATAATTGCTTACATGAATTAAAGGCATATTATGTGATCTTTTCCAGAGAGCGCCCTCTATTCATGATTTTTTTTTAGAAAGTAGATTTTCTTGCAGATTTACATTTCCGATCATAAATCATACATACATTCCAAGTTACAGAGCGATACGATTCCTAATTACCTCAAAATCATGGTTTTAGAGTGAATTTAGAGTGAAAAATATAAACTGTCGGGATTCCGATCTGCAAGAAAATCTGCTTTCTATTTTTTTTTGATGTTGAGGGCGTTCCCTGGAAAGATCACATAATATATCTTTAACCCTAATGCCCCTCCCTCATGCGAACAAATATGACTTCTAAGCCTATATCCCAATGCATGTGTTGACGGTTTTCGATGACGTAATCAACCTAGCCTACATGTATTGGTGAGAGCGGTAGGCCTATTATACTGCATGAACGAGTAGCTGAGAGTTGTGGCCTAGTGGGTGGGTTGTCGGCCAGGCCTCAAATTAAGAAATGAAAATAAATGAAAAGAGCAAGCAATTTAAGGCAATTTGAAAGGAGCACCAAGGCAATTAGGTATTTTTGAATGGAGTGAAAATAGCCAGAAATGGAGGGCATCTAGGCAACTAGGTGGGGCATCGAAGGCAATTGCCTTCGATGCCTTCGATTAATTTGAGGCCTGTTGTCGGCCCGTCGTGGTCCACGGATCGATTCCTGGCCGGTCCCTGGTGATTTAGTTGGTGTTTTCTCATCCAAAATTGCAATCCTGAATTGAAAAACCTAACCAGGGTTAGGGTTTATGTCTCAATGTGATCTGTCAGGAATTACTCATCCAAAATCATCAACAACAATTTTGTCCACTGATCCATACTTTTTTCTCCTTCAGATATCGCCTTGCACCAATGCACATATTTCCTGCAGCATTTGATGATGTTCTTAAAGCCACTGTTTGGCTACTACTCAACGCTAAACGTCTCCATGCTGACCCAAATCGTATCACAATAATGGGTGATAGCGCAGGGGGAAATCTTGCAGCTGCCGTAACACAACGACTATCATTTGATGCGACATACCAGCATCTCCCATCGCTAAAGCTTCAAGTACTGATTTACCCAGCACTACAGCTCTTTGACATGCAAACTCCGTCAAACCAACAGAATCGTGATTGGCAGACGGTGGTGATGACGCAAAGGTCAACAGTCAAGGCATGGAACACTTATCTTACCGGAAATCAGGCACTGACAGAGAAGATCTTGCATAACCTGCACACCACGCCAGCTGCTAAAAAATCTCGGGAAATTTCCACAATATTATCCCATGATTTCATACCGGATAAGTTCAAAAATACCGGCTACGTAAAACCTAATCAGGTGGATTTCGGAGATGAATCAATATACAATCAAATCAAAGACACGATTTGGAATCCCGATTTTGCACCCCTCATGCGACAAGACTTGAATGGTCTGCCCTCCACGTACATAATGACCTGTCAATATGATGTGCTACGGGATGATGGTATTATATATGCTCAAAGACTTAAGCAAGCTGGGGTTAATGTCACGTGGAACCACTATGATCACGGTGTTCATGGAGAGTTTGATCTGAGAATTAAGAATCTTCTAGCATTAGATCATAACACGAGGAATGTTGTTGATGACGTTTATGAATATTTAGTGACACGTCTTTGAATTCGCACACAAAAAATAACACTTTGTTTTAAAGCAATTTTCAGGATCAAGTATTCAAATGATGATTCTTAAGTGTCATTTTATTTATTTTCAAATGCCTGTGACTTGAAAGGTTGTGTCACAGGGTATAGGGTGTTAAGTGTCATAGACATGTCAGGGAAGTTCTCTAGGTATATAAAACAGATAGTCTACAAAGCCTGAACAATCGATCGTTTTTTGTAGGTCGGCGCAATCATGGTAGTTAATGACGTTATTGTTACGAAAACCACTAGGTCAGGACGGTTATAACGTGTGCTTATGTACGTGATTACCGACTTCCCTATTGGGACAAGTCTGCTAAACAAACAAACAAATAATCAATTGCCAAATAAGGCCACTTCTCAGTGTGAATCCATGACCGATAATGATACCAAATTTCTTGTACGTCATGAAACAACTGAATTAGTCCTACTTAATACTAGCGATGACCAATCGTCCAAAGGTAGATCATCAGGCCGGTGTGAAAAGGCTTGATTAGAATAATTAATACAAGCATATTGCCATATAGATGGTGTAACTGGTGACGTAGTGCCCGGCAGTATGCGTGCGCACCTACAGGGAATGTGCTTTAATTCACACTTGATTGATCATTACTTACCATGCTTACGGTGTAATAGTGCAGTAGTCATGGTCTGCATCCCTAAGCACAATGAGAGACCAGGTACTAAATCTAGTTGCCCGGCAGTATGCGTACGCACCATAGGGCATGTGCTTTTAAAATTGGCGCTCAGTGATGTGTGTTTTGCTTTCGAATAGTATGTATGCAGTAGTCATGGACTAGTACCTCTAGCATGTCTTTAGACCAGGCGCTAATCAATTTGTAAACACTACTGATGTAAACAACGGTCACCTCATCTATAGACAAAATTACTATAGTTTGATCAGTTCCAAATTGGCAAAGCCTCCTTACAGCAGCAGATGAATACAGAAGGAAGCGGGGACGCTGAAGGCAACAAGCGCTTGTCCGGCAAGCCAACGTTGGCACAGGGCAAAAACTTTGGCACAACATTGGTACAAGGTTATGTGTTTAGCCAACGTTGGCCCAACATTTCAACAACAATTAAATCAATGATTATGTAACACTAGATTTATGTATTTAGAAAAGCAACATATCAGTCGTGCTCAACAATTTCCCGACTTTTACTTCACAGTCGGGTTAAATTTCAGAGCATGAGGCATTCGGACAGGCTGTTGTGGTGAGAAACACAAAAATCAAGGAACTACTAGTCTTTTCTCAATCAAACAACTACAGTCATTTGACCCATGTTTCATTATTTATTCCTTTTGGTAGTGAATCGGTAACTTGTATTAACATGTAATTTAACTATATAAAATACATATAGTTTTTAGTAGTTTTTTGTATATATTAACCATGTTTGACACAAATAAATCAGTTTGCAATTTGTTCCTGAGGAGTGAGGGTCTATCTCAGGCCTTCACGAAACAGTTCTGTAGAACAATATGTGATTGCTCAAGTCGTTTTTAATTAAAATACATATATATATCTTACATCTCTTTTTAATGTGGTTGGGCCGACATTGGGCAAAGGTCACAGAAAAAAAGTTGCATTGAAGTTGTCGGGCCAACGTTGGCTTGCCCACCGTCGCCTACCGACCAATTGCCAGCGTCATCTTGACGTTGATTTGCCAACCAATTACGGATATCGACATAAAATCCTGTTAAAACTCAACGTTGGGCCGACGTTGGATTTCCAACCACGGTGCCGATGTTAGCTCAACGAAGTCTTGCTATCTGAGTATCTGGACATGTGCGCAAGGCTCAAGATAACAGTTTTTTTACCGGGAGCTGCTCTTTTTCAAAAGTAGCGCCCAGATCATGGGATTTATTGAGAACCAGGAGCTACTTTCTGTCTACCGGGAGCTAACTGTTTATTAAATCGTATTGTCAAATCGAAATTCGATGTCTTAGGCAAGCTTACTGATGATCAACGGGCGCTGGTTTGGACAAAATATCAGCGCTCGGTTGTTTATTTTTTAGCATTACCGGGCGCTATGGCAGGAGGACCGAGGGGTAAAAATCGCCCAGCGCCCGCTTATCTTGAGCCTTGCATGTGCGGCCTAAACTATGTGCGTGTGGCCATCTATATAATTGCATGTGTTCACTTGGATTACTCTTGTATGCGGAGAGATAAAAACTGAATATTTCTCAACAATTTGGAGCTGATTAAAATATAGTATTTCACTCTTTTTTTTACTACTAGTAGAATAAATTGTAAGCTTATAACTCTGAATCTTAGTCTCTACTCTGTAATATTTTATTGTAACTTGTAAGGTCAAGTAAAAAAATAAAGCTTGTCCCCTCGCACATCATTTAGGAATTCAAACATTTTCTTTTTTCTCTCTTTATTTTTTTCATTACCTTTTTTTGTTAAAATATTTATTTTTTAAATGCTGTCAATCATCAATCATCATGGTATTATAGATTTACTTTAGTCCAATGAGCAGGTTTTGTGTTAACCAACCCCCAGAACCATGAAATAAAAATATTTTACAAAGGCCTCTTCAAGTTACGCAACCAATCATGCAATACCACGCTGGTAACGTGATTTTGCATTGTTTACTAAAAAAAATGAAAAAATGAAAAAAGTGCCCTCATCCCCTTTTTCAAAAGTTAGGACGAGAAACTAGTGTTTACCATCCTAACAAATACCAAATCATCACTAGCCGCACCCAGCTCTACCAGTACTCCTTCTTTCCAAGAACTGTCCAGCTATGGAACTCCCTTCCAGCATCAGCCCTGACTGCCCCATCCGTGGAGGCATTCAAAGGAAGGGTATCCAACAGCTTCTTTAAGTAGCTGCTTCGTTTTTACTCGCACATAAGTGGATCTGCACAATTATGTTATGTTTTTCGTCTTCAAGCACCTATGTCTAAACGTCATGAGCATCAATCAACCCCTTAGCATTACGTCCAGTCTTTTGGATTCTGCTTGAGTGTATCAACCATGGCCTGAAAAAATGTTTTTTTCCCTGCAAGCGATTCCAAATTTCCCTCCAAAATGGAATGCATTTCTTAAAGAAAGAATAACATTTCCCTCCAAATGCCAAAATTTCCCTCCAAATGCTCAAATTTCTCTGCAAGGAGCTTTCCGTATTGCCTATTTTTTCAGCCTGTGGTATCAACATAAACGTAAACGTTTATTTTCATTTAGCCTACTACTACTGCCTAGGGCTAGGCTAATTAATTAAGCTGTGAATTATGCCTTTTCTTTTTCTGCATAACACTTTTTAACAGTGAATTAACAGGCAGGTCAGCAAATAATTGCAAAGTTCTGTAAAATACAATACTGCACATTATGAACAGCGTTCGTGATAACCGGTGTCGCATCGCGAAATGCGCCGCACTTTTGAAGTATTGCGATTGAATTGCACAAATGTGTAGCTAAAAGTGCGACGCAAGAAGATTCCCTACTTGTTATTTGATCACGTTCCATCAAAGCCAAACCTAAAAAGTATCGGCAGTTCATATTTTGTTTTTGTCAGAGTTAAAAACCGTATTGCTTTACACGCACATGCGCAGAAGTCTTACTGTTGGTTTAAATATTAAAAAATTGTGGTTTCGGCGCACATCGGAGCAAAGTTATAATCCTGACGTCACTTTTGATGCTAGTCTTGTTCCAATGCCGCTGAGTGTTACGAAAAGGTGAATTGAAAAGGCGCCAACAAAAATGACTCGGAATAAAACTAGTGGTGCACCACGGACACAAGGAAATTCCAAGGAATCATACAAAATGGCTCTAAGTATAGAAGATGATGTAAACAATTTATGAAATCCATCGTGACTCGTGAGCGAAATAATGCCTGTATTTCCTTGTGTTTTATTACTAAAATGTGTTAGTTCAAATTGTAAAATCTAGATTATGTACACGTTACGTATACTGTATTTTGCTTAGAAAAGGGGTCCCTTTTCAATCCCACAATGCAACAGAAAGGATAATCAATCGGGGTTTTTTCACTTCTCGATAAACCTTATAGGCCTATGCGTAGCACTAGTGCACCGTTTATTCTGTGCCGGATGTGTAGCAAGATATAGCCGAATGATTTCCAGCCGATTTGATGCTATATTAGGCGAGGCATATTTGTATAGAATATGGGTAGGGTTGCATCACTTTAGGGTTGCATCACTTTGGGGTTGCATATAGACGTCAATTATTAGGCTTGTACTGTACATTGAAGTCCAGATAACATAGTGTACATATTAACATGATTTTATTGATGATTCCTACCTTTGTAGTTCACATAGATTTTAATTATTTTGCAACTGTGGGCTTGGTGTATTTCCTGTACTCTTTCGTGATTAATGCACAGACATCAGGGTTTTTTTCTGTTAAGAATATTGAAATTTGTAAGAGATGCGCCACTCGCTCGGACTCAAGAAAATAGTGGTAAACAACAAAATATCAGGTGCGTTGATCAGTCTCTGCAAATTTATTACGTAAAACGCTAAGATGCTGCTATTTCCAATTCACTGGTACATGTGCTGCAGCGTCCGTCTAAAACCACAGTCAAAGAGACTAAAATGACACAATGATACGGCCTTTGCCACGAGGGAAAAAAGAGGCTGACTTATACGCTGCCCTCAAACATGCATCGCTACGTCACGTCGTCAGTATATTAGTTTTTATTACTAAAACACGATAGCGGTTATTTTAGGATTCCGGGGACGTACCCTATGTTAATCATGCGTCATGGAATTTGAGAACTTTGTTGAAGACACACAGGTGGTAGCGGCGGGTAGCGGTAAACAAAAGAAGTACACACAATTGAAACCGCTATCTTAATCTGTTTAGACGACACATATTCCTCAGAGATTGATGTAAAATATAATATGATTGGTTGAAAGGAACTACCCACGTTTTTTCCCACCAATCAGGACTATTTTAGGCAAAATCTTGGCTCAGCGGATGTTTTGGTCAGTGAATCAATACAACACAATACACATACAATACGACATCGATCCACATGCTTGGGTCGCGGAACTATCGCTACAGGGGTGTAAAAGTATATTACAGTATCTATTCAGCTGTAGTTCGTCATTTAAAAATGGTCACAATACCTCACGTTAATTGTTGTATTAACATTTGATGTTGCAATATTACTGAATTACATGTTCAAGCGGCATTAGTGTGTGTATTGTTTACTTCACCCCATTGAGTGCAATGGAACAGTCCTAGATTCCCGATAGTACACAGCGTGTGGTGAATTAGGATCACGAAGCGTAGGTTGATTTCATAAGGGACTTTTTGCGTTTAATACCCCTTAAGTTTTCAATATGATCATACTAGCCGGTCGCTGGTTGCAACAAGTCGCGTAGTACTCAGTAGCTCAAAAGTATCTTGGTGCCACCAAGACAAAGGTCTCATCGAGCTACTAAATCGCAGGTAGTCGCAGGTATTTCCGGGTCACGCAGACGACATCAAATGTAAAACGACCTACCTCACAACATTTCGGCAATGTCTTGCTAGACATCCCGTAACTCAAGTGCGCATGCTCAAACCAATTAAAATACGGTTGGTGCTATACACGGTTTATTCCGTACGGGACGTGAGGCAAGATATAGCCAACATTTCCGACTGCAATAAACTTACGTCCTTCAAATCGGAACTCAACAAATACCTTCTTTTGTGGTACCGTCAAACCAGGGGTAGCGCTAGGTTTTGAAATTAAGGTTTTTTAGAACCCTGAACCCCATAAAAGTATGAAAAATAAGGGGTTATTTTGGATTTTCAGCTATATTTATTGCGCCAAAATGAAAAAATATGCACTACCCCCAGTAGCGCTATCCCTGCGTCAAACTCAAGGACATTATCAACGCAACCCACTCACAACCCAGTCACCCCAACAAATAAGTCAGGTCATCTTCAACTCTTATGGTTATGCGATGCATTGTAGTCTAATAAATCTAGATCCAGATCTAGATCCAGAAGCATTGAAATTGGAGGTCGAATTCGGCAGCCATTCGGCCCATAGAATATTTCCTTTACCCAGGGTCTTTTACTTTTACCTGCACAGTTGTAAACACCGCGATAATCCCCGAAATAATCAAATAATCTGAATAAATACCATCATTGATCAAACTTGTTGTACTCACTCATGCACTGTGCATCCACTCAAGTCGGGTTCCCATTCACAGCCTATTTAATTCAAGGCTAAAAGTTACCGACACCACTTGCCAAAAGAAAATCACTGTCTCTCAATAACTTTTAATCGATATATCGGAAATCTGCTACTATGCTAGCGATACGAATGTTGTCCCCGAAAATTGTCCTGCTTAAAATTGCTCTAAAGTTGCCTTTAACCTCAAATATTGTTGACAGATATAACACACACTAAATACAAGTAGGGCTTAAATTTGCAATGCGTATAACGGTATAAATAAACTTTAATCTGCTTTTCCAAAGTTGATCAATATCGATTTGTATCAATTATAAATCAGTTTTCCGTAAAGCGTCCATGGAAACCACTTGACTTCAGATCATCATGGCTCGTCAAGCCGTAGAATGAAGTAGGGTAGACTGGGGTAAATTGGGACACGGGGTAAAATGGGACACTTGTATTGGATTGCAATTCATATATACAATTAATTTGTGTTATAAGGCTGACTTGTTATGGAATATAGCCTAACAGCTTTCATAACTTGACTATCAATTCATTTTTCACAGTTTAAGGTGTTCTTATATTATATTAATATAAATACAATCAAATTGGTGTTAAGACTGACTTACATGTGAATAGAATAATTGTTTGCAACAAAGTAAATGATTGAATATTTGTATAAAGCTTAGCCTATAATATAGCGTGTATTGACACAAACTGTGTTCATGTTCTGAATGCAATATAGCTATATAATTGTTGTTTTACTACACGTTAATTATTTAAATAATTAACACTTTGCACTTACACCAGATAGGCCTAATCCAGAAAAAGCTGCATAAAACATAATTTTTTGATGCAAAAAAATGTCCCATTTTACCCCATAGGCCTATTCAGTTTTTGAGCGTGTCCCATTATGGCAAAATGGGACGAATTCAAACATCAAAATAGCACAAAGCTTTGTGAAAATGTACTTTGGGTTGTCTTAGTCTTAGTTCCTAATACTTCAATGAAATAATTGTAAACACTGTATGCCGAAATGATTAAGGTGTCCCAAATTGCCCCATTTCCCCCTAGTTAGTTGTGTTATCGATGCATTGAAATCGAATTTATAATGCATTTTGATACATTGAATTGAAATTGAATTGGAAACAAAGAGGCTACAAACATAACATACAATTATACAAGGCAACATATTGGTTAATATACGCCTATGGTTCAAATAATTTGATTTGGTCTATATTAATAATAACTTAAGTGATCATCAAAAGGTAAAGCATACTGCATAGGCATACTGAGTGATAACGTTGTATAGCAGTTTGTCACTTAATGAACTGCATAAAAAATGCAATATAAAATCACATGTGAACAATTATAAATCCATTCTAAATCATAATATGAAATAATCAGAAAACTATGACTACCTGTGACGGTAATACCTTGACAACAAATTTACTTTATTTATGCGAGGGTGGGTGTCAATGGCCAAATTTTTAGGTAGGTCATTACAACAAAAGGGTCAGAAGGGTTTCAATATGCCTACGTATACGTATCCTATGCCAAAAAGATCATTTTCCAGTCCAGATCTCTCCTCCAACCCAAGTTAACAATTAAACAGCAACAGTAGCGTATTATAAGGTATTCAATTGGGGGAGGGGGGTCAGGGGGAAAGCCTTCTGGCAGGCATAACCGACTTTTTGTTTGTATACAGGCCTACATAAGACCTTGTCATTTCGTTTGAGGGCAGTCAGGGATCAGGGGGGAAATTCCCCCTGCCCCCCTACCACTCTGGTTAAGTCCCCTAATTAATAACGATTTTCATTGTAATAAGGTCCTACCTGTTTTGTTTTTTCCAGATCAGCTTTCGCTGTAAATCAATACGTTCTCTCAAGTAGTTTACTGCTATAGTTTTCATGACCGTCACGGCTGCTATCAACAAATAAATTGGCTCATTCAAATGGAATAGATTGCATACTCCTCAACGCATATATTGAATCTCGTTTCAAGCAGCCTGGTGCCAAGCATAGATGAAAGGAACCGACAATTTGGAACCCGGTAGTATATTTTAACGGAATAAATCGTATTGGAAACTGGAAACCAATGCTTAGCACCAGGCTGCCGGAAACGGGTTTCCATTTGATTACATTATGCTGACTCCAATTATGCCGATCACCATGATCACTGCGTAATAATAACATTGCAACTTGATTGATGTAATATCATTAGCACGATTATATTGCCGTCCGCCGCACACAATTATTAATTCATCAATGTCATATTACATTTGCCATGAACACTTTTTATGAGAATCAATTTCATGGAAACGAGAGTGTTTGAGAATTATAAATCAGTATAATGAATGTATTAGTGGTGTAATTTCATTTTAAGCAAATTAATAATCGGTAATATTAAAAGATACGAGTGTTTGATATGCATTATAGAAACATGTAAAGTGGTTTTGTCTTTACTTCTTTTTATGAGGCAAATGGAACATTCTCTATCTGCAATAGATAGGAAAGAGAACATTGCTACCAGTATAAGTAGGAGATAACAAAATGAAACATTGCTATCAGCAGTAGATAGCAAATGAAACATTGCTATACCTATAAGCAGTAGATAGGACATGAAACATTGCTATCAGCAGTAGACAGCAAATAAAACATTTCTATCAGCAGTATACCTATATAGCAAATGCAACATTGTTATCAGCAGTAGATAGCAAATAAAACATATAGCTATCAGCAGAAAATAGCAAATAAAACATTTCTATCAGCAGTAGACTTATATAGCAAATGCAACATTGTTATCAGCAGTAGATAGCAAATAAAACATTGCTATCAGCAGTACACAAGTCATCTAATGTAATCTGACTGCACTCGCTTTATTTATTATCTCAACACAATACTTTATTCATCCATGTTACATCTGCGACCTTACCGGCCGGATGCTCCAATCTATAACTGAGTCAAATACAGTAATTACAATCTACCCGAACTTAATCCCACCGAGAGAGGGCGCTATGTCATTTATCTTACCGTGACACTATCCACAATATATCAAATGTAACATTGCTATCCGCAGTATTATAGCAAATGAAACATTACTATCAGCAGAAGACAACAAATAAAACATTGTTATCAGCAGTAGGCTATAGATAGCAAATAAAACATTGCTATCAGCAGTAGATAGCAAATGAAACATTGCTATCAACAGTACAGAAAATAAAATATTGCTCTCAGCAGTAGATAGCAAATGAAACATTGCTATCAGTAGTAGACAGTAGTAGACATTACTATCAGAAGTAGATATACCAAGTGTAACATTGCTATCAGCACAGTAGATACCAAATGTAACATTGCTATCAGCAGTAGATAGCAAATGCAACATTGCTATCAGCAGTAGATAGCAAATGTAACATTGCTATCAGCAGTAGATAGCAAATGCAACATTGCTATCAGCAGTAGATAGCAAATGAAACATTACTATCAGCACGGTAGATACCAAATGAAACATTGCTTTCCACAATATATATCAAATGCAACATTGTTATCAGCAGTATAGATAGCAAATAAACATTGCTATCAGCAGTAGACACCAAATGAAACATCGCTATCAGCAGTAGACCTATATAGCAAATGCAACATTTTTATCAGCAGTAGATAGCAAAGCAGAAGCTAGCAAATGAAACATTGCTATCAGCATGTAGATACCAACTGAAACATTGCTATCCACAATATATATCAAATGTAACATTGGTATCAGCAGTAGATAGCAAATGAAACATTACTATCAGCAGTAGACAGCAAATGAAACATTGCTATCAGCAGTAGACCTATATAGCAAATGCAACATTGCTATCCACAATATATCAAATGCAACATTGCTATCAGCAGTAGACAGCAAATGAAACATTGCTATCAGCAGTAGACAGCAAATGAAACATTGCTATCCACAATATATCAAATGCAACATTGCTATCAGCAGTAGACAGCAAATAACACATTGCTGTCAGTAGTAGACAGCAAATGAAACATTGCTATCAGCAGTAGATAGCAAATGAAACATTGCTATCAGCAGTAGATAGCAAATGAAACATTGCTATCAGCAGTAGATAGCAAATGAAACATTGCTATCAGCAGTAGATAGCAAATGAAACATTGCTATCAGCAGTAGATAGCAAATGAAACATTGCTATCAGCAGTAGATAGCAAATGAAACATTGCTATCAGCACGGTAGATATACCAAATGAAACATTGCTTTCCACAATATATATAAAATGTAACATTGCTATCAGCAGTAGATAGCAAATGAAATATTGCTATCAGCAGTAGACACCGCGCCGCCGCCACCGCTGCCACCCCTGACTTTCGAAATATAATCAATCATATCTCAGCTAAACAGTTATAGAAATACCTGATTTATTCACACAATGTTGCTAGATAAATAGGCTTTCAAAAGACACCTAAACCATAGCTCTACCACAGAGAGATGGATGATTTGTCACAAAAAAGTGCAACGCCGCCACCCTTTTTGGGTGGTCAGTTCAAAACACATGGACATATACATTTATCAAGGATATGGTTATGATTTTGAGTAGGAATTATAGTGGTTGCGAGGGAGTTAAAGGTATATGACCCGGTAACTTTTTGGGGCTATGGTGTGTTTTTTTCACATCAAGATATTTTGGTATCAGAAGAATCCCCATATTTTTCTCATTATGTCTGTAAAATATTAGGGTCCAGAAATGTTTCATTTGGAAATTATAGGCTAAAATGTGGTGAATTACTGCCAAAGGTGGTTAACCACCAACCAGTCTGTGTACTACTCAATGGGCACATGTCTTTTGACCTTGCGCTTCTAAAATAGAACCATTGGAGTTATGCAACTCAAACTTTGGAACGCAACAATTTTAAGGATGACCTTTCATGCAAAATAGAAAACATCAAGTTGAAAATCGGGTCATCTACCTTTAAACGATCGATCTATAAAGTACATTGATGGACAACCTGACTCTCAAGTTCATTAGGTCTATAGTGGTTAGGATTTAGCGCTCCGACAACCACGAAGCTGGTTCAATTTCTGGGAGGTGCGCCAGTTGCTTTGTTTATTTTATATAACCAAAATAATTTTACTTTTACAAATAAAATCGCGGTTCAATTATAATATTACTAGCAGTATACATGTAGATATGAAATGAACATTCCTAGCAGTATTAGAAAGCAAAAAGAACAGTCTATCAGCAGTGGATAGCAAATAAAACATTGTTACCAGCAGTAGTTAGCCAGTATAACGTTGCTATCAGCAGTAGATAGCAAACAAATCATTGCTATCAGCAGGTGGTAAGCAAAAAAAGCATTGCTAATTGCTATATCAGCAGTGGATAGCAAATGAAACATTGCTATCAGCAGTAGATAGCAAACAAAACATCGATATCACCAGTAGATAGCAAACGAGACATTGATATCAGCAGTAGATATATAGCAAACAAATCATTGCTATCAGCAAGTGGTTAGCAAATACGGCATTGCTATATCAGCAGTAGATATCAAATGAAACTTTGCTATCAGCAGTAGATAGCAAATGAAACTTTGCTATCAGCAGTAGATAGCAAACGAAACATTGCTATCAGCAGTAGATAGCAAATGAAACTTTGCTATCAGCAGTAGATAGCAAATGAAACTTTGCTGTCAATAATAGATTGCAAATAACACATTGCTATCAATATTAGATGGTAAATAAAACATTGCTATCAGCAGTAGATAGCAAACAAAACATTGATTTCAGCAGTAGATAGCAAACGAGACATTGCTATCAGCAGTAGATAGTAAACAAATCATTGCTATCAGCAGTAGACATGTAAACAAATCATTGCTATCATTAGTAGATAGTAAATAAAACATTGCTATCAGCAGTAGATAGTAGGCCTAAATGACACATTGCTATCATGAGTAGATCAGTAGTAGATAGTAAATAACACATTGCTGTCAGTAGTAGCTAGCAAATGCAAATGTTGCTATCAGCAGTAGATAGCAAAGGAAGATCATCAGTAGTTAGCAGTATGTCGCGCCAAAAGAAATGATCCCAGAGACCATCTATTCAGTATTTGACTAACATGATTTTGCCCCTTCCTCGGTATTTAATATTAAAAGTATTCATGAAGCTGAAAACTGCACATGCTAAATCTGAAATATTTTAACATTCAATTGATTAATACACACATAGCTGGTTTACACAGACCATCTGCAGCATAAAATGACATAATGGAACCGTCTGACGACACGAATTAATAACACATTGCGATCCCGGTACAAACTTCAATCATTGTTGACATTTCGTCAACATAAAAAATATTCACACGCGTTGTGAGTGCGGCTTGCATTTTATTATAGCACTGGAAAACTTGTAAATTATTTATTAGTAGTGTTGTATTTACCGGTATAGATTTTCTAACCTGTTATTATTTTCTGAACACAATGGCATTTTATGTTCATCTAGCGGTCAAAGGTGTACTGCTTTTTGCCTCTTTGCGTCTAAGTCGTCAGATAAGTGCATTTCAGGACGATTTTACAAACGTCTCACATACCTTTCCGATTTCTAACACGGTTTCGCTTTCCGCTGATGAGATTCGAGTAGACGGCGGCAACATCAAATGGGATATCATCATAGATTCGCGAGATATTGTCTTAGAAGATCACAACTTGCTGACTACTCAACAAGCGGGAGATGGGAGACACAGGCGCAGTACTAGCCAGCAATATGCCCACCAAAGTCAGGACTCTTCTCCACCCGCTTTGGAATCTAAACAGTTCGCCTACGCTAGCGGGGACTTCGTTTTTGGCGGGATGTTTGCTGTACATATCCCTGATTCGGACTCGGTACCATGTGCCAAAGTTTTACAACGTTCCGGTATGTGGATTGAGAGCGTATTGTACGCCATTGATGTGATTAACAATAGCACGGCATGTTTGCCGGATATCAATCTTGGGTTTGAAATCAGAGATGATTGTTCGGATCCGAATAAAGCATTGGAGGTAAGTAGTTACATGTAAAATACCCTATGAATAATACCAACTGATGACAAATTACGCCAACTGATGACAAACTACTCCAAGAATGATTGACTTGTTGTAGGCCCGGAACTAGCCTATGAATAGGGGAATTTTGGGTGAACCCGGGGGACAGTGGCGTAGGTCGTTGGGGGATGCCCCCTGATGCAACCCCCCCCCCCCCCTCCCCCCCCCCCCCCCAAAAAAAAGGGAAGAAAAATAAAGGAAATAGGAACAAAAGGAAATAGGAACAAAATAGGCAACTGCCCCCCTTACCCCCGCCCCCCTGAGCTACGCCACTGACAGTGAGGAATACAAATGGTAGGGTATTCTAAAGCTTACCCATAAATGAGAAAAGACCAGGTGGCGGGCGGGGGCACTGGTTATGTGGGGGTATGTTACTCAAATAGAAGGCAAAATTGTACATGTTGTCTAAACTGTGCGATTTTTTTTGACTGCCAACAAATTTGACCTCATGTTCATAAAGAATGCTTATATTTTGCTGTGTATCTACTGCTGATAGCAATATTTCATTTGCTATCAACTGCTGAGCTGATAGCAATAATAATAATAATATTCTATGATGTACTGGTGATACTGCTGGTAGTAATATTTAATTTGTCATCTACTGCTGGTAATATTGTTTCATTTGCTATCTACTGCTGATAGCAATATTTTATTTGCTGTGTACTGCTGATAGCAATGTTTCATTTGTTACCTACTGAAAGCAATATTTACATGTGATCGTCTACTGATGATAGCAATATTTTATATTTTTTGCTATCTACTGCTGACAGCAATATTTTATTTGCAATATAAAATAAATATTGTAGATGCTCTTTAATTTTATTATACTGATGGCAATGTTTAATGGGAGTTCCTTTTAGTATACCCTACCACTGCATGTCTTCAATGGGGACTTTTAAAGAACGACCCATACACTTACACAGTAAGGAATAAGAATGGTAGGGTATTCTAAAGCTTACCCGTTTCATTTGCTATCTACTGCTGATAGCAATATCTTATATGCTATCTCTACTGCGGGTCATTTGCTATCTACTGCTGATAGCAATATCTTATATGCTATCTCTACTGCGGGTCATTTGCTATCTACTGCTGATAGCAATATCTTATATGCTATCTCTACTGCGGGTCATTTGCTATCTACTGCTGATAGCAATATCTTATATGCCATCTACTGCTGATGTTGTTTCAATTGGTATCTACTGAAGATAGCAATGCTTCATTTTCTGTCTGTATATTAATTGTATTTTTTTAAATTTTATTTTATGAATCAGGAAGCTTTGAATTTTGTTGATGTTGATCCTTCACCAGAATGCCAAATGACAGATAAACCCCAAACGATTGGTGTAATTGGTACAGGATCAAGCACTACATCTCAAGCTGTGGCTAATCTATTAGGTAAGGATTATCCCTAGAGTGGAAGGACGCCCTATATGTAATAACAGAAGAAAAAATTCACATCTGTTTTACGGACCTGACAGACCCACTTTTTGCATTTTTAAAGTTTTTATTTATTTATTTTGTTTAGAAATTTTTTTTGTCACAAATGTTTAAAAAAAAAATCATGATTTTGATGATATTTTTAGGTAATATTAAAATTGAAATAAAAAAATCCGACCGATAGCTGAATTTTCAGTGAAATTTGATACAAAAAATGGATTTTTCCTCATTTCCTTTCTAATAATGTATACTTTTATAAACATCACATTAACAGTTCAAAAGTTACAGCAGTTTCATGTAAAAGGGAGGGTTAACACCCCCTTAAGAGCTAGTAGAAGAGGGTGAGGGCGGCACTGATACTTGTACCTCTTTCCAATGTAAGTGCCCCCCTCCCCTTCCCCCTCCCCTCCTGTCAATCTCCCACCAAACTGTTATCCATGCTTGTCTCCGCACCTTTGAAATGGACTGTGTAAAATGTAAACGGTATCAATCACATAAACATTTTGAGATCCTATTGAAATGTCCAAAACGTTGTATTTAAAATAAATAATGACATACACATAAGGAAAACAATAGGACAAAAATACACAGGTAAAATATTGAGAATGTACAAAAATTGAAAAAGCAAAATATCTTTGTTATTTTACCGTCACTCACACAATATAAATGTTAGGCACAACAGCGGGCACGGGGGCATCCCCAAAAAAACTTGACAATTTTAGCATAAAATGGCACATTTTGTTAGCGCTTCGTGCACAATTTCTAACCAAATTAGGTTAAACTAGACCAAAATTGATAATTTAAGCATAAAACAGCTAAATTTGTATACCAAATTAGTTACAATTCTAGACCAAATTTGACAATTTTAGAGTAAAATGGCAAAAAACATTTGCATGCTTCGTGCACATCTTTTATTCTTCATGCCCCCATAAAAAATATTGCCCTCCCTTTGGCCCCCACCCCCCCAAAAAAAATTACGATGCTGGTGCCGCCACTGTCTAGAAAGCATCCTTTTTCAGACAGACTGTCATAGACATCAGTTATGTAGTGAAATAATTATCCTTGTTAACGTTTTTCTTGGAAATTTATGTGTTAGCCATTATTATACTAAGTAATGCCCCTGTTGGATAAGAAAACACTAATTGCAAGCAAGGTCAAGGAAGCAATCTTCTTTGTTTTAATGGCTTTATAGTAGATGTAATTTTCCTGAGAGCTATCGATCATACAACTAATTGCAAATGACACGTTTATTTAAAGGGGCACCGTAAAACGGGGTGAATAGGGACATGGGGGTGAATAGGGACAAAAATGGGAACAGTTTTTTTAAATGTCACCTGGCCCGTTTGTGTACCGTAAAATGGGGTGGACACGGGGCCCCAAGTCCCTATCCATTTTTGTCCCTATTCACCCCCATGTTCCCTTTCACCCCGTTTTACGGCATTGAGAGATACGTATTGGAGTGCGCCCTAAATTTTCCTGGAAATCTGTTTTTTTTGCACCTATGTAATACTTTGGCGTACACCTACTACCATCTGAAACTGTTTACCTTAATTCGCCGTCTATATCGTGTAAAATTTCACAATTTAATCATTTCGATGTAGATTACATTGAAATTATCACCACCACTCGCCACATAAATTGATTAAGCTGAAATTTTATAATTGCCATCATTCAACCCTTTTCCCACAAATGATTACACTTCAGGGTTCCTACGAACCTTATCTATTGAAACAATTCATCTTTTCCAAATTTCATTTTTTTTCTCAGCAATGACTCAGTGCCCCTTTAAAGCCATTCCATCTGTATATAAGGAGTTTGTTACCAAAATGTCTTATATACAATGGGCTGATTCCTGTTAAATTTTGTATGATTTCTTTGGAATTCATTACCTCTAAATATGTTGTGACTCTATTCAATCATTTAAAAACTTGTTAAAGGGGCATTGAGAGATGTATCGATATACTAAATAAGCAAATAACATAAAGATAATCATCAACATAGCCCAAATCCAAAATGTCATACAATTCCGACATCGCCTTCATGCCAAAAAAGGCAAATAATGGCACTTCCGGGTTGAGATTTGCCGCGAAATTCTGTGAGTAAAACTTCCGAATTCAGCACCTGAGTTTTGATATGATCATATCGAAACTAAGAAAATCATGAAATTTTATATGATAAACGGCGAATGTTGGTAAACTGTTTCAGATGGTAGTTAGTGCATGCCTAAGTATTACTTTGATGCAGTAAAACCTGATTTCCAGGATAATTGAGGGCGCACTCCCATACGTATCTCTCAATGCCCCTTTAAAGACTCACCTATTTAAAGAGGTGTATAACTGATACTATGCTCATGCACTTTTACATCTTATTTATGTATTATGTTCAATTGTATTATTGTATTTATGTATGTTCTTGTTTGCGCCTCGGAATAGTTCATCTAGATTGATGGCGCATTACAAATGCCTAATTATTATTATTATTATTAAATCAAATATAAACTGGTTCGTCGTTGGACCCATACAGACTTGCACAGCGAATTTGAAGTCAATCACTGATGCAGAAAGGGGAGAATATCTCTGTACAAGAATTGGCGATTCCATATATAGATTATGATCAAAAATATGTTTACAATTTAATAGAATTTACCTCAATATTTGTAATCATTTAACCGGTTTCCTTTTCGTATTACATTATACATGTTATAACAGATTATTATAACTACGGTATGCATATTGATATAAAATCTGTTAAATTGTGAACTTTGTTCTCACCGTACAAATTTAACAGTAAGGCCAGCAACAAAAAAGAGTTGTGTTGCCCTCAAGTGCTAAAAATTAAAAATTGGATCCGTCTGAATTTTTTTTTTTTGGCTGAAAAAATAAATGGTTTATGTCAAGACAAAATTGGCATAGGCCCATACGTCAATTTAACTAATGTTTCTAGTGTGACAATAGTCTAAAAACATTTAGTTAAATTATTAATTTCAAGCAAGAAATAGTAACATTTAGACACTTTAAGGACAAATTTAAATCTAAAAAAAGAAAACAATTTGAAGAAGAAAATAAAAAATAAAGAAACGACCCTAATTTTTGCGAATTTAGGGTCGGTCCCTGAGGGCAGCACAACTCTTCTTTTTGTGGTTGGCCTAAGCAGCCATCAGATTTGATGATCACAATCAGCTAGTGCTTCTTAATACACTACTGACAGGGATCTCACTAAAACCATTAAGCACTTAAGACAAAGGTTATTGTGTGTCTCAAGAAAGTCTTTTTTACTAATTCTAACTTTGATTCATTTTGTCTTTTGAAACTATATCAAATTCCCTTAGTATAAGAGCTAAAAGAGTAAATGAGCTGTTAAGCCAAAAAAGGGTATGGGTGCCCTCCAGAGAGAAAAAAATTGTGGGTCGGCCGGTAGGTAGGTGCTTTTTTTCTTTTCTTTTTTTCCCTAACCAGGCTTCGACAAAAAGTGCAATTTATACTTCAAAACATTTCATATAATTTATTTCTACATCTTTGGGACAAAATATGTCCAAAATTATGAAATTTTCGGAGTTAAAAAAGATGTAAAAAAACAAACAAAAAACCATGACCTAGTTTTTTCGTGTTTTTTCAGTCGGTCGCGGTGGGCAACCAAACATTTTTTTTTGCCTTATTGCAGACCTTTTAGCATGTTTAGTTGTACAGTATATCAATACTGTAAAGAATGAACATTTTGTGACTTGAAATTGTTCACGAATTACCAAAAGTGGTAATTTTCCCTGCATAAAATTTTGGGATTGCAAAGTTCTTACAGGTTGGCAATCGTGAAACAAATTTTCGCCTGCATGAACATTTCGCGAATTGGATGCAAATCTCAAAATTCAAAAAATTCAAATGCTTTACAGTATTTTACAGACTGACATAATAAATAATAGTATACTCATGAAAATTGTGCGACAGCCATTATGGCTTCTTTGTGAGTCACTGATAGAGGCCCGGTGGTTTCAGTCAACATTGACTTTGGATGATCGTTCCAAAACTCGTGGAAAAGGGGGGTTTTCTTTACCATGTCCACAGACATTCCGCGAACATTTATGTCCACAATTTTCCCAAATTAGGGATGTTTTTTAAGCTATGTCCTCAATTTCCGTGAGCACTGTCGTCTGCAATTTGTGGATAAAATCATTTAACCGCCTCATAAAACAAGAAAATATGTGGCAGGAACCCTCAATATGCATTAAAAAAACCTAAAATCAGTAAGAAGGCCTCTGGACCCCATGCCATGATCCACTGCACTTCCTTCGCTACACTTACTCCAATCGCTGTCAGTAAAATTAACCGGCACTACAATTTGGCTAGTGACAACACTGAACCGGCCTATTCTAAATTTAATTGAATCGGTGTATGATGTCCAAATTCACTGCATGAACCATGTTACCAGATTTAAGACCTGTCACCACAAAATGAGCGTTAAGTCGCCAGTGTGCATGAGGAGATATGGTCCAATAGCATGCCAAAAATCAATAGAAAACAAAGAAATTTTTCAATTTCAATTTGATTTTCGACCAGGAAAACATTGAGAAATTATGACATGTTGCATATCATTTTAAAGCTTGTTTTCTGAGCATTCTGAATGTGGACAGACCTGAAAATTAAATTTTCCGACTTAACTCTCATTTCGTGATGACAGGTCTCATTTGCCTTCATAACATGAAACAGGTGTGATTTCTTTCTGAAATACCTAAACACAGTTCTGTTACATGGATAACCTCTATTGAGATATTAATTTCCCTGTTGGTATTGCTAAATCAAAATATTAACTACACTGAGCCAAAAAAGAAACTTATAAAATTTTAACAGATCACCATAGGGTCAGTGCACATTTCTCATGTGTCATTGAAGCAAACAATTGGTTATTGACTGCCATTTGAAGCAATACATTGCAGTAATATTGTATCCAAATTTGGTACATTTTCATGCACAGAATTTTATTTGGTGATCTGTTAAAATTTTATAAGTTTCTTTTTTTTCATAAGTTTCTTTTTTGGCTCAGTGTAGTTTCTCGCCCTAACTTTTGGGGAAAAAGGAGAATTAGGGCACTTTTTTTCTTTACTTTTTAAATAAACAATGTGAAATCACCGATACCACCATGGTATTTCCTGATTGGTTGCATAACCTGAAAAGGACAGGACTTTTGTAAAATCTTTTTATTGCATGATTATGGGGATTGGTTAACACAAAACCTGCTTTAAAATGTTCATTGGACTATAAAGCAAATCTATTACCAAGATGACAGGTTTTTATATTTTGACAAAAAGTTACCGATGAAATAAAGAAATAAAATAAAAAATCAGAATTCCTGAAAAAAAATGCGCGAGGGGACGAGAAACTACTTAATTTTTTTCTTGGCCTAACGTCTCTGAGCGTGTATTCTTTCAGGGTTATTCAAAGTGCCTCAAGTAAGCTACTCGGCCTCCAGTCCAATACTCAGCAACAAACAACAGTACCCATATTTCCTACGAACAATCGCATCTGACGTCAACCAGGCAGAGGTAATGAGCGCCCTCTCTGAGCTGATGAACTGGAATTACGTCGTGATCGTGCATACGGATGATGCTTATGGCGTTCCTGGCATGGAGGCGTTGCGGGATAATCTAGCAGCGAGGAACGTGTGCGTAGCCTTTACGTTTGGGCTGAATCGAGAAACTGATGATGGGGAAGTAGTGGAGTTTGTCACAAAATTGAAAGAGGATTCAAAAGCACAGGTATATAATACAACATATTATTCAGTCAGTTAGGCCAACAAAAAAAAAATGGTTATATTGGCGTAACCCGCCCGACCCTAAAAATACGCCCGACCCTACACTTTTTTTTTTTTTTTCAGTGAAAAAAAAAAAAAAAAACCAACCGACCGACCCTAAAAAATAAAAAAATGAAAAAAAAAAATGTTTTTTCTCGAACGAAATACGACGGTGCTTCTAACAAACAATAGGGAATGTTTAAACTCGGTTAACATTGTTCAAAAACAGCTGCTAAAAAAAAAAATAATAAATAAAAAAAAATAAAAAATCCCTACCTACCTACCCTATTTTTGTTCAGCCCGTTACGCCAATATAACAATTTTTTTTTTTGGCCTTACAAAGGATTTCACCTGTCACCTGCTAGTGGGTAGCTTTTTTGGCGAAAAATCCCTAAACATGGGGTATGATTTTATGCTGGAAATCCCTAATAATGGGGTCACTTTTTACAAACAGTATAAAATGTACAATGAACACAATGAAATGGTAATTGGGTCTGATGGTTTAATACTTCGTCAACAACACAGTGATAAATTGCAAGCTTCCGGGGGAGAAATACTTATGGGCGGCAGTGTATATATAGACTACCTGCACACCATGTCAGTTGTGCATGGCAAAACAAGTTTTCTGTTACTAAACCTACCAAGATTGCGCAATCAGATTAACTGAAAAGTGGTGGATACTCTCTTGACACTTTCCACGCAGCAGTCGTGTCGTCTCAGACGACAGTTCAAAAAGTTCACAAAATGTTTAAAAAATGTCAAAAGTATTGAATTTCATCACCAAATTTGGAATCACACATGAGAAATGCGTTGAAATAAATACAAACTTGCCTATAGTATTGGTTCAGTAATCCTTTGGATAGACCTTGAAAGTTGGGAAAGGTTTCTGAAAAAAACCTGTTTTGTATAGGGTCAAACTCATAGCCTCATGGAGAGTGTTAAGGTTGTGTGTTTCCCTGGTATTTTGGCTCGGGCTATGCATCAAAATGGTTCATTTTAATGTGACATGTATATAGGAGTCAATATTTGAACACATTTTATGCATAAATGTAGGAGGCTTCCCATGACATACAATAAAAAAACCTGTTAATAAAAAATAAGGCACAAGAAAGAAGGTCTGTCTCACCTACTTTTGAGAAAATAGTTATGCTATATAGGGGGGGGGGGGTAGGTTTAAAAAAAGAAGAGCATAATGCTAAATGCAGAAATTCTTTTTTTAATGTGTTTTTGGCTAATTTACCCCCCTTTCGACACCACTTTCTTTCTTCTTTTCCGGACAACTAAAAATAACCACCCAAAATTGGGCTCATCGTGTAGGGTTATGTAGCAAAAGTGACACCACATACTTATGCACGCGGGTATGTGAGACTGATTTCTTATTTTCTTCGCCTAAATATTATATTTCATTTCAGGTCGTCTATACATTTTGTCTCAAACATGACATCACAAGGATCCTGCAAGAATGCCAGATTGAAGGTGTCTTTGACAGAACCTGGATTGGTAGCGACTCTTGGGGCGACTCTTTGCAAACTGTTAAAGGATTGGAGGAAGTGGTGATAGGCATGCTGGGAGTGGTTCCCAAGGCAACAATAGATCTCAATTTTAAAAAGTAGGTGAAATACAATTGATGAAATAAAAAAAGAAGATGCTTTCAATGCCCGCGTCCTTCTGCATTCAATCGCTTCTGTAAGGAAGCTTCGCCAATTTGGAGCTGATCAAATGTAAAATTTATTGGGAATGCAACTAGAGGTTTGGGTTTGGAGTCTTGACCCACTTTAAAGGGTGTTTGTACCTCAAAAAATGGTTGATTTAACTTTTTGATTTCATGATTTGGGACCCATGTTTAGGTTTTTTCGTGATTTGAGACCCATGTTTAATGAATTTTTGCAAAATACAAGGGGGTATCAAAATGTTTTAGAAATCACTCAGAAGTGAAGGAGCTAGAAATTTCATTTTGTTATGTGATCCTTCAGACATCTTTACATAGTCCCTGTGCAAAAGTTACACATTTCTCTCACTATTTATTACCTGTCCACAGACCGCCATTGTAGAGATCCTCAGATTGACCGCCATTGATTTATTTTCAGATTGCCTCAGATTGTGTTATTCCCAAAACAGCAATAAATAGTTTAAAGTGTTGACACAAAGGGTCAAAGGTCATGTAGGGGTCATTTGAGGTCAATCTGTGCACACCCCATGTTACTCATAAGTTTATTGTCACCAAGCTTGTTTGTAATGACCTTTGACCCCTTTCTGTCAAAACTTTAAACTATTTATTGCTGTTTTGGGAATAACACAATCTGAGGCAATCTGAGAATCAATCAATGGCGGTCAATCTGAGGATCTCTACAATGGCGGTCTGTGGACAGGTAATAAATAGTGGGAGAAATGTGTAACTTTGCACAGGGACTATGTAAAGATGTCTGAAGGATTACGTATCAAAATAAAGTTTCTGGCTCCTTCACTTCTGGGTGATTTCTAAAACTTTTTGATACCCCCTCGTAGTGACCCACTTGAGCCACCCATCCCTGTATACCTTATATAACGTAGGTACACCCCCAGGCAATCAGGGGTCCTAAAGCCAGTTATTTACCATGTGTTGCGATGTGTTACAAATAGAGTTTAAAACATCCATCTGCCATTTGGCCACATGCCGCTCTAGCTGCCATCGCATACGGTGACCTGCAATGACCCAACATGACCTGCGATGAATTGCCATATGGTACGGCAGTAGTGAAGCTTCCGCACTGCACTACATTGTAAATAACAACAACAAGTATGCAGAAACCTTAACACAGGTGTACAAAAAATCAGACCTGTCATCACGAAATGAGAGTTAAGTCAGAAATTTTAATTTTGACGTTTGTCCAGATTCAAAATGCTCAGAAAACAAGCTTTAAAATGATATGCAACATGTCATAATTTCTCAATGTTTTCCTGGTCAAAAATCAAATTGAAATTGAAAAATGTCTTTGTTTTCTATTTATTTTTGGCATGTTCATTGGACCATATCTCCTAATTCACACTGACGACTTAACGCTCATTTTGTGATGCCAGGTGTGAAATACGTCTGTAGCAAGGTCATAAACACTGGTGATGTGTATGTTCAGGCCCAAGTCCCCGCTAAATAGTCCCATGTCTAGGGTTTCAATTAATAAGTGCATTAATTGTATATGGGGCATAAGCAGGGAAGTGAATATTTGCACAGATGACATTCAAACAAACCTACAACTGATTCAATATTTGGATTGTTGTACTGGTCACTTATCAATCCAATTAAATAGCAATTGGAAGAGTGTCTAGATCATATAATGCACTTATCAATTACAACATGAGCGAAGTTACTGAAAAATTATGATGGCCGCTACACAATTGAAAATTCTGATTTTTGTTGTTGAAATGTTGGAAATTTGTTGGAAATTTTGAAATTGTTGTAGAAAATTACCCCAAATTTTCTAATTGTTAATCTAACCCCGGTTAGGTGATTTTGAGCGGTATCACTATTTGGGAACAGAAATCACACGAAAAAACTTTGGTCCCCACCGGGATTCGATATGGGGACCTCCGGCACCACAGTCCCACACCCGCATAGGCAAGCTACTTGCTCGCTCAGTATACTGAGCGAGCTATATAGACTGGGTTGCTTACATTGTCGAAAACCGTGCCCACATGCGCTTGGAGATAGGTTCCCGATCAGGGCTGTCACTACGCTGGTCGGCGCCGGTCGGCACCGACCAGCACAGACCTCGGCCGACCGGCACTCTAAAAAATAATAATAAAAAAAGTTTTGATTTTTGTTTGGTTTTTTTTTTACAATTTGTGGATAAAATCATTAAACTGCCTCATAAAACAAGAAGTTATGTGGCAGGAACCCTCAAAGTGCATTAAAAAACCCTAAAAAGACATTAAGAAGGCCTCTGGATCCCATGCCATGATCCACTGCACGTTGGCGATGCATTATGACCTCCTGACCTCGTGCTTTTATCTGCTGATTTTTGCGTGTTTTTAAAAATTTAGCCGGCACTCAGATTAGTCTGGTGACAGCCCTGTTCCCGATTAGTATTTTGTAGTATTTAGGGGGGTTAGAATTAATACCCCCTGTCGAATTAAAAATACTTTTTTCCATCCCCCCACTCATAAGAGTTTGGAGGGCAATCAGTAAAACCAATGAAATGGTACTGTAAAACCAGAAATATTCGCAAGTTTAACATTTCACAAATCAGCAATACTGGCCCAGTTCACGGCATGACATTTTCACAAATGTAACTTGGCAATGCACTGCTACAAGGTAGATTGGAAATATTCGCGGCATGACATTTTTGCAAGTGCTCCTTGCAAAATTAGCAAAATTTAAATGCACGCGAACAATTCTGGTTTTACATTAAGTTGAACAGTTTGGCCTGTATTTGTAACTATATGACAAATTCTTGATTTCTTAAGGGGGCTGTACTGTCCAACTAAATGTAAATGACGGTTGACATATTGAGATAATCGTTTTATAGTTGTCATTATCAGATACATTTATTGGATTAGTCAGGATAATTACAATTTAGCGGGATAAATAATTGGATAAGGTTGCTAGGAACATCAGGCAGCCTCCATCTAAGTATCTGGTTTAATCATTAATCATTTCCATTATGCGGCTGTGCAGACGACATTCCAAATGTTTACAAAATGTTTCAAAAATGTCAAAATTATTTAATTTCTTTACCATATTTGGAATCACCATGATAAATGCATTGAAATAAGTACAAACATGCCTAGTATTGGTTCAGTAATCCTTGAGGTAGACCATGAAAGTTGGGAAAGGATTTTGACAAATCTGTTTTGTATATGGTAAAACCAATAGCCGCATGGAAAGTGTTGAACATTGAGTTACATTGTTGATCAATGGATAAAATTGTTTTAATACATTTTGGCTGTCATCTCTCTTAGTCTCTTTACTCCTTAGGACACCATTCTCAGTGGAAAGAGTGTGTAGGGGTTATTAATTCACATGTTATCCACCACATTTCAATTTCATTATCATTCGATAAATGAAATAAGAAGCAATTTGTGAACTCATTTTCAGATGTAGCAGAAGACTTTTCACAAGGGCACTTGGGAGATACTTCAGGGATATCGTTAAATTTGTGACGTATGCGTAGCTCAACTATTATCTGTGCTGCGCATACGTCATGATTCTAGTGATATCCCCCGAAGTATCTCCCAAGTGCCCTTGCGATGAGTCTTCTGCTATGTCTGATAATAAGTTCATAAATTGTTTCTTATTTTATTTTTCGAATGATAATGAAACTGAAATATGGTGGGTAACATGTGATTTGATAACCCCTTCGCATTATTAAAACTCTTTTGACCGGGAATAATGTCCTTAAGGAGTTTGGGCAACCCTGATATTTGTTTATCATTCCAACAATTTTCAAAAGTGTTCACACATTTCCCCCAAAAATCAAAAAGTTTTAAAAATAATTCAAAATAATTCAAAGCATATGTAAGTCCCCCCCCCCTCCTCAAATTAAAAAAATGGGTTGGTCAGCACATAGAACAGGGTAGATTTTTGTCGCTTATCTAAGCCAAACATAAACTGTAAAGTGTATGCATCGGAAGTGTAGCTGCTAGCATTTTGTGTCATTTGTCAACATAATATTGAACTTTGGAATTGAAGTGTCAGATTTCTGTGATTTTATTTGCTTTCTCATTAGCGGTTGGCATGGAAGCAGCGATTCTTTCCAGCAAAACAGCTTGATGAAGTAAAACTGTGGAAAGCGATAGTAGTGAATCTTTCAATAAATCTATTCCAGAGAGGGGGTGGAATCTTATTCAACATAATGGGAACATTTTCTCAATAGAGAAGGGAAATTGAGGAAAAGAAATAAAAAATAACCTATATTTTTACATCCCCCCAGTGTTTTTATATTTTCAACCACAGAGCATTTAAAGTCATATTTCAAATCTTTAAATGTTACAAAGTGAACCTTTTCCCCTCAAACTATGGACCATTTTGCCACAGAAAAAGGAATATGAAGCTATATTTACCAACAATTGTGCTTTTTTACCAAAACAACCATAAACAGCTTTTTATTTTTTGCTAGTTTCAACCATTCGTTCAAGCGGTGCAGGGACCAGTGCCACAGGTGGGGTATAACTGGAGTCTTGACCACTCCTGCACACAATTTAGTGGGTTGGTGAAAATTCACTTTATTGTGGTTAAATATGGAAAGAAATGTTCATTAAATAATATGATTTTTAAACAAATCAACTAATTTTACTCAACTTGTGTCCAAAACATTGCCTCCTGCCCAGAGTGTATCCTGCCATTGTGTGTCATTGACCGTGCCACTGTGAGTTTCCAACATCCGTGTGGATTTTAACATTTTATATTATGCAGCTTGGCTCATAGGACACTAAATCAGAAGCTCGTCATTGCAATTATAGTGATTGAATAAGGATATCGTGAATATCAGTAAAATTCAATTTGGACTTGAACATAGGGGAATGTTCACGTTACACTTATAAAGTGTTTGAACAATATTTTCTGATATGTTAGTACTGTAACAGCAGAGAGAGAAGGGGGATGGAGGCATGGATGCAAACTGCCTCCTTAATTACTTTTAATAGGGCTGAAAAATGAAAAATTGTACCACATTGTCGGGTCCCTTCAGGACCCAAGCGTGTATCCGTATTAACCCAGGTCTCTAGCGATTTAATGGGTGTTTTCTCTTCGAAAATTGTGATCCGGATTAAAAACACAGTTAGGTGGGTATAAGGGTTATGCCTTTATAAATGATAAATTACAACATTACGATTAAAGTTTTGTTTTTTTGCCAATAGATACCTAGGCCAGCTGGACCCATACACCAATGTACGCAATCCATGGTACCAGTTAACACTTGAGGACACCTACCAGTGCACATTCAACCAATCAGTGACGGATCGTAAACAGTGCCATGGCAACGAGACATTTGAATTCCTCTTGGACACACGTAGTGAAGGATCCCGATCATCATTCATGATTGATGCTGTGTATGCTTTGGCGTATGCCTTGGATGATATGATTGTCGATTGTC